>JANAVB010040619.1:57404113-57690314 GCA_029216955.1 Iris pallida
CCCAAAATTATCTTCTGCATATACATTGCATTTCCCAATTGCATATTACCTGTGCACCCCCCTCTAACCTACATCTCCACTATCTATCTAGCTATCTATCTATATAACAATTTCCAACTAGCTATCTACTCACTACCAAAATAAGTTATATTAGCGACGAGATTAGCGACGCATGCTAAAAATGTTGCTGATTTTGTTGTACTAGCAATGTTAGAGAAAGACGTCGCTGAACGTCACTATCAGTGACTTTCAGCGACAGTTTGCGATAAGCTTCATTATTTGGAAGGCAAACGTCGCGTGTTAGTCGGAGAACGTTGCTATTTTGTTTCATTCAGCGACGTTTAGCGACTCAGCCATTTAAATGTCGCCAGTGTTTAAGTGGACAACACGTTCAGTGATGCCTTTCTTGGACGTCACTAAAATGTTTCATATAGGTTCTGGCCGATCAACTTTTTATTTTTTTACCCAAAATTTTCATCTCCTGCTCTCCCCAAATTTCTCTCCCCCCTCCACCCTCCCACTCCCCCTCTCGTCTCCGGCGATCCCCGCCCCTCCCTCTGGCGACCCCCTCTCCCCGGGGACCCCCTCCCTCCAGCGACCCCTCTCTCCGGCAGCCCCCTCTCACCGACGCTGCTATAGTCCTCTGACGTCGACACCTCCCCACCGCCGCTCCAGTCCCCCACTGCCCCGACGACCCCGACCCGACCCCGACAAAGGAAGGTATAACCCTAACCCTATCGCCTTTTTCCTGACATGACACAGACACATACATACGCTGATACGACACACACATACTGACACAGACACACTTTGACACGTAGACACACACGCTAACCCTAACCCTATCTCCATATATATGTATGTATGTGTGGAGACACACGACACACAGACATGTAGACACACATGACAAACACACACACAGACACACACACACACTGATACGACACACACAGACGCAGACACACTTTGAGACGTGGACACACACGCTAACTCTAACCCTATCTTCTAATATATATGTGTGTGTATGTGTGTCTATGTGTGTGGTAATAGAGGATAGGAAGGAGAAGAAGTGCTCGGGTAATGAAGGGGGGATACACATCATTTAACATGTATAACCCCAACCCTATCTCAACTAAATGGTAGTAGTAACAGTAACTAGAGAGTGAGCTAATGAAGGTTAGCTAATAAACCTTGGTAGGAAGTTTAGGATATGTGGATATCGACCGATACCTAAAACTGACCAGTACCGATCCGATACGGTTTAAAGTTAATTATTTGTTTTCCGATACCTAAAAATCCGATACTCCGATCCAAAACTGTCGATATTACCGATATTACTGATACCAATACTCATAAGAATAGTTCGATACCGATTCCGATACCGATACTGAGAACCTTGCTCAAGTGTATCCTAGTACCTAGAGTGTATAGAGTATCCTAGTAGTGTAGGTATGATTGGTATAGTGTCAAGATATATGTCAAGATACTAGGAATGTAGGTAAGTGCTAGCTAGGTATCGCCAAGTATTTTATGGTAAGTGCTAGCTTGGACACTCCAAGGTCAAGTTTTCCCTGTGAGCTCACAAGGAACACATGGCGAGAGAGATATCATTATCTCTTATGTTAAGTATCCGTGTTAGCCTGAAATCAAGTATCCATGTGAGCCCTTCTCTGAAAATTAAATTTACTTATGCCAAGCATTTTGGACCGAAGAGTTATAAAAATTTTCGAAAATCTAGTATAACGCTGATTGTCTCAAAAGTCTTGCATAAGTAAGAGTGTATAGAGTGAGTATCCTAGTAGTATATCGTAGTACCTAGAGTGTATAGAGTGAGTATCCTAGAGTGCATAGAGGAAGTACCTAGATTGTATATCGTAGTATCTAGAGTATATAGAGTGAGTATCCTAGTAGTATATAATATATTTTAGAAATAGGGTAATTGTCAAGGTAAGTTTAGGGTTTAATTGAAAGTATCTAGAGTGTATCCTCCCTACTTCCCTTCTCCTCATTCGGGTTACGTAGACTCCTATTTCGCATCATATGATATCCACCTCAACCAAAGCCTAGAGAAGTATGAAAATATTAATCTTAACCAAGGTTCACAGTATTGGTATCGGAATCAGTATCATTTACAGTTGATACCATGAATCTCATGGCTTCCTCTACCAGAGCAAAATGTAAAACCAAACGTGAAGCAGAGCTTTATATTCAAAACATCAGAAGTAAAAAGATTTTGATTGGTGGTAGAACGAGCCAGAATCCTTTGACAGAGAATCCTGGCTCACCCCACCACCAATCCTTTGATGGAGAATCCTCCGTCAAAGGATTCTAGCTCGCCCTACCACCAACCGAAAACATTTTTACTTCTGATACTGATATTGATACCGTGAACCTTAGTTAATATTAATATTTTTAAACTTCTCTAGGCTTTGGTTGAGATGGATATCATATGATGCGGGGTAGGAGGCTGAGAGAGTCGAATGAGAAGAAGGGAAGTAGAGAGGGCCAGAGAGAGGGCCTTCTTGTTGAACACGTGACGACACTCATTTAATACTCATGTGTCTATGCATCCATTTGGAATATACTCGAATAATATGTATCTATCTTTGAGAATTATTGTCAAATAGATATGAACTACTATCTGCGGCATCGTTCGTGGATGTACAATCGTTATCCTGATGACATGTACGGTGTGCGGGATGAATTTATATAGGGGGTAGAGCAGTTCCTGCAGTTCGTTAATGCGTTCCCTTGGTACATGGACTACCGACTTTGCGAAAGATGATATCGACGTACTAACGGTTGAAAGGCCGACTATAAGTTTTGGATGACTCAGAACTTACAAAGGAAATAATATCGGAGTTACATTACACGAAGTATTCCTTACATCCTAGCATCACAAAGATGTATAAGGACCTCTGCATGACCTTCTGGTGGCATAAAATGAAGAGGGATATGGAACTATTCATGTCATAATGCATAGCCTGTCAGCGGGTAAAGGATGATCATCAGAGACCGGACGGGGAGATACAGAATTGGCGATTCTAAAAAGAAAGTGGGAGCACGTGAACATGTTTGTTGTTGGCTTGTCGAAGGCACCACGGGGAAATGATACCGTCTGGGTCATCGTCGATCGACTAACCAAGTCGAAGTATTTCATTGCCATCAAAGTTACTTGGAGCGTCTATCGTTTGGCTTAGATATACCTCAACGAGATAGTATGGCTGCACGAAGTTCTAGCATCCATCGTCTCAGATCAGGATGGGCAATTTTTATCGCACTTCTAGAGTAGCCTTCAGTCGACTATGGTCACTAAGTTAAAGTTTAGCTCGGTTTACCATCCTCATACCGACGGCCAAACAGAGCGCATGAATCAAATTCTTGAAGACACGTTACGGCTCTAAGCAATTAGAATAGACCATGGAAAAAGACAAGCTTATTCAGAAAATACTAAAGGTAGCATAGAGTCAGCATAAGAGCTACGTAGACATGCATTGAAGACCACTTGAGTTCTTGGAAGGAGATCACATATTTTTGAAAGTAACGTCGATGTGTGGGGACACCATGTTTGGAGCAAAGGAAATGTTGTGGGTCCTTTTATAATACTAAAGCTAGTCACCCTAGTTGCTTACCAGATTATGTTGTCGCCAGCACTGTGGGATGTTTACGATATCTTCCATGTCTCACAACTATAAAAATATGTGCATGATCAGAGCCATATGGTAGATTCGGGTCAGCTGGATCTGAAGGCAGACTTGTTGTACATAGAAGAACTGTGCAGATGTTGGAGCGCAAAGACAAATTGCTTCAAAATTGTGTTATCCCACTTGTCCACATACTATGGAGGAACCATTCGGTCGAGGAGTCGACCTAAGAACTCGAGTCAGAGATGAAAAAAAGTTTTCTTTGTTGTTTTCTTAGAGGTAGGTTCTATTATTAAGTTTCGAGGGTGAAACTTTTTCTTATTTGGTTATAATGTAGTGCCCCGTCCCAACATCATGCCCTATTCCTCGTTGCGATGTGAGGAACGCGGTTAAGAAACACTGTCGTTATCTATTAGTCGAGATTGGTTGAATCAAGGCCCTTTTCCTCGTTATATAATGCATTCTTCGGAATCAAGTCTCATTCAGTGGATTGCGCCTCGAGGACGGACTCTACATCTGAGTCATGAGAGAACTCTCGTTGCTCTATTTTTTAGGCCGCCCTTGTTTCTTTGGCTTTCGGTTTTCTGAATGCATTTTTGCGAATGTCTTCGATGGATTTCATTACTTGTGTTCTTCGAACTTTGCATTTTATATTGAACTCGAAATAGAAGGATATAGTATTGATCGTTTGCTTTTCCGATTTCAAGTAATCGCGTAGCTCATGGATTAGAAGGCTTATTTCGCTCGCTCATTCAATCAACGGTGAGTGGCTCGTCCTTCTCTTCTTGACCTTCTTGTTCTCCAATCAATCCATAACATCAATAGCCTGAATGCCAGATATAGAGGCGAGGATGCTATGTTACATAATTGTGTTATAGAATTGTATATGTTTACTTGTCTAGAACTGCTATACCATGAAATGTTGACTTGCATACTGATGTTATGCCTTCTATAGAACCGTATTAAGATAAATGGAATGAATCAACAAATGAACACTACAAAATGATAAGGCGGTATACGCCGAATTTGGTTAAGTTTTCTATAAAATTGTAGATCATGCTTGAATAACTAGTTTTAGTCTAGCACGGTCATGGACAACTTGTGCACAAGGGCGATGTTTCCTCGAACTGTAACCTGGTGCCACATGACCGATTCGGCCTAGGGAAAATACGGTACAACTGAACTGGATTTAAGCAACAGGTAATTCGGGAACTTTCAGCGAAGCTCGCTAGTTGCGTTGAACGGATCCCATCTAACCAGGCTATGTTCAGGATGGCTAGTTAATGTCAGTGACCTCCACATCACACATTGTTTTTAGTTATTGTTAACAAACTGACATAAAGAATTATTGTAAGCTTTATATTGCATGACACGCTATGCCGTGGGTATGTTCTAGCATAATTTGCCTTGTTTATTTTTCGTCAAACTGCTTGCATGAAACTAACTAGGATGGCTAGAAAGATCACTATGCTGCATGTTTCACCTAAAATCTTGAACCAAATGAGAGCATAAAAATTAATTATCTACGTACCAGTACACGGTAACGTACTGATCCTCGCTATCCACATGTACTACAAATCAGGAGGAGCGTGTCACCTTACTGAAGGCAGCACTCGTGGGTTTTGAAGCTTCGCCCGTGCACGTGAAGACTTTATTAAATCCCTTTTGAAGATGCCGCAATTCCCCAAGCGAAGATGACTCAACTCTCCCCTATTAAAGGTGTATGAATGTTTTGGCTATATAAATGGGTGTGATGTATGGAACGGCTATCTCATCGACGTTCATTTTATAATTGAGTCAGTTTGTAAGCCCGCGTGACAACTTTCTTTTGTATCTATGTCAATGTAAATGCTATTTCAGTATTATCAAAGAAAAAACAGTTACTTATATATATGTGTGTGTGTGTGTGTGTGTGTGTGTGTGTTCAATTTACTCTACGTACTCTCTTAGATGTTGTGTTCAGATAACCTTATGTAACCGCCTTGTGGGGGCACAATTTAGGCCTACACAACATCACGCCCGGGGGACGACTATCGATTCTACCGAATTGTGGCATGACACATGTTTAGCAGGCTTATTAGTTATTAGGAGTTCATATGTGTTGTGGAGATGATACAGATAGGCATAGAGTAGGGAGGATAGTTCCTTAGTGTATGGGCCACCTTTGTACTTTCCCTTTTGTAACCAGTGAGCTCCACCGGAGACATGGTTACGGTTACCCCTACTGTTACTGATGGCCTCTGACGTTCGAGGAGCGTTATGCACGTAGGCCCTTGATGCCTAAGAGGGGATGTAACGCCCCAGTCCCAAAATACGTAGGACTAGGTACGTAAACATACCAGCCGTATAATAAATATATGTAAGCTGTAAATGCAATATAATAACGGCTAACTAATCTTATCCACAAAATAAAAAATACTTTTTTTATAGAATCAAATATAAAATATTATTTTACATGTTGTTGGATGGAGACAAATCCACTACCAACATGAAACTAGAAAGAAGGAAATATCAAAATAAAGAATACAAGCAGCAAGCATGATCCAAGAGCACGTCATCTTCGATAGGAATGAGAAGGTCATGATCTTGGCTGGAACTCCTACAGAAAGTCAAGGAAACACACACACCTGGAGAGATCACCATGTCCTCAGAGAAACGTAACAAGATACAAAAAACATGCCATGTAAACTGAATATAAAATATGTCTTAAGTCGCAAAAAAAGTGTAAAATAGTTCGAATCATAACAAGGTCCAACATCCCATCCTCGAAATAGTGGACCATCCGTAAAACTAAATAAGAATAAGGGGTGGCATACTATTCCGTGATATGACACTACCCATGCTATGATTAGAACGGAGTGCGACATGATATCAACTAAGGTCATCTAACCATTCTACTGTGAATATGTAGTTAAGAACAAACATTCAACGCATGGACAGTCTGGCTATATGGGATTGGCACAATCTTCTCTCTGGGAACCAGGGGCCTACGTCCATAACGCTCCATGAACGTCGAGGAAATAAGTAATAGTAGGGATAATCTTATCTACATCTTCGGCGGAGCTCACAGGTTACAATAGATAAGTGCATACGTGATCCATACGTTAAAGAACTGCTCTCCCCATCCTATGCACCTATCTATGTCGTATCTACGTCATTATAATTCTACTAATTACCAAGTCTTCCAACATGCATCTAATTGACAGTTATACCTAATGCACGTCCCATATGTACTGGTGATCGGACAACACGCTTGTTTGGAGTCTATATGCTACTCACAACTCACACACAACTCGTAAAACATCCATGTCAAAGTTTATGAAAATGCACTAGACAAGGGGTAGTCCTTTAACTCTAGGTCTGCATGCACAATAATGAAAATATGACTAATACTATTGCATCAGGTATAACTGGAAGCACAATAAAGGAAACCATAAACAGTAAATAGAGATGCAACTAGATGAACTAGAAATAGCATCAGTAAATATGCGTTAACTAAACAATAAAGTACAAAATAATTATAAGCTGTAACTATGACAAGGTATCTTGCCTGGTGGCGTACGATGATCTGACTTGTTCCGATTTGTTCAATAGCCATGGTCGTTTTGTAAGGGTCCGAATTTGCGAGAAAGTAGGAATAGGGAATTAGTCACGGTTACGAGATAATCTATGAGGGAAATTTGATTTAGGAAAATAAATTCTTTATAGGGAAATATATTTAAAAAATATTTATAGAGTTTGAAAAATTATTTAGAAATATATTTTATTGCTCAAAATATTACGAATACTTGAAAACTAGAAAAAATCATTTTTAAGACTGAAATCAAATTTTGAAATCAATATAGGCCCGATTTCAAAATCATATATGTATTTTTTTTTCTAAGTCAAAAATTATATTTAGAATACAAATAAAATAATACAATATTATAATTTAAAAATACTAATATACTTCCCAATATTATACCATCTATATAAGCCCAAATAAAATTTTATATCTTTAGACAACTAAAGATATACCTACAAAACTTTTATAAAATCCAGTAATATAATCAGTATATATATAACCTATTGGTTTAAAAAGCCCACAACCCAATTTTTTAAAAATAAACCAGCCCAAATAAATAAATTTATAATACATAAATCTAAAATTATTATAGTTTATATATATATATATATATATGAAAATAAAGGTTTTGTTTTTTTAAAAATTTGACCCAATTAGGCCCAGCCCAAAAGGCTGCTGCTACCCTTTCTTCTTTTGAAAAATGAAACAAAATAATAAACGAATAAATGAATAGAAAGAAGGAGAGAGAGAAAAGTGTTAGATGAGCAAGACCCAAGGGAGAGAGGCAGTGAACGGAGAGGCGATAGAAGAGGGAACGAGTGAGTAAGAGGAAGAAGATGACCTCAGAGAGAGAGGGAAAAAAGATCGAGTACTTACCGAGAGGCTGCCGACGTGGGGCTGCCTGGACCCAACGGCAGATGCGAATCAGGGCCTGGCGGTTCAACGAGTCTAGCGCTCAGCATATCTGGCCATCTGAAATCAGATGGCTGGGACCGCGTTGCTCCTATGGCGGCGAGAGAAGCCAGCGGTGATGTGTGTAGTTCAACACACGGCAGAGCTCCAGAGGGTAGCTCCGGTGAGGTGAGTAGTCAAATTGTTATTGCTGGTGGTGGTTGGTCGTGGTGCCTGGGGTTGGCGGTGGTAGATGAGTAGGTACGGGCTACTGGTAGCGGAAGGTAGTAGAGTTGTGTGTTGGTGTTGGTAGATGGAAGATGGTCGGAGTTAGGGGATGTAGAGGCAGTGGAGTGGTTTCGACGGGGATAGACGAGGGCGGAGATGGATAGAGTTTGGTCATGGTCTAGTGGCTGGCGAAGGCGGAGGTCCAGTGGAGGGTGCGGGGATCGTGCGACTTCCTCGACGTTGGGGATGTGTGTTGGTGGTGGTGGAGATCCAGGAAGTCGGGGTTGGCCGAATAGGGTTAGGTTTTTGTCACGTCCGTGTGTCCAGGTGTAGGACACATGAGCGGGGGAAATTGTATCCTGCGTGACACAGGTTGGAGTCAAGGTTCGAGGTTATCGGACACGAAGATGGGGAAGAAAACTTGTACATGTAATTGATATAATATAGTAGAAAGATACTCGGGGACGGACCCGAGGCTGTGGGCAATACACAAAGAGACTCAATCTGACGGTCAACGATCACGTCACGGAGAGACTCAATATGACGGTCAACGATCTCTTGGACTCGTCACAAAGAGACTCAATCTGACGGTTAACGATCTCTTGGACTTGGACAGACTCATGCGAGGGCTGTGGGCAATGCAAACTTGTACATGTAATTGCTCCTGGATCCTTCGTAGCATCTCATCACAAAGAGACTCAATCTGACGGTCAACGATGTCTTGGACTCGGGCAGACTCATGCGAGGGCTGTGGGCAATGCACACTTGCAGTGGAGGCCTTAGAGGACTGTGTAACAACTAGGGCGCCATAGGATCCCATACCGTAGTACATACCCCTATGGAGACCACCAGCGGCGGTCGCCCACAGCTCGTCCTCTGACGGAGCTGGAGCGGGTTGCGAGAATGTACCAGCCTCTTCCGTTGTAGGTGTACTAGCAGTTGCCCACTCGCGAAGCTTAAGTTATGCGGCCTAGAAAAGTATGGATACTCTATAATTGCTAATGTCTAATGTACTTATTATTACTAACTGCATGAATATTTATTTGCATATTTCCTAAGTTATATTAAAACTAACACAAAGTATCGAATACTTACATAGGTCTGCTTGGCCCTCTCGTCAAGCTTCCCACCCTTTCGATGGGTAGCTAGGAAGACGGTCACCGTTTTGGCGTCATCACTCCTCTTTACCTGTTAAAAATATATTACTTAGTACTAAAATTAAATATTTTTCTAGTACTAATTTATCGGACTTGCATTAGAATAATATGTCTGAAATAAAAACATACCAAACAATGAAAATGTTCCGTCATCGGGATCGACCCACTGCACCACTTTGATGCCTTTTGCCTAGCCGCCTTGGCCTTCTTAGACCTTTCCTTGTACCTTGTCTCGTTGAATCTAGCCCTCATCACAGTCTACTGATCAAGGGTGATCCAACCTTAGATCAGTTTTCCAGCACGATCACGAGCCTTCTGGTCATTAATAGCATCATGGACCAGCTTGGTGACGACGGCAAGAAATATCTACTCGATTAACTCGGTCCGGTATAGTAGATAGAAATATATTTGCTAGCAGAACTAATTTAGCCAGTTATATAATATTCATAAATTAGTTGATTCATGTTAAAACCAAATATACTTTTACCTTAAAGTGCGCAAATAAGAAGGCCTTCCGATCGTCCGGAGCATCAGAGTAGTTTATCCAAGGGCCATTATAATTATACCTCAAAAAGTGGCCCAGTCATCTCTTTACCGACGAGGGACTATATCTATAAAGACATAATTATATTCATGAAAAATTGAATTTATGATGAATAAAGAAAGAAACGATATATATGATGATAAACCAACACACTTACATTGTACCGTCGGCCTAAATCTCCGTCCTCGTCTCGTCCGGAGGTGCACACGGAGGATCTCGCTGATACTGATCCAGCGTCGGCTCAGCCTCCTCCATCTGCTCATCTGTTTCTATCGTTTCCTCAGCAGAAGTGTTGCTAGGCGAGGGAGTAGTCTTAGGCCTGGAACTACTCGTCCTAGGAGTGCTGCCACGTAACATCGTGGCAATCGAAGACATGGCTGGTCGATATACTGGAGTACTTGGCGTCGAGGATCCAGAACCAGTAAGAAGTACCGGAGGAGAACTCCATCCACGTCGGGACCTGTCGAACGATCCATGTCGTCCTGTCATACCTGATAACAACATATGATGATACAACAAATAAACCAATATTTACATTCTACAGTCAGAAACATCAAAGTATATTCTACAAGTGTAACCAGATAGTACATTCTACAGAAACATCAAAGTCCAGATAATAACCAAGTCTAGATAATAACCAACACTAGATAATAACTAAGTCTAGATAATAACCAATACTAGATAATAACCAAGTCTACACAATAACCAAGTCTATATAATAACAAAATAAAAGTACATTTCTCTCAATCATCTTCAGAAAATTTATCTTATTCGTCTTCCTCGACCTCCTCTTCCTCTTCAGTCGGTTGTACATTTTTCTATAATCAACTCCATCAGTCGGTTGTAGCATTCTTGCAACATGTTAAAATCAAACTTGATGCCCAACAATCATTTAACCACCTCCAACGGTGAATGATCCTCACAACTTGGATATAATGGATTCCTTGCATTCTCCAGCAACTCCATAAAATTTGTAGCATCGGCATTCGGTGCCTCCTCGGCTGCATCATGATTGTCTGGATCAAAACTAGGCTCTGCCGCATCAAAAACCATGTTCACCTACCCATCATCGTAAGCAGCACGGTTGTGGACATCCACATAAGGCTCCGACTCTGATGCTAAAGACACAAGTTCTCCGTGCGCGGTTCTCTGATAGTAATTTGGCGTGAAACCCTTTGAGTACAAATGATATGTGATTTCCACTTCTGGATGACATTTCAATTTATGACATCTCACACGGACACTTAATTTTGGTACCATCTATGTACTGAGGGAACGCCTTGGCGAAATGCAGAAACTGTTGTATACCCTCTATGAATTCATCCCGCACATCGTATATGTCACCAGGATAATGGTTGTACATCTACGAACGATGTCGTAGGTACGTAATTCATATCCATTTTTAGATACTTCTGTAAGATAGATACATGCACATCGTTCAAAGGCTTGCAAAAGTAATAGCATGAAGACATGATTTCAAACTTAGAAGACATGTGGACAACTCCTTTTAACTCTATTTCAAACCTAATTCCAAAACTACATGTCTTCTCTGAATTCATCTTGATACTAATATATTCATCTCACACTAATTAATACCTACTCTCACATACTTGGCCTACTAGCATATGACACCCATATTTCCAAGTTATTGATGCACCCAAGTACTAAACATGGTATCAGATTTCTCCCTAACTGCTACCCCTAACTGAACTCAAATCCCATACTCAATTGGTACCACATATAACACAACACTAATACCCCACTTTGTATTGTAATTATTAATATAACAATTTTCCATCTATGTAAGCACAAATACCGATACTGCTGTTGTTTATTGGCCTACATGTGCCCGAGCACAATCACCCTCATCACACACCTCTATCAACCATACACACATACAGATACTAATAACCCAAGTTGTGTCTCAGCTTTGAAGAGTCATTCCCGTGTTCTTATATTGTGCACATGACACATATACTAACACTGCATCGTATTGTACACGAGGCTGATACATAAGGTTGTGTCTAAACTCAGATAGGGTTAGGGTTTGTGTCATGTCCTATGTCATATCAGTGTATATGTTCTTATCTTATTCATGTCTGTGTCATGTCCAAACTCAGATAGGATATAGGGTTAGGCTTTACCTGATCTTGAGGTTGACCGATGAAGGGGATGGCCAAGAGAAGAAGGAGGTCGGTATAGACAGTTAAGGAGAAGGATCCCAGAAAGGTGGAGGAGGAGGAGGAGCCCAGAGAGGAGAAGGAGCTCCCGATAGAGAAAGATGAGGGGATCGGTGGAGGAGGAGCATGTACACAACAGCGGAGGAGAAGGAGGAGGGGGGGCGGTCGGTGGAGGCGGAGGAGCGGTGAAGGAGGAGGAGAATGAGGGGGGATGAAAAAATTTAGAAAATTTTCGTGTGAGAATGGGGGAAAGAAAAACCCCATCTGCTGAATATTGGAAAGTTAGCAACGTCTTATAAAGACATCGCTAAACTATGTCACTACCACTCTTATAGGTTAGGGGTATTTTGGTAATTGTGCGATTTTTGAAATTTTTGTTTATCTTATTATATTTTAATTGGTGCTTTTGGTGTTAGTAGTTGGTTTAACCTTAGCTAACCATGATTATAGATTAACCATGTGATTAGAGACCTAATTAGCACTTTAGATTTGAATTTAAGGTTTAGTCCTAATTAGGAAACTTTTAAATTCATTTTTAGCCTCTTTAATATATAGCTTTTTGGGCTTTTGCTAAAAGGGCTTCCTATTGGACTTAACATGAGTTGTGGTCCATACCTAAACCCTAACCTAACCCTAGCAACAGCCCATGGCCGGCCAAACAGTCCCCCATATATGTTCATATTTTATAGCCACCAAGCCTTTACAAACCCTAATTTTCCAACTTCCTCAAAGTAGCCCCTTTCTCCATCTTCCATCTAATTTCTGCCAAACAAGTTTCATTGCGATCCTTGCGAGAAGAAGAAGTTGCTGGAGGCTAGCTAGCAAAGAATCGGGGGCTTTGGACCGTAGGAAATCGGCGTCGAGACATTTAGATGCTTTTTACATTGAGATTTCGACTCTCAATAGGTAAATGCTTTTAAACTCCTTTCAATCCTAATTTTTCTTTATAGATACATGTATCTAGCTACCCTGGACCTATAGATGTAGTTTGGTAGGTTTTCATGTTCGTTTGATAGGCATATCGGATGCGTGTCGGTGTATTAGAACACATGTTCAATGAAATGTCTCATAGAATTAAACGTTGATGTTTTTCAAAACTTATTTCACGAATTTATTGTTGTTTATATGTCTATCAAGTTCTGTGAAGACTGATCGTGATTTGACATGATTTTTATGTCCAAATCGGATACGGGGACACGTGCACAAGACTCTCGTGCGTGTCCTGCTTCTCGAGTGTCATAACTCGATGGACACGGCACGGTTTGGGCTGAAATTTGGTGGACACGTGGGGGCAACCTCTGCCCACGTGCTCCTAAAATTTTACGAGGTTTCGTGGATTATGCGCGGAGAAATCAAAGTCGTACGGGTTTGGCTGACCGTGCACATACGCAAAAATCGGCTCTGACACGGGTTTCGTGTCGACACACGGGGACACGAGGACACGATACAGGGTATCCTACACGTATCCCTAGACCTACTCTACCCAGGTACTCAACCACGTGACACGTGGTGGAGTGTGTCGTGTCCTGTGGGGGCCGACACCTCCCCACGAGGCCACGCGTGCGTGCGCACAGCCCTCCCCGACACGCTGTTCGTGTGACACGTGGACACCACGTGGACACGTGTCAGGATGTCAACTACCTAGACCTAGACCCCACCTAGCTATGCGCACGAGCACGAGGCACACCGTGTCGTGTGTCGTGTCCTATCGAACCCGACATGGCCGCACGAGCCCTAACCTTCGCAGATTTTTGACACTTTGAATTGAGTCCTGACATGGGTTATTGGATACGATTCTGACACTTTGTGGATACGATTCACACCCCCGTGTGATGACACACATGTGGCCCCCTTTCCCCCAATTTTTACTGTATATAAATACGTATTTTGTAATGTATCAGTATATACCTATTCTATGTATATCATATAGTGTATATTTTCATATATTTTAGATATTTTAGATATTTTATTTATATCTACTGTCATATAGGAATAATTTCTGAGGTTGGGTTTCTGATATGTATATATATCCAGTATGTTATTTCCTTATATATATATATATATGTTGGTATAATATATATATATATATATATATATATATATATATATATATATATATATATATATATATATATATATATATATATATATATATATATATATATATATAGGAATGATATTGTATTAGTGTGATGGCTGTTGGGATTAACCCTGTCCAGCATACCCACAGCACTTGTGACACACACACACATGTTTCTTTCCTTCTTTCCCTTTATATATATATATATATATATATATATATATATATATATATATATATATATATATATATATATATATATATATATATATATATATATATATTTTATATATATTTATATATTATATATATATATATATATATATATATATATATATAATATATATATAAAATATATATAATATATATATATATATATATATATATATATATATATATATATATATATATATATATATATATATATATATAATATATATATAAAATATATATAATATATATATATATATATATATATATATATATATATATATATATATATATATATATATATATATATATATATATATATATATGCTTATGTATATCATTATAGTGATATAAGATAATATCCTATGGTTAGTAAGTTAGTTTAGAATTGATCTATAGGCCTAGTTAGGCAAGGTTGACTAGCAAGTTGACCAAAGTCAACTGTGGGTCAAACTTGACCTGGAATTGACTCAAATGGACTTACAAGGACTAGTTAACTTAAGTTTGACTTAAGCTTAGAACTATATATATATATATATATATATATATATATATATATATATATATATATATATATATATATATATATATATATATATATATGTAAAATATATATATATATATATATATATATATATATATATATATATATAAAAAAATATATATATATATATATATATAAATATATATATATATATATATATATATATATATATATATATAAATATATGCATATTATATCATTATAGTGATATAAGATAATATCCTATGGTTAGTAAGTTAGTTTAGAATTGATCTATAGGCCTAGTTAGGTAAGGTTGACTAGCAAGTTGACCAAAGTCAACTGTGGGTCAAACTTGACCTGGAATTGACTCAAATGGACTTACAAGGACTAGTTAACTTAAGTTTGACTTAAGCTTAGAACATTTGACTAGTTGACTTAGGTTTGACGTAGTTTGACTAGAACGGTTGACCAGAGTTGACCAAGAGTTGACTTTGACATAGTATGACCTAGAATCATTTAGCAAGTATTGTAAATTTCTCTTATTTCATATTAGAAACTTTGTAACCTGTGGTTGCTCTAAATAGGACTCAGTTACTCCGGTCTGGACATATTTTCTCATCGGACATTCAGGATATCAGGCGAGTACATTCTCTGACCGTTTTATACTTGCTAGGAATTATATTCTTGTTATAGACTAATTTACTTGATGTTGACACGATGTTATCACGGATTAGTACTATATGGATCTTAACATGAATGTTATCCCCTCGGGTGCATCGAATACATCATGTCATGTGCTTTTCACGAACATCATGTATTCCATGGACTCTTATTATTCATGTACACTCATGTGCTCTTATGTACTCTCATGATCTCATGAGCTTCATGTATAAACTTTCATGTACAATAACATAACCTGTCTAGATCCTTGTGTATTGATTGTGGTACGGGGGAGTAGAAGTGGTCATGTGAATAATTCCAAAGTAGTATAATCATGTGCAAAATTTGTAGTGTAATCATATACATTCACATAACTATCTTGTACTCTAAATCACTTACAGTTTACTATTACCATATATAGATATCTTTTGTTATCATATTCTCTCTTCCTCTTCATGTTTATTCTTACAGTTTTCATGTACTTTATTCTATAACATGCTTTATATTTTCTGTCATGATATAAACTGTATGGGAGATATGTATTCGTTCCTGTCCTAATTGGACCTGTTGAAAATATTATAGTAGATGAGGAGGAGTTCTGCCCCACATATTATGGAGCTGGCTTAGATGACACCGGTGACGTGGACCCTCAGGAGGATCCAGCAGTTGCTAAGGACTTGCCTATTATCTAGATTAGACTGCTAGACTAGTTATCTTTATTTAGTTATCTTATCTTGATGTATTTCCAGATATTGGATTTTTGGTGTTATTTAAACACCCAGACTTATTTCTTTCAATTATAGTTCTTTGTTGAGATCATCTTTTTATCCTATCTTTCTATTTCTATCTTAGAATTTTGTGATTTAGTTGTACTTTCTATGTTGTCCTCCATTTTGGAGAGTATATTATTGTGTAGGTACAGTTATATATTGTTAGATGTTGTGACCTAGGACAACGTTCTACCGCCGATATTGCGGCGTAGGCTGGACGTACCCACTTCTCGTACACTTACACTAGGTACGGGTCGTGACAAACGATGCTATATTTTAATATACTAGCGACATCCAACTTAAACGTCGCTAATCGTCGTTGAAAATAAAAATATAGCGATGTTCACCGACTTTTCTGCGACATTATATTTTGTTATACTAAATGTAGTCGCAATACGTCGCTGATAGTCACTAATAGTGACATATTGTGACGTAAATTATTACGTCGCTAAGTTGCAAAATAGTAGCAATGTTTTACCCTCGCGTCCCTAACTGCGTCGCGGATATTACAAATTTTGGTAGTGCATTAAATTTAAATCAGTTTAAAACCAATTCAATAGAATCTACTCCAAACGTAAAACTAGATAAATATCATCTTTATTTAAAACCATTTAAAATCAAATTCAATAAAATATAATCTCAATTTAAATCACCATAAATAATCAAACACTAAATCAAGTAAATTAAAAAAACTTTTTACAAATAAAAATAAATCCAAATAGTTTTCGAAATTCAAATACATGAATTTATTTTCATGTACGTCGCATGCAAATAGTAAATAGTATTTATAAAGAAAAATATTATTTCTAAATCATTACCTATACTCGTATAACAAACAAAATAGCTTTTTATAATAAAATAATAAAAATCAATTTTGACAAATCTATGGCGATATATTTTATAATCAAACAAGTAGAAAAATATCTTTATCGTATATATATGGAAACTAAAATATTCATTTTTTATATTTAAAATCCATAATAAAACTTTTATATAAAAAAATAATTACTTACTTTGTATATGCGTATTCGTCCTAGACGTAGAAATACTAATATATAAAAAAAATCTATTGTGAAATTTTTAGGGGTTTTACATGTGGACTATTCCAGTCCCATTATAGCCAAAGTGTCTATGCTTTGAAGGTTTGTTCTTAAACTGCATTATCACATAGAACAGTTAGGAACCCTTCTTATGATCAGTTTATTTTCATATTATTACCGGCTTGTTGTTTGTATCTTTTACGTCCCTCTGAGGACCTAGTGATTTCTCCAGGTACAGATGAGCATGACTATCCATAGGAGTATGGTTTAGCCTTAAATGCTAGTTTTACATTCGAGGAGATTTCGCCTTCCGAGTTTTAGTGATCTTTTATTTTAGTTGGACATAATATGGCTACATTTTTATTTGCTACATTTTCTTTAGTTTATTTGTTTAGGAGGTCAGACTCTAGTTATCCCTGACTTCTTTCATAGCAGTTTGGTAGTGAATTTGTCTCCACCCGACTTTTATTTTATTTCAGGAGGTCGGAGTCCAGTTATCTTTTGACATTTTATTCATTATTGGATAATTCTTTTATTTGTCTATGTGGATGAGATATATATAATTGTTATTATCATGATTATCACAACTTATGTATGTATTCGAGGATTCCATATATTAGAGTATTATTTGTATACTTACAGCTAGCATGTACGTATTCCTACTCCTACGTATATTGGGACCGGGACGTTACAGTATATGTGACAATTGATGGTTTAGTTACGCAAAATGTGACGAAGGCCGCTTTGATCCTATATTGATTTGGTTAATGGACGAGATTGTTTAGATATACCTTAAGAATTAGATAACAATTTTTGAGCCCATAAAGTTAACAATTGTAAGGTTACATATGTGGTCCAGTGAGAGACTATTGGAATTATTCAACTATTAGGGGGACACACATGTAAATTAATTGTGTTGGACTATCTAAATAATTAAGCTATTAAAGTGGTCTAATTAGAAATTGGTTTGAGAGTATAATTGTCATGAAAATAATATGTAGATATCAAAAATAAATCTAATTTGATGAGGGGACAAATTATATATATATATATTTGAGGGTGTCCACTTCTTAATGGTGCTTCGAGGCATGCCTCCTAGGGGGCTCGAACCTGCATCACTGCGCTGGGGTGCTCCACCGTTCCCAACAGACTACCGACGACTAGGACCAACACACATACACATACCGTTCCCAACATACACACACACACGCACGCACGCACGCACACACACACACACACACACACACACACACACACATATATATATATATATTCATTAAGGTTATAGTTCCGAACTTATACGGCCACCAAAGATAGGGTTTCTCTTTTCTCTTCTGTATCTCCTTCAACAGAAAGAGGGGGGGACAAAGGATTCGGATTTATCTTCGTCATTAAGGGTTGTAGCAAATTGAAACATCGAACTACATAAAGAGAATATTTCTACAAGGACTGTCAAGCCATACAATAGATTCAGGTACACTTCTGTATTTATTTTTTGTTCTTCATCTCATTAATCAACGGACAATATTTCCATCAACATGGTCATAATTATGCATATACATTATTTAATGATTAAAATTTCATATATGGTATCGTGTACTCAACAAACAAAAAATAAGACTTCCACAAAGATGTTTTGATAAAGATCTCAAATCCTACTATAAGGCCTGTAACACCACCACCCAGGTAAATCCATATTGTCTCTGAATGCCATATAAAGACAACACTTTCCGTACTCGATAGTATGACTCATTATATTGGCATTTCTTCGGTAATGGACTGTCACAGAGATCATGGTTCCCGATCTAAATGGAAGGATCCAAGAGTGTTTGAAGTTGATTACCTGAAGGAACCTTACCCGATAACTTGTTCCACGACAGGTTTAAGTGACAACATAGAACAACTATGTGATGCTTAGTGGGATCAACGCAGAGTTGGTTCCTCGAGAGATCAAGAGATTCAAGATGCCGAAGACTGCCTATATCCCCTAGTATCCTTTCATTTGGTCGATTCTCGGATAAATTCCAGTTCTGAAGCTCAGAAAGGTTCATCAGTTCTTCAGAATCATCCCCGAAAGGTCTAAGATGACTACTAAGGCCATCTCTAACCCATGTCCTTAAAAACCTAATTGAGGATTTCTCCTCAAAAATTTGCTCCAACCCATCCTCAAATTGAGGATGAATCCTCAAATTTTTTGAGGATAGGAGTCTCTCTCCTCAAATTTGAGGAGAGAGAATGGAAATCCTCAAATTTGAGGATCCACTATTCATGACAATTTTGCCCTCCAAGATGTACCTAATTACTAGTATATCCTACATATGTTAAATACTAAACTTAATTAACTTAACATATTTAATTATAAATAATATAATAATAATAATACTATTAAAATATTCTTGTTTAGATCTTCAAATAGAATCTAATATTGAATATATTTATTAGTATTTTTTATTAGATTATTTGATTAATAAAATAATATTTGAACAATTTGGCAAAAGTTAATAGAATAACATCAAACTTCTTAAAATTAAAATATATTGACTTAAAAAAAATAAATAAGTACATCAAAATTTAAAATATCGAAACCAACAACAACATTGAAATTAAAAGTCTACACATTACAACAACATTGAAATTAAGAATGCTTAAAGAAATACAACAACATTAAAATTAAAAGCTAATCTGGGTAATAATATTAATAATATAACATTGTTGTATTTGATTATATTAAATGGTTGTGAAGAAATAAATTTATGTAGAAATAAATAATGGTCTTTTATTATTTGAGGATTGGTGGGTTGGAGATGAAAAAATTTGAGGATAGCATCATAGTGTAATATTCCTTGTTGAGTCCTCAAATTGAGGAAATTTTTGAGGATGCGTTGGATATGGCCTAAGAAGAGAATTTTACTATACTCAAATTCTTTCCCTTTAATTGCCACCAGCAAGCTCTCCTTCGGCGAAGTATTTTCAAGAATCAGAGTCTCCTCCCTATCCAACTCGGTATGTTCCCTCTCAGTTTGTTCTCCCCAAGATCAAGAATGCCCAGATATGTGCAGTTCTCCAGGTTGCATATTTATGCATGAAGGTTATTGTTGTCAAGATGCAACAACTTTATGTTGATCAGAGAGCCAATCCAATGAGGGACATGGCCGGATAAGTTGTTATTAGCCAATTTGACGGCGGCCAACATGATCAAAGCCTCGGAACAACGAGGGATCTCCCCTGACAGTGCATTATTTGACAGGTCAAGAGTCTGAAGGTTACTCATCATGTAGACGGACGAGGGGATAGCACCTGTAATAATATTATAGGATAGCAAGATACTCCTCACCTGTTGGAAATTACTGTTGAATATTGGTGTAAGATCTCCAGAGAAAAAGTTACCTAAGAGATACGAGTACTTAACGAGGTCACCAATGCGAGGCAACGGGCCATGGAATAGGTTATACCGCAAGTCGATGGCCGAGATATTGCAAAACATGAAGGATTCAGGAAATCTTCCACTTATCCAGTTGGAAGAAGGGTTTATGTAATCGACTTGCTTTGATAAACTCCAGAACCAGTCAGGCAGAGTGTCTAGTATGGTTCCATTCGACAAGTTCACCGAGGAAAACATCCTCTGGTTCTTAAGCCATCCGGGGAACTAGGGTCCTAGAGCATTAGATTTCAGATGAATATTCTTAAGCTGGAAGGGTGGCAGCCAGTTGGAGCCGATGTTGATAAGCAGCGCGTTCCATGAAAGTAGCAATGCTTCCAACTTCGTCAAGTTGGCAAAATGTGCTTCGGATACGACACCACCGAAGGAATTGTAGCCGAGATCTAAAACCGTGAGTTCTGAGAGTTGGCCAAGAACTTCGGGAACGGTCCCATCCAATCTATTGCTCGTATGTTTCAGATACTGTCATGACCCGCGACCACTGTGAGGGTACGAGTACGTAACAGCGCCCAGCCTACGCCGCAGTGTCGACGGTAGAACACTATTCTAGGTCACTATCTAAACAACAACTCACGCAATTATATAATGTACTTATCAAAATCTCAACTCCGAACGGAGGACAAGTATAGATATAATAAAATCTCAATCACAGTCTAAGCACGATATGATAACATAGAGTTTATAACTAAGACTAAATAACAACAACAAAACCAACTACTAAATAATAATAATCTCAAAACAAACAATATCTCAACTTATTACAATTCAAGTTCTAAAACAGGAAAACTAAACCAAGTCAACTAGCTAGTCTCCCGATCACTCCTGAGAGTCGGGGCCAAATGTAGCTAAGCCATCTCCTGCTCCAAGGCAAGTAGGGCAAATGTCCTCAGGGCAATCATATGTAATATTTTTAACAGGTCCAGTCAGGACAGGAACGAGTACAACTCATCTAGAAAACCCAAGTAAATGACAAAGAACTATAAAGCAGTTATAGACAATTTTATTGATGAACATGGTAGTTTATATTTAGGTGATGGTATAGAGAAATAGTTAAGATACAAAAAAAGTAAGGCAACTAAAATAAGAGAAGAATCATGGCAATGAAGACTGTAAATAAGATTCTAACTGAACTAGAGTAACATGATAAGTCCAGACAGTAAATGTAAGACAAGTGTAAATCCTATGTAAATCCAGTACGAGACGAATCTAATACAAGATGAATCCAGTACAAGATGATTCTAGTCAGTGATCAAGAATCCAGATGAGACCAGCTATATTCTAACAGTGTGTCTTAAAATACCGAGATCGACATGTAAACGGCTGTAGGTATCAGGCACATCACTCACTGATCAGGCGAGGGATAGCTATGCTTCCAGTAGACTCCAGTTGGAAGATTCCAGATTTGGGGTATGTCTACATGTCTTACTCAATATTTTCCCGTCCCGTAATTGTAGTGCCCCGTCTCGCAAAGTCAATCGGAGGAATTGAAATGCCAACGGCGTTCGGACTTAGCCTTGCAACGGCTGCTCGAAGGCTCGCTCGGTCGAGGCGACTCCTCGCTCAGGTAGGGTAGTTTCGGTAAACTTGCCTCATCTTATCCTTCACTTAAAAACTCGTATGTTTTCAACTTGCACAAGTTAGGCTTAATAATAAAAGAGACACATCCACATAGCTAAGGAAATAATCCCGACGGATCAACATGTCTTAGAACATGGAAAAAGGTCCCACGGTCTTATTAGAAGTCGGCTCAGCGTGCTTTCAAAATGACACTCGGTCCTTCGTCCCGTGGCTTGGGAGAAGGAAGTTGGCCTAGGTTGCTAAGTTGCCCCGACACTCGAATTAGCCTAAGTCATAGGCGTCGCTGCTTGAATACTTGATAAAGCATGTACGGTCCCGTCGTCTAAGGCGTGGCATAGCCTTCGCCCGTCCCGTGAGTTAAGTCGTCATGTACGGCTTTTGGCTTAAGTCTAGGCACCCGAGAACTTAGTTGTTCAAGTCGAACGCGTGCACGGCACGCTCCCTCGATGCGAAGCTTGGCGTAGCCTTTGTTCGTCAAGTCGTTGTGCAAATAAAGTTAGGCAAAGCTATGCCGGTCAGTCTAAGCCGCTTCTAGCACTGTCCCGCTCTATCTGTGGTTGTCAAGTCACGTAGTCCCTTCAGAACAAGGCTCGTCATATAAAGTATATGACTTGAGCGATAGTGTCGCCTAGAGAACCAGGCCTGTCTAAGGCACGAGCCACGGTTGGTTTAGTAAAGAATATGCCACGGCCAAAGGAAGTCCACACGACTGGTTGTCGCTAAGATCGGTCTCGTTACTTGGGAGTCTCGATATGCCTCGTTCACACGAGATCGGTCCCGCTACTTGGAAGTCTCACTAAGTCTCGAACAGTCTCGTACACGAGATCGATCCCGCTACTTGGGAGTCTCAATAAGTCTGGATAAGCAAGCACGCGAGATCGGTCCTGCTGCTTGGGAGTCTCACTAAGTCTCGATTAAGTTTTACACACGAGATCGATCCCGCTACTTGGGAGTCTCGATAAAAAGATGGAAAGCATGGTCATGAATAAGGAAGGACTGGATAGATCGAGTTGAGTCTTACATAGTCATTGGACAACTTGTGCGCAAGGAGAATCCCTCGACCAATCGCCGGGGTGCCGAGATCGAATCGGCCTAGGAAGGAAAAGCAGATACCGTACGACCTTCGATGACGGTACGACTCGTTAGAAGTGAACCGTTACGGTATATGCCACGGGACCATTCGATGGGGCTCGTACCTCCACGCAAAAGGGGTCACCGTGAGCCAAAGATCCAGTATAGCTTGACCTTGCTAGTGGCCATTCATGTAGATGGGTCGGCAGAGTAGCGACAAACCGCGTGTATGCCTTTGGATTGAGTCTAGAACTTGAATCAATGTCTAGTCGTTAATACAATGTCTGGGCCTAAGATTGGGCTGCAGCATAGGCACCGTACTTGGCATGATACTTGGCGTCGGGATGTTCATGAAGTCGACACTATGTTTCACAAGTCTTGTTCAAGTTGGTTTATGAGTCGAACAGGAAGGCCGCAAGATGGTAGCATGGATAAGTCTTGATAAGTTAGCGAGGCACGACCTGCACGAGTCGTCCCCCTTGACGTCGTTGTCACGAGAATTGGCCTAGAGGCACTTGAGTCTAAGCAATGGTCTTGGCACGGCCGAGCTCGCATAAGTTGCTCATCGGCGAAGCAACGTCTCGAATATGTTGAAGTCACGAATAGAGTATGGCACGACCCTGCCGTCCCGAGTTGTAGTTCGGTAAAGTACCTAAGCGATGAGGAACTGCCTCGATCAAAATACACGTTGGCATTATAGCTTGACCACGTCGTTGCACATCGGTTGGTCAAGCGTCGTAGTCTTAAAACTGATCCTAAGGCAAGACTAGAAAGAAATCGTAAAGGGACTTGTATTGCACAAAGTAAATGAACGTGTCGGTTTTGTATGGGTGGGCGAGGAGCTCACTCTACCAGTACAGTTGAGTACTAACACCCACACAGTTTTCATTTGCAGGCATAGGTAGAAGCTCGTGGCGCGGAGCTCACTTAGATGCGTTGAGGCACGGAGTTTCTTGGTGAGTCGAAGCGTGCGGCCGCGTGAACTCAAGACTTATACGGGACATAATGTATGGACATCGCCTTCTGAAGCTTCCGCTGGCTCAAGCATTATATCGAGAGATGAGAGAGAGCAGAGTGACTTGTAAAATAAGAGAAAAGTGAGCATGAGAGACTTGTAATCACGGCCTTGCGCCCATTGTAATATCATTATTTAATATTAATAAAGAGTTCTTTTGAATAACTTGTGTTTTGCTTTTAAATTTCTGCTACATGTTCAACGTTTATGCTTGGGACTTCTGTGCGACGACCCCACCGCCATCGCTACAATCGGCCGTTATGGAACCCGCCTTGCACGAGCGCAATCTAGGCTCGTGCGGCATCATGCCTTAGCGAGGACGATCGCTCCTACGAGAGTGGGGCGTGACAGCAATAAAAGTGAATCCAGAATTTGATACGAGAATCGAGATGAGTCCAGCCAAACATGATAATACTAGCAATAATTCCAGTAATGGAGGCCAGACAATATGGTATGTGTGTCACATACATGAATCCAGAAATATCCATACGTATTGTAACAGAGAATCACATAAAACTAACTAGAACCGAAGTACAGTAATTGACAAATAAATGAGAGAACTATCAGAGAATTTACTCGCTTGATACTCTGAAAAGAGTAGTGTAATATCAGATGTCTGCACCGGAGTCACAATGTCCTAAATAGAGCAGTATGGGTTATAATGTGTTTAAAATACGATAAATGAAGTTTACGATTCAATCTACATGATTTCTAGGTCAATCTAGGTCAAAGTTAAACTTGGTCAACTCTGGGTCAACCCAAGTCAACATCTAGTCAAACTAGGTCAACAACAACGTTATCTTGGGTCAATGGTCAACTCTGGTCAAATACACTAGTCAACTAGGTCAATCCTAGTCCAGTCAAGTCTCACTAGGCCTAACCAAGTCTAGACTAACATACAACCATAAATACAAGGCTAACCAAGCATTACACATACTAGTATAAATATACACTCATATTTTTAGATTGGCTTTATACAACATACATAGATATAAATATATATGCATACGTACATTCATACCTATTCTAATTCATGATTACACATATCATTTATCATTGCATTTATACATGTTTCATAATTACATCATTCATCTATTCATTTAACCAAGTCCTGCATTCATGTATACATTTCTTATACTAGGCTATTGTCTAGGAGACAAGGTTTAGTCAAATCCTATATTAATTAACCTCAAGAATCTAATCTCACATAAACTAAGTATAAGACCAAAGCTCTACCTTAAAACTCAACTCTTAAGTTAACATATACCAATCACTCATATACATACATATATACATCATATATATATAAAGAGATAGAGAGGGGGACTAGGTGAGGCATGTACAGATGTGTGTGTGGTTATAGGAAGCAATGTAAATGGGTTTGTTAATAGTATTAAATCAACATCCCAATTTCGAATCCCAATTTCGAATCCTATTTTCTCATTGAAAACCCAAATTAGTTTTATACATTCATATACCAACTCAGGTTTCTAAATTAACATGTCAATGTGAACTCCATTTCATGCATTCAGTGAATTTGAAGTTCATAATTAATCTTTCAAAAATTCTCAGGTTTTATATATCAAACCAAACTAACCTAAATCTCATTTCAACTAGTTAACATATGATATAAAGCATTACAAATTAAAAATCCAAAATCAGGTATAAACTCAAACCTAAACTTTCAGGTTCAAGTATCAGGAATCTCAGGTTTAACGTATAAATTCGAATTTCAGTTATCTCGTATTAAATCCAATTCACAGTTTCTTCAAAGTATTAGAACTCATATCAGTTCAACTTTCCAATCTCAACTCAGGTTACATTATGATTCAAAACCCAAATATGAAATATCGAGTATCAGTTAAAAACAGTAACAGTGACATAAAGAAATGTCAAATCGAAAACTAAATCTCAATTAAAACCCAAATCCCAATGAAACCCAAAACTGATGTGCACAGTATCTAGCATGCAAGTGTACATCCTAGGAATGTGTCTACGTGTCCAAAGACTAAACACAAAGTGTCCAAACAACATAAATATAATGTATCAGACAAAACCCTACAATTCGAATCCAACATTTAAAAAACCAATACAATCTCCATACAAGCATTCGTATCAGGTGGGGAGGGGGGGTATTTCGTGCCGACCCTGGGGTCATGTGTGTGTCCATAAATGTCAGGTATTGTGTCTAATTCGTGTCACAAAACCTAGTCGAATTTGTGACAGAGATAGTGCAGTGCACTGTCTCGTGCATGCGTGTCGGCTCATTCAGGGACACGTGTGTCCACCAAAACACCAAGTGGTGGTGTCGAATGGGTAGCCTAGGTCTAGGTCTAGGATTAGGGTAGCCTGAATCGTATCTAAGTTGTGTCGTGTCCGAGTTTGGAACGCGTGTCAGTGCCGAGTTTTGTGCGCGTGCACAGTGAGCACGGTCAGTGTAAATTTAATGTGAGTGCGATTTCTCCCAATCCGCTCGAGGAAATCTCCCCAAATTTTATGTGCATGATGTCAGTGTATGCCCCTTGTATCCACCAAAAATTGTGTCATATAGTGTCGTGTCATGTCCTGTGTCGACCCCGAGCAGCAGGGGAGCTGCACGAGCCCCGTGCAGTGTCCAAGCAGTGGGTTCATGTCCGATTTGGACACGAATAGCACACGATAACCAACCCAGTAACTTAAAAATCCAAACCCTACATATATAGCTACAAATCTGTTTAAAAACATTTTAAAAATAACAAATTAGAACTCACATTGGCATTTTAACAAACACATGCACACACTCATTGACACGTGTCCGATACGGACACCAAATGGATACGATTTCAGACCAAACTTGAGGGACAGCTAGGGGACACCTAGATCTACACACCCATGCAAAAATAATGGGAATTTGAATGCGTTTGATAGGTTTTACCAATTGAAGTTGAAATCTCAATAAAGAGCCCTAAAATAGAGAAGCCTCTTCCTCAAATAATGTCCAAATGATCTCCACTCCTTGCAAGCAAGCCTCCTTCAACCTCTACTCCAAATTTAGATCCAAATGCAAGAGATTGGGATCAATTTGGTGGACGAATGGTGAAGTTAGACAATTTGGGAAAGAAATTAGGGTTTCCTACAAGGAGGTTTTCTAAAAGAGGCAAGGGGTCAAGTAGAGATACTTTATAGGCTGAAATTAGGTCTCTCTTGGATCAATATGGCTGCCCAAATGAAGATCAAGGGTTAGGGTTTCTCACATTGGGCTTTGGACCAAAATTGCTAGCCCACTAGCTCAACTACTAAGCCCTTAGTCCAAATGCAAAACTCTCTTAAGCTCTCCATGGAACTTAGCCATCCTTAAGTCAATTAAGACCAACTTAAGTTAGATTAGGGTCCCACACCATGTTATCTAGGTCACCAAGGTGAAAGTCAATTCTAGGTTAGTCTCTTAAGTCACAACTAGTAAAAGTCAAAATTAACAACCATCAATCCAATAATTAATCAAATAATTTCAATGAGTCAAAATGACCAAAATACTCCTAGGCTAAAAATAATAAATAAATATCCCAATCACATGGTTAGGCTCTAGGTCAGACAGTCTCTAGGGTTTCACTAGCAGCACATCAAAATCATAAGTCATGGTTTTTAAATAGTTTTAAAATGATTAAAAACCACCAAAAATTATATCACGATTTAAATATCATAAATAAAAAATTAAAATCACAAATTTTCAAAATTACCCTCATTTGGAAAACTGGATATTACAAGTCTACCCCCTTAGAAGAATTTCGTCCTCGAAATTAAGATGATCGTACCCCTACTAGGTCAAACCCCCAATCAAATCAAGGTCGATAGATAACATGCAACACAATCCTATTGGTCGTAATTCCACAGTCTCAATCAGGATAACTATGCTATCTAACATATCACAAGCATATCCTGGCAGGTACTAATGGAATCACACATGAAGGTGGAAAGGAAGAACAAGAAGGACAAACCTGCTAACCCATCACCTGCAGCGTCGGTCTCCTCGATCGCCATCACAAAAGCTCCACCCCTCTGGTGCTGAGATACAGGTGGCCTAGCTCCCTCAAAAGGAGGTGCAACAGGACAATCTATCTTCTGGTGGGCTTCAGACCCACAGGAATAGCAAACCTTCAGCCTCTTCCTACACTGCTCCCTGGTGTGCCCCAACTTCCTGCAGTAGGAACAACTGATCGTCTTCGGGTCCTGACCCCGATACTGATGCTGCACCTGCTGAACCATCACTGGTGCCTGTGTCTGCTGAATCTGTATGTGAGGCCTTTTGGCCTGGCCTCCACTGCTGCTGGCACCGTGAGCCTCTCGTCCCCTCTTGAGCCTCAGCTCAAGGTCATCTTCCGCTGTTAGGGATCCTACCAGGATCTCCTCAAAAGTGGTACTGCGGGCACTCTTGGTGTAGGACTTTACCTCCTTGACTAGCCCCTTCCTGAACCTCTGGGCCTTCGTCGCCTCAGATAACCCCTCAACAAATCTGTCCAGACGGCAGAACTCCTCGACGTACTGCTCGACAGTCTGACTGCCTTGTACGAAAGCCTCGAACTGCGTCTCGAGGGCACCAAGTGCTGAGTCAGGGAAAAACTTCTCCTTAAACAGCTTCTTGAAAGCTGCCCAAGTCTGCCCAACTGTACCAACCCTCGGGTCTGTCTAGTACGTGCGAGCCAAGTACTGCATCATACTAGCCACCGCCTCAATCTGCAGTCTCACTGGAATCTCTGCTAGCCTGAAGATCTCCTCCATGTGCTCGATCCACTCATCTACGTACATGATGCCCTCTGTACCCTGACGTGGGTGCATCTTCGGGAAATCTTTTATGCCTTTCTCCTTCGGGTGATGCTGCTGCTGACCTGCCGGATGCTAAGCTGTAACTCTCTCCACTGTCGTCAGGGCCAGATCTATGCCCTTGCTTAACTCTGCCGTTTGACGCTGCTGCTGAGCCTGCTGAGCCTCCATAAACTGCTAGAAGAAGGCAAATAGTTGTACTGCGTCAACGGATGCTGAAGGCGGCTGCTGCTGCTAAAGCATCTCCGAAATAACTGGGCTTTACCTGTGCACTGGTGGAGGGGCTCCTCCGAAGGTAGCTGAAGCACCCAAACCAGCTGGCATAACTGGGGCTGCGGTACCGGGGGCTGGCTGCACAGGACGGGAGGTGGCAGACCTCTCAGCAGTGTCCCACTGTCCTGGACGATGAGATCTAGTCTCGACCATCCTGGAGACAGATCAAACAAGGGATCAATACTGAGATAGAAGCGATAAATCAAAGGAGGACAATTAATTTCATGGAAGACAATCAGTAAGATGTATAGATGGCATGAATTGAAGCAGAATTTTTTTCTAACTGTGATTGAGTACCTCTCCGGTGAAGCCTATCGCTCAATCCTATCGCAGGCTCGCAGCAGTACAACTAAGTTGTCGTACTACCACGATATCGGACTAATGCGACTCTCGACCTGCATGGGCCACCACTAATGTCACCCCCCGATTCATGGAGTTATTTATTCACATATTTTATCTCTTAGAATCGATCGTCCTTGCTTGGGCATGATGCCATACAAGTCTGGTATTGCACTTGTACAAGGCAAAGATGGTACATAATTGATTATCTTCAAATAGGAACACATCACAATGGCAGAATCAGATAAATTGAAATTAATGATGATAATCTTTCTCATTGAATAGAAATACATCACTTTTTTTATAGCAGCGGAGATAAAAGGATAATTTGAAGTCACACAGAGATATATAGAACTTTATTATCTTTATTGATAATTAAAGAAGAGTACAAGACTTGTATTGAAGTATAATACTTACAACACATCTCACTTTACATTGAAAGCCAAATGAACAATATTATACAACTTACATTTTATACTTGGATACATTGGATTACAACTCGATATAACATCTTAGCTTACAACTTACTGGTACAACTGATTACAATGTTCCATATGTCACGACCCGCACCCTGAGGAAGGGAACGAGAACGTGGGTACGTCTAGCCTACGTCGCTGTGTCGGCGGTAGAACGTTGTATAGTTCGTCTATAACATCTAACATCCAACATCAATATGATATAAACATATCATCTCCGTACGGAGGTATAGTATAACATCTCAACTCTATATCTCAATCACAAGTCTAGGGAAGATAGAGCACGATATGGAATCAGATAAAAGAAAGGAACTGAATATAAATAGAGTTATCACACCACACAAAGTAGATGTTCAACACAAATAAATAAAGTCCTGAATATAACTAAGTCTCAACTAACAATCGGAACAATCTGATACAAACAGAAAACTATAAATACTAGACTAGACTAGCCACCCTCTACTGAGCTAGATGCTCCTCAGGCTCCTGAAGGACACCCTCATGACCCCCATAGAAGGTAGGGCAGTCACCGTCATCATCTGTAATATTTTCAACAGGTCCAGTCAGGATAGGAGCGAGCACAATACATCTCACGCAGTTCATAACATGTTAGAAAATATAAAGCATGCAAAAGAGTAAGATACATGAACTGTAAGAAGATATATATAAAAACGAGAGAGAATTTATAACTGAAAATATATATAGGATAAGTAAAACTGCAATACTAGTGATTTAGAGCACAATATGGTTTTGTAAACGGGTTAGGTTATACAATAACAATAGGTAGCTCCGTCATACGTGAGTGTACAATGGATGCTTACAATATTTGTACAATATGGGATTTTGATCACATAACTATTTCCTACTCGCCCTCCCCAATCAATACACAAGGATCCAATCCAGTTACGCTACCTTATACAATAGTTCTCTATGAAGTTCATGTGATCATGAGAGTACAAGATGCAAAATGAGTATACATGAATAGGGGTGTACAATAAATACAACATGTTCATGAAACGCACATCACAATATGTATCTGTTGAACACAATAGAGATAACATCGCAAGAGAAGATCCATATAGTACCAATCCGTGATAACAATCTTGCCAGTATCGAGTAAAGTAATCTAGAGCAAGAATATAAGTCCTAACAAATATGAAACGATCAGAGAATATACTCGTCTGTCACCTGTATGACTGATATGAATAGATGTTCGAACTGGTGTTATAGAGTCCTACTTAGAGTAAAACAGGTTATGATGTATTCAGAAATAAGATAATTGAAGTGTATGATGCAATCTATATGATTTCTAAGTCAATGTAGACCAAAGTCAACTCTAAGTCAAACCTGGTCAACTGGCTAGGTCAAACTAGGTCAACAAGTCCAGATTGGTCAAACTAGGAGTCCAACTTGGTCATACTAACTCACACCAAGCCAAACTAAGTCACATTAGGTCAATCTAAGTCAAACAAGGTCATGCCATGTCAAATTAGGTCACACAAAGTCAACTAGGTCAAGTCAAGTCTAAGTCTAGTCAAAATAGTCAATCTAGTCTAACCAAGTCTAGGTCAACTAGCCAATCTAAGACCCCACTCTTAGTATCCTAAGATACTAAGATAGGATACTAACTATGTATAGGTTTCCAACATCTAGACACTAGTTAATACTAACATATCATAGGTATCTAACATATCAAAAATATAACCAATACCTCAACTAACAACATTCTAACATATAACTTCTAACCATCTATTCTAACTTAGAAACCTAACACAACTAACATCCACTAACTAATATCTAACCAAAACAAATATGTATATATATCCATCTCTAACTCTAACCAACTAACATATGTCATCTCTAACTAACAATAACATAGACTAACACAACTAACTATCTAACTTATATAAGATATCATGATCTAACTTCTAAGATACCTCTAACCTCTACATAGATTCTGACATAACCACTAACATACTAACATATCCATACATACAACATCTAAATTCCTCTCCACTCCAATACTAACACACACACAAACACATATACCAAATCCATCCCCTCTCTTCTAAGACACCCACACACATCTATATACAAATACACTACCACTCAACCAAAACACAAATCACTCAACAAACCACACTAGTCTCAAGTTTAAATAGGATGGAATGATCCTTCCAACTCTCTCACCTTCACAACGAACACACTATACTACCATCTTTATAACATCAATCACACACTAGCACATATCCTCTATCAATCTCACTTCTCTCCACTAACTACACACATCCTTATCTCATTCAAACACACACACTATACTAACATATATTACATAATAATAATTAATATATATATATACATATATATACTATATCATAGATATTCTTGGCAATCTATGATACCTATATTCATATGATATCCATACTACATAGGCTCATAGGTTACAAAAAATGCCTATATCGTATAGTCACTCTTCTACTTAAAACCAATACTGTACCAATTGGACCTTCACTAAATTCTAGGATTAAAGTATGTCGTAGCCCTTTGTGTTATATTTCCAAAACTTTAAACGGATCGTATTTTCGTGTCTGGAAGCTCCCGGAATCGCAAAAACACCTAAACGTGTTCGTCTTTCGTACAGCTGACACTCAAATAATTTTACAAAAAATTTCAGAACGAATTTGGCTTATTAAAATATATATTTCGAAAGCTAACTTCGATACGGTTCTTTTAGAAAAATGGAAGATAAATCGGAGTTCTAAGCTAAAAGTTATGATATTTCTAATTTGCTTTGGTTAATAAAAACGTGGATGACGAATTTGAGTTATTTTGGACAAAAAAACACATGTAGGCCAAGATACTTGGATACCAACATAGGTATCCAAATGAAACTCATTCTAACCATCCTAACTAAGATCAATCCACTCTCTAACTATTCTAAAACTAAATTTAAATATCTATTTAAACTATTATCATACATACATACACATAGGGTGTCCTAATTTGGGATCTATCAAGTAGGACACAAGACACATATCTAAAATCCTCAAGAGAGCTCCAAATGGCCTCAAATTAAAATCTAATGGTTGTATATGCATGGGGGTGGATCCTATGTATTCAAATCTAACTAAAATGCAAAGAAAATTGAAATAGAGAGATGGTTATACCTATTGGAAGTGGGATTCCAATGATACACTCAAAGGACACAGTTCCGACACGAAAGCTCCTCCAAAATGGACACCCTTTCTTGTTCCTTGCTCCCAGTCCTTGCTAGCACCTCCTCCTTGGTTGAATGAGAAGAAATAATGGAAGATTGGAAGAAGAATGGAGGGATTTGGAGATCAAAATTAAGAGGAAAGCTCTCAAGTTTGGGGAAGAACAAATTATGGTTCTATGTAGAGGTAAAAAGAGGCAAGGGTTTTCTTAAGGATTCTTTATAGGAGGGGGGCACTTGATGGCTGGTCATTATATGAATTAGGGTTAGTTTTATATATAGATGAGTGGCTAGGACTTGTCCACCCAATTCTAAGCCTTCCTATTGGTTCAATTAGTCATAAGGCTTTCTTTTTCACAAATATCCCAATAGGTAAATATCCTACTATGAAATATCTAGATATTGTTAATCTAACTTAACCATTAAGTCTCTAACCTTCTAACTAAACCTCCATGAGCGTTATTAACATCTAGGTTTAGTCAAAACTAGGTTAGTCTCTAACAATTCAATTAGCACAATATTAATTAATCAAAATTCATTTTCATTAATAAGTCAAAAATGACCAAAATACCCTTAGGCTAAAAAGTCACAATTAGTCATCCTAATCACATGGTTAGGTCTCCATGGTCATGATTAATCTCTAGGCTTAGCAAAACTAGGGTTTAACTAGTTAACCATCAAAATCACAAGTCATGGTTTTAAATAGTTTTAAATTAATTAAAAATGACCAAAAATCATAACATGGTTTAAATATCATTATTAAATAATTAAAATATACAAAAGTTTAAAATTACCCTCATTTTAGAAAATGGGTGCTACAAGTCTACCCTCCTTAGAAAATTTTTATCCTCGAAATTAAGATGGTCGTACTCCTTCTAGGTTAAACTCCCAACAATCAAGGTAAAGAAAACCATATCTAAAATATGCAAATTGTGGTCCTACTGGTCGTGATATCATGGTCTTGATCAGGGTCACTATACTATCTATCACAGCACAAAACATCCTGACAGGTACTAATGGAATCACACAACAAGATGGTAAGAATAACAGAAAAGAAAGACCTGCTAACCCGTCACCCGTAGCGTCGGTCTACGCGACTGTCAGCGCAAAAGACCTGCCCCTCTGGGATATATCCCTCTGATGGTGCGGGGCACGGTGCTGCGCTACAGGTGGCCTACATCTCTCTATCTAATCCATAATACTCAAGTAATATCCATACTGATATCCCACTCCATTATACTAGGGCACCATCTATATGGTATCTATTCTGCAATCTGATAATCATACCCGTCTATCCAGAACCATGTTACCAGAATCTTCGTCACACCAATAAGTATGGCTGCGATAGTCCATAGAGTCTGCAACTAATGTACATACCTCTCGAATCATGGTATTTCAAATTTTCGCATTGTCGCTAGTTTGGCAGCAAAAACTTTAAATTTTCACATCCGAGAAATACATCCAAAATCAGACTCTATCTCATCGCCAAACCAACTAATATGGCTGTAGAAGACTCTAGATTCCATGACTGAGGCAACCTAGCCCATAATGTTATCTTGGTAGAAAATCAAGTCAATAATAAATACCAAGAATCAAATTCAAGGATGAACAAGGAAGTAGACAGAAACTGTCGGAATTGAATTTCGAGATAGTTTATAATGAGATTCTCAAGGGTCATCCCAGGAATCTTCTCAAGTAGTCCTAACTGTAATTGAGTAATTCTTTATACTGCCTAATCCTATATCCTAACAGCAGGCTCGTAGCAGTACTCTAAGTCGAGAACCACTACGAAATCGCACTAGTTGCGACTATGACCTGCATGGGCCACCACAAAAACGTGTCACGACCCGCACCCTGAGGAAGGGAACGAGAACGTGGGTACGTCTAGCCTACGTCGCTGTGTCGGCGGTAGAACGTTGTATAGTTCGTCTATAACATCTAACATCTAACATCAATATGATACAAACATATCATCTCCGTACGGAGGTATAGTATAACATCTCAACTCTATATCTCAATCACAAGTCTAGGGAAGATAGAGCACGATATGGAATCAGATAAAAGAAAGAAACTGAATATAAATAGAGTTATCACACCACACAAAGTAGATGTTCAACACAAATAAAAACAAGTCCTGAATATAACTAAGTCTCAACTAACAATCGGAACAATCTGATACAAACAGAAAACTATAAATACTAGACTAGACTAGGCACCCTCTACTGAGCTAGATGCTCCTCAGGCTCCTGAAGGACACCCTCATGACCCCCATAGAAGGTAGAGCAGTCACCGTCATCATCTGTAATATTTTCAACAGGTCCAGTCAGGATAGGAGCGAGCACAATACATCTCACGCAGTTCATAACATGTTAGAAAATATAAAGCATGCAAAAGAGTAAGATACATGAACTGTAAGAAGATGTTTATAAAAACGAGAGAGAATTTATAACTGAAAATATATATAGGATAAGTAAAACTGCAATACTAGTGATTTAGAGCACAATATGGTTTTGTAAACGGGTTAGGTTATACAATAACAATAGGTAGCTCCGTCATACGTGAGTGTACAATGGATGCTTACAATATTTGTACAATATGAGATTTTGATCACATAACCATTTCCTACTCACCCTCTCCAATCAATACACAAGGATCCAATCCAGTTATGCTACCTTGTACAATAGTTCTCCGTGAAGCTCATGTGGTCATGAGAGTACAAGATGCACAATGAGTATACATGAATAGGGGTGTACAATAAATACAATATGTTCGTGAAACGCACATCACAATATGCATCTGTTGAACACAATAGAGATAATATCGCAAGAGAAGATCCATATAGTACCAATCCGTGATAACAATCATGCCAGTATCAAGTAAAGTAATCTAGAGCAAGAATATAAGTCCTGACAAATATGAAACGATCAGAGAATGTACTCGCAGTCACCCTGTATGACTGATATGATTAGATGTCCGAACTGGTGTCATAGAGTCCTATTTAGAGTAAAACAGGTTATGATGTATTCAGATATAAGGTAATTGAAGTGTATGATGCAATCTATATGATTTCTAAGTCAATCTAGACCAAAGTCAACTCTAAATCAAACATGGTCAACTGGCTAGGTCAAACTAGGTCAACAAGTCCAGATTGGTCAAACTAGGAGTCCAACTTGGTCATACTAACTCACACCAAGCCAAACTAAGTCACACTAGGTCAATCTAAGTCAAACAAGGTCATGCCATATCAAATTAGGTCACACAAAGTCACCTAGGTCAAGTCAAGTCTAAGTCTAGTCAAAACAGTCAATCTAGTCTAACCAAGTCTAGGTCAACTAGCCAATCTAAGACCCCACTCTTAGTATCCTAAGATACTAAGGTAGAATACTAACTATCTATAGGTTTCCAACATCTAGACACTAGTAAATACTAACATATCATAGGTATCTAACATATCAAAAATCTAACAAATACCTCAACTAACAACATTCTAACATATAACTTCTAACCATCTATTCTAACTTAGAAACCTAACACAACTAACATCCACTAACTAATATCTAACCATAACATATATGTATATATCCATCTCTAACTCTAACCAACTAATATATGTCATCTCTAACAAACAATAACATAGACTAACACAACTAACTATCTAACTTATATAAGATATTACCATCTAACTTCTAAGTTACCTCTAACCTCTACATAGATTCTAACATAACCACTAACATACTAACATATCCATACATACAACATCTAAATTCCTCTCCACTCCAATACTAACAAACACACTAACACATATACCAAATCTACCCCCTCTCTTCTAAGACACCCATACACATCTATATACAAATATACTACCACTCAACCAAAACACAAATCACTCAACAAACCACACTAGCCTCAAGTTTAAATAGGATGGCATGATCCTTCCAACTCTCTCACCTTCACAACACACACACTATACTACCATCTATACAACATCAATCACACACTAGCACATATTCTCTATTAATCTCACTTCTCTCCACTGACCACACACATCCTTATCTCATTCAAACACACACACTATACTAACATATATTACATAATAATAATAATAATAATAATATATATATATATATATACATATATGTACTATATTATACATATTCTTGACAACATATGATACCTACATTCACATGATATCCATACTACATAGGCTCATAGGTTACAAAAAATACTTATATCGTATAGTCACTCTTCTACTTAAAACTAATATTGTACCAATTGGACCTTCACTAAATTCTAGGATTAAAGTATGTTGTAGCCCTTTGTGTCAGCTTTCCGAAGCTTTAAACGGATCGTATTTTCGTGTCCGAAAGCTCCCAGAATCGCAAAAACACGGAAATGCGTTCGTCTTTCGTACAGCTGACACTCAAATAATTTTACAGAAAGTTTCAGAACGAATTTGGCTTATTAAAATATATATTTGGAAAGCTAACTTCGATACAGTTCTTTTAAAAAAACGGAAGATAAATCGGAGTTCTAAGCTAAAAGTTATGACATTTCTAAGTTGCTTTGGTTAATAAAAACGTGGATGACGAATTTGAGTTGTTTTGGACAAGAGAAACACATGTAGGCCAAGATACTTGGATACCAACATAGGTATCCGAATGAAACTCATTCTAACCATCCTAACTAAGATCCATCCACTCTCTAACCATTCTAAAACTAAATTTAAATATATATTTAAACTATTATCATACGTACATACACATAAGGTGTCCTAATTTGGGATCTATCAAGTAGGACACAAGACACATATCTAAAATCCTCAAGAGAGCTCCAAATGGCCTCAAATTAAAATCTAATAATTGTACATGCATGTGGGTGGATCCTATGGATTCAAATCTAACTAAAATGCAAGGAAAATTGAAATAAAGAGATAGTTATACCTATTGAAAGTGGGATCCCAATGATACACTCAAAGGATACGGTTCCGACACGAAAGCTCCTCCAAAATGGACACCCTTCCTTGCTCCTTGCTCCCAATCCTTGCTAGCACCTCCTTCTTGGTTGAATGAGAAGAAATAATGGAAGATTGGAAGAAGAATGGAGGGATTTGGAGATCAAAATCAAGAGGGAAGCTCTCAAGTTTGTGGAAGAACAAATTAGGTTCTATGTAGAGGTAAAAAGAGGCAACGGTTTTCTTAAAGATTCTTTATAGGAGGGGGGGCACTTGATGGCTGGTCATTAAATGAATTAGGGTTAGTTTTAGATATAGATGAGTGGCTAGGACTTGTCCACCCAATTCCAAGCCTTCCTATTGGTTCAATTAGTCATAAGGCTTTCTTTTTCACAAATATCCCAATAGGTAAATATCCTACTATGAAATATCTAGATATTGTTAATCTAACTTAACCATTAAGTCTCTAATCTTCTAACTAAACCTCCATGAGCGTTATTAACATCTAGGTTTAGTCAAAACTAGGTTAGTCTCTAACAATTCAATTAGCACAATATTAATTAATCAAAATTTATCATTAATAAGTCAAAAATGACCAAAATACCCTTAGGCTAAAAAGTCACAATTAGTCATCCTAATCACATGGTTAGGCCTCCATGGTCATGGTTAGTCTCTAGGCTTAGCAAAACTAGGGTTTAACTAGTTAACCATCAAAATTACAAGTCATGATTTTAAATAGTTTTAAATTAATTAAAAATTACCAAAAATCATAACATAGCTTAAATATCATTATTAAATAATTAAAATATACAAAAGTTCAAAATTACCCTCATTTTAGAAACTGACTGCTACACCATACATTATGCCCTTTATAAACAGAAGACAACATCTTGTACATGTTGAGCTTCTGCATGTCCAACAAATCTTCGATGCCGCGGGACCAATCAAGCCAATCATCGTGTGCAAAACGTCCCAAGCACGAACACCTGCCCACAAAACGTGGGTCAGTACATCATCTATGTACTGGCGAGCAGAATCCAACCCACTCGCCTAAACCAATACTAACTGGTCAATTTTAGCAAGCATTTAATAGAATGATCTTTCTACTTGGGGCCTAGCATCAGCTTACAGTTCATGGGCAATAATCATAATGAAACATGTAAACTTGTTCTCTCTTTTTTTATGAAAAGGCAACAATGAAACATACTTTGGTGTTATCAAGTACTGACAGTGTACATTTAGGGGCATCTTTTAAGCGTCGTTGAGTTAACATTAGCCAAACATGTTATAGGTATTCTTTTAGCAAGGCAACACTCCAGCATATTTTATTTAACATGTTGAGCATGTCATAGAGTTCTCTTTTAAAGGCAACATCATAACATTTACTTGCTTAACATGATTAAGCCGACAATTCAACCAACTTATATTGCATGTACATTTAAGTGATTTCTTACCGATATCCGACTCCTCGTACCTGCATAAGAATACAGGATAATATAATATACTTACTCTGTCTGCACAAAACATTTATTAGCATGCATCCTGACTACATGACCACTGGTGCTGCGCACCATTTAAGAACTTTGCCATATAGGATTTCATAGGGTATGGGATGTGCCCTTCACCAGGTTGTGAGCCCGAATGAAGGTCCCAATACCGCGTGCCACCAAAGCACGCTGATTCCCTCCTAGACCGACTAGATCCCACCGCTGTGGGTACCGTTCGAGGAAATAATACCTTGTATACAAGTTTGCCCATGGTCATGCAAATGCGTGTCCGACTCGATCGTGTTCGAAGTCGCATGATAAAATATTAAGATAAGTAAAGACAACAGTTTATTATATCATCTTTCCAATATTACCACATGTTCACTTGGTGATCTCAATGATCCCAAGCCTCATCATTTCTCATTACATTAATCATTGCAACTTTTCTCATATCATTCCTTTCTAAGAGGAACAAACAATATTTCAATTCAACTCGATAGGACCTGCAGCATTTTATTCATTTCATAGGGACAGTATTCTTTCTTTCATTGCTTATAAGGAAACAGGCAACAACAACCACTACAAGAATAAGGGCTTTTTTTACGGTGATTCTCCGTCAAGAAATGGGTATCTTGACGGTTGCAGATCCGTCAACTAGGCCGGAGTCAAGAAAAGACCCCCCCTTTTCTTGACGGTCGCTGGCATGGCTTTTCTTGACGGTTTTTTGCCGTCATAGTAAGTAAAAAAATTTGACTGTTTTTAGCCGTCAAGACAGCAGTTTTTAGAAACCGTCAACATAGGCAAAAAAATTTCTTGACTCCGGCCTAGATAACGGCTTTTAGCCGTCAATAAAAGCATTTGTTTTGACGAACAAAAACCGACATGAATGCACTATTTTACGGCTATATTGTGCAGCATGATATTAATTAAAGTTGACGTTTGACAACCGTCAAGAGAAGGTATCCAAAGTACCGTCAAGAAAAGCGTACCAAAATTCCGTCAAAATTATAAAATATTAATCAACCGCATATTATATCAATCCAAATTTCATATTAATAAACTGTATTGTACATACAACAAAAACTTCCAATACACATCCCACCACATGTATCCTTCACTTGTCCAACCACAACATAATCCAACCATAAGGTACACATCCCACATCTGTTGTTTCCATACCACTTAAACATCCTAACCACAAACAACCATCATTTGTCACCACAAAACATAATCCACTAACACTACAAAATGCAACAACAAAAAAGTATCAAACCATATCTGAGCACATCCCTCCATTTCCACAGCATTCCCTATTCACAGCATGCATCCACCTTCATTTTTTAGCAAGTTCCTGAGAGAACAAGAACACAAATTATCAACTCACTATTACAGGATTATCAATACAGTTTAACTTTATTGCTGCACACACAAGAACTCGAGATAATTTGAATCACTTGGCAAAAATCCGAAGGCTAGTTATACTGATAACGTGTAAAAGTTGAAAGAATATAGCTCACAAAAACTTCTAAGATGCACTAAGATATCCTTGTTTGACTGGTGGTTTCCGTTCAGCAAGCACTTTGATTGCCCAAATAAGATTTTTTTTTTTTTTTTTTTTTTGATGCATTAGAATATTTAGTTTGATTTAATGAAAAAAAATAATTTCTTCCTTACAGACTAGCAACAATACTTGCATAATCCTATAGTTGTTGAGTTTGTGTGGTATCGGAACCCTTATATCACCCACTTAACCCCAGAGGGTACATCTTAGAATTTATGGCTTCAATTTTGATTATATAATATATTATATTGCATATGCATTCCTAAAAAAATGTTCCACGTTATTGCTTCCCTTAAAGTCACCTATGGAACAGTACTTTCTGTTTAATTTGAACTCAGTATCCATAAACAAGAAAAACCAGGAAAACAACTAGTAAACTTTATACCTTTATAGCATAAACATTACTCTGTTTAATTTGCAGCTTAAGAGCATAAAAGCAATGATAAAAGAAAGTCAACACTTATACCTCTATAGCATCAACGAGGAATTCAAAAAAAAAAAAAAAAAAAAAAAAAATTGCTACAAAAATACTTGACATGAACCAAGTATCAATCTGAGATGTCCAAAGGATCCAAATATGCCACAAGGATCAAACTTATATAGCTGTTAAAGAGAAGCCATTAGATTCACTCACCCATTCCATCTTTTATATATCATGACCATAGCCACTGGAACTGGTAGTCTTGGTTTCCTGCTGCTCCCCTGCAAACACATTTCTTGGTGAGTAACCAAACAATTTCACAAGCATGTTTTTATCCTCCTACATATTTAGTGAAACTAACATGCTTTAAATTTAGCACACTATCCCTCTCCTACTTGTTTAACTAGGTTAGTTGCTCACTCCAAAATTATCAAATAACACGCATACACAACACTAAGCTACAACTTGTATTCCAGCAGAGTTTGGCATGGTATTATGCACAATTTAATACCCATCAGAGACTGGGTTGCCGGCAGCCACCTTGGCGGCAGTCACATGATGCCTAAACGATAAAGGGGGTAATGACTCTAACAGGAAGGCTAGAGTTGGAAGCAACCTTGGCAGTCATAATATGCCCAAACAATGAAGGAGGTCACTAGAATTGAATTTGATTTTGGATATAAATCTCTAAATAAGAAAATTCAGTAAAAGGATATCACAATTCAGTAAATAAGAAAATCTCTAAATATAGCTAATACAAACAAATAACACTACCAAGTATAAAATATAAATATCACAATTGTATAACTCAAATTGGAAGTAAAAGGAAATGATTTTAAAACGTCCAACAAAATATAGAAGAGTTTAAACAAAAATAACATAGATAACCAAGAGAATAACATGTAAAACACATTACGGAAGAACGAACTATGTCAACATTTATCTACAATAACCTAGATAAAATGGAGAATGTAAGAATAGACTGCTTATATTTCTGGAAAAAAATAGTTAAATGACGACAGTGTATACCCAATATAAATAAAGCAACAAACTGATCAGCTGCTTCCTATCACAAATACCCAATATAAATAAAGAACCAATATAATGATAACCAAAAAAATGATGGTCATTTGTTTAATAATTGATCAGCTGCATCCTATAGAATTATTTGCAGGAAGAACTATTTCATCAGGAGCAGGTCCAGGAATAGTCGATTGTCTGCAATTCAGAGCATGAAGGATTATATATGTAATATGTTGTATGTATGCACAAGGTGAAAGAAAATGGTGTCAGCATCAACCTACTGAAAAGCTTGTCTATTCACTAAAATCTATGAAAGGAATTCAAATGCATATCATGATTAGCCAAATTCAGTAAATGGACCAAACTCTTTTACAGGGGTAAGTAGTCCGTGAAAAATATTTCAAATAACTAAATAAGTCAATCCTAAAGCAAAGCTGCAACCATTAGGCATTTAAAAGAGAAAACATAAGTTCTGTTCCACTATATTTGATACAATTTTGTATAGCTCGTTTACTAAGTAAATGGATACGGAAGTGTTTCTTCTCTATCCATCAGGCATTATCTTAATCTCTGTTGATTGACTACATTGTTAATCTAATCCTTTTCCTCCCAAACACTTCTAAGTCTCAATAAGAACATCATTCAGTCCTAGCGATTTTTTTCATATTCCTTAAAGTGTGTTTAACTTTAAAAGCTTAATCTTGCAACATCGATAACGATTCCTAACTAGGAATATATCATTTTTCTACTATGAATCTCATATTGTCTCAAAAAAAAATAATATACTTACAAATGGTGATTGAATTCATCATCAAAAAAAAAAATCTAGCTCCACAGCTAGCACAAGTGTCGTTGCTTGATAGACTGAATTTTACATATTCAAACAAATTGCATTGCATATCAACAGAACCCAAATTATAATCATAATAACGAGTCTTCTTCTTGTTCTCATACCTGCTGGAACTGTCCTTCACTTTTGGTCATAAAAATTTCCCACCTATCATCAACTTTTTATATAAACCTGAAAAACACCAATAATATATAAGAACCTTATCACAGAGAGACGAAAAGAATATTATCAGCATTACTCCAAAAAATCAGTTTCATGGTAGTTGTTAGGGACACATATCAATCATGGTAGACACTAGGCACCCCAGATCAGTGGCAGCTTGTGTTGAGCTGTCTATTCCACATATCTTATTCGTGTATGAGACATTGGTTATATGTAATGCAAATTAAAAAAAAGTCCCTTTGAAACCTGTTATTTTTATCGCCGGTTTGAAGGTACCAGCGATACCCACAACTCTCTTCTTCACAAGGGCAAACACATCATCCTCGAATTCCGTCATGTTAAACTTGGCCAGGTCAAGTTTAAAGGTGACCTTGGTCCAATTCTCTCATGCCTTGCATATGGTGATGGAGAGCTCAGATTCCTTCCCCATGTTGTTTGTGCAATTTTTTAACTTGAATCATCAGGACCTCAGAATACTGAACAAAACCATTACAAAATGTCATCGTGTATACTACAGAGTGAGATGCATAAAAGATTTTCAAAAATAGTTAATATAAAGACATATCATACACAAAATTACTCATAGTTGTACAGTTCACTCCAAAATCAATGCTAGGTCAGTAGCTACATGGCCAACTTCCTAAAACTTTTAGGAAAAGGAAGCAATCTGGCATTTAACCCTTTTGAGATTGACATTAGGGCATATTAAAAATATTGAACAGATTTACTAGGAGCTGGCAATCTGGCACTGAACCTTCCAACTGGCACGAAATTTCTCACCCGGCAAATTGTAAATACTAGAGGGGCTTGCCATAAAACTAGAAATTCAAATGGTGGTTATCTATCTTATTTGTAATGACACTGAACCAAGGAGCAGACATGCTGAAATTCTACTATACTGTGAAAGTGTCTAGTTGTAGGTACAAGACTTCTATTGGGGACCAAACAGAGTGAATTGCACTGCCCATCGAGCTCAATAGAAGAATCAAAATGAACGGGTATGTAAAATGGCCCTTGTTATACAAATCATGATATCAAAGCAACACTAAATATAAACCTAGCATTCTAAAGGCATGCTTCTTTACAAGATCAAAATCAAAACAACATTAGAACTTACAACCTATATGAGAGAAGTATTACATAGCCAACAGTTCAAAAGTCCTTGTTAAAAAAATTGTTTTTTTCACAGAAACAATTGTTCCACTGTAGTTATTCAGAGTACTTATATACCACAGAGAAAGGCGGCGCTCCTCAAGCTCATTAGAAGAATCAAAATAAAGGGATATGCAAAACTGGCCCTAGTCATACAAATCATGATATGAAGACACAAATTATAAACCTAGCAATCCAAAATGCATTCTTCTTTAGAAAATGGCACAGACTAAAGATTGATATAATATTAAAATGAAAACAAACTCCTAAGAGGATAAGATCATTACATTAAAGGATTAACTTGAACAAACAAAAAGGTTCATCAAACAATGAAACAAATTGTAGAAGCATGGAAAAGAACAGAGAAAAGCTCATACGGCTCCAACAAAAGGATCCTTATGCGGCTCAGAAATCCATTAATGACTTATGCGGTTCAAAGTCCTTTAGAGCCTCATGCGGCTCGGACAACCCTATGCGGCTCAGAAAAGAGCCACGTGGCCCTAAACAGTTCTCCTCTACAGTTGGCCATGAAGTGACTGCTCCCATTAAATGCTCTGACATGAAGTGATAACTCTGACATTAAAGCTGAAATGATGAACTCTGACATGACGGCGTATTCCTCGGAAAACGAAGAAAATATCCTATGCAGCTGGCACGATCCACCAACTCCAAAGCTCCCTATGCGGCTGCCACCACCCCATGCGGCTGATGCTATCATGCGGCTCAGATCCTGAAGACCATCGTCATGCGGCTCAAATCCTAAGAAGCCACCCCATGCGGCCGTTGTTCTCATGCGGCTCGGATCATGGGGATCATCTCCATGCGGCTCAAATACTGAGAGGCCATGCCTATACAGCCTTGACACGTGGCTAGTCTTATGCGGCTCCACCCCCATGCGGCTCAGATTTCGGAGGCTATACCTATGCGGCTGCCACCTTCATGCGGTTCAAAACCTAAGGAGCTACCCTCATGCGGCTATGACACGTGGCAGAAGATCAGTTTTTCCGTAATGATGGTTAGACACGTGGCATTAAATCAATCAAAATTTATCAACAAATCCCAACAACCAGATTTAGTGCAATCATCATAATTACCCGAATCAGAGCAGATTTATTGCAATCATGCGGATTAAACACGTGGCAGGAGATCCGAGCTTCCAAAGATTCATGACAATCAGCATTAATTGACCATACAGATTTGGCGCAATCAAGAATCAATTGCCCAGATGTAATGCAATCACGATTAATGGCCCAGATGATTGGTCGTCGACATTTCAAGGGACAATCATTGCAAACCCTAATGATCACACCCCAGTCCTATAAATAGCAAGGTGCCATTCCCTTGCAAAAGATCTCCTATCCAAAACCGAAAAAAATATAGCAAGGTGCCATCCCCTTGCAAAAGAGATCCTCTCCACCCGGCTGGACACACAGAGAGATAAAGGTGTGCACAGAAGAGTCTTTCCATCTTGAGAGCATTTCTTCATCAGAGCCAAGGCTACGTCTGATCGTCCAAGGAGTAAGGCAGAGCGGCCGTCGCTTTCCCGAGCCTCTACCGTCACCCCCAGAATCAAAACTAAACAATCATACTTAGATTGATGTACCTAGGTTTTCGTCCCTAGGCTTTCTTTGTACGAGCGAGTTTGTATTGTGAAGTAAAAGTCCAGTCCTCTCATATAATTGTTCTGTTCTTTTATAATCAATGGCAAACACGATGGCGACTCTGCTGGGGACTAACTTCTCCATGACTGAGGAGTTGGTGACGCAATCAGATGCAGCCAAACTTGGCTCCACTCAACAAATGCTGGTCGCCCGGTTCAACCAACAGGCGTTTGAAGAAATGCTCTCTGACGGGGGCGCTGGCCCGGTCCAGCTGCGAGCCCGCACGAAGAAGGCCCGCAGAGAGTGGAGACCTAAATCATTCGCTCCTCAAGCTCTCGAAGAAGTACTCTCTGTTGCCCGAGACAGCGGAGAAGTCTCGCTTGCGGCCCCACTTCAGACCATAGAGGACTCTGCTGTCCCCAAGTCCGGCAGAAGAAAATACTATGATGCTGGACTTGCAGGGACAAAGAGGAACTCTATGCAGTCCAAGCCGCATAAGGGCGCCAGCCGCATGGAGGCTCATGCGGCCGCAACTGCCAACCGCATGGAGAAAACTCAGGCGGCCACAAACGTCAGCCGCATGCAGGCAGCCTGCACGGCCATGACTTCTAGCCGCATACAGAAGCTTCATGCGGCCACAAAGGATAGCCGCATGCAGACAGCCTGTACGGCCACGACTCCTAGCCGCATACAGAAGCTTCATACGGCCACAAAGGATAGCCGCATGCAGACAGCCTGTACGGCCACGACTCCAAGCCGCATACAGAAGGGTCATACGGCCACACATATCAGCCGCATATAGACAGCCTGCACGGCCACCGATCCCAGCTGCATACCATCTATCCCATATGGCTCACGGTCAGTATACAGGAGGATAGCCGCATACAGGAGGATAGCCGCATGTAGACAGCCTAACCACGAAGGCTCCCTGGAGCATATGCCAGACTCTGTTGTGACCAGCTTGGACTCTTCCTACTATGCACTCTCAGGTGCTAGAAGGAGGAAGTCTCGGGCAGCGCAGGCTCGACGACCTCAGTCGGTTGTCCCAACTTCTGACTATCAGGGCGTCCCGCTGACTATTACGCGGGCCCCTGATAGAAAGTTGTATAAAACTATCCGTGTCCAGCCCCCGGCAGCCCACGAACGAGATATTCATCAAGAATCTCCCAACAACAATCAAGGGCAAGTACTCGTATAACCCCCACATCAGGGAGCAGGCAGGAGGCCAACACGCTCATGTGCTCAGAAATCCTGGACTCATAAAACGGGTGACTTGCGCAACGTGATTCTTCACAAGCGCAAGAAAAGAGACGAAGATTTGATGTGCAGAGAGTCCTGTCAAGGACATCAATGCACCCAAGTCATTGTCAACTGCTGCTGCAACAAGGCAGCAGTACAAAAAGACCGGCGATCCGTCTTCCAAGGGCTACAACACCCAAGCTCAGAAGACGAGGTGCTTCTCGTCGCCTCCTGCGATTCTGCTCTGAAGATTCCTGGCATGGGTAGAGGGAAGAAAACAAATGTCTCCAGCCCAAATATTTCAACCGACGTAACCAAGAAACTTTTTTCTAAACGGTTGTCTACCACCGTTACAGGAGGAGTTTACCAAGGTACCCGCTCAAAGACAAAATCTGCCACACTGGGAGATTCGTCCACATCTATGGGAGACACTGGAGCCGGGGGTAGCATTCTTCCAAATATCCACAACAACTCGGTGTTCCAAGAAGATAGTCCGGAGGAAATGGTTCACCCAACAGATGAAGCAGATCCCGACGTCCCCGAGGACGTCGACAATTCTTAAGGCGAGGCAAGCTCTGAAGCTGGGGGTACCACTCTTTCTGAGTCCGAACAAGAGGAGAACATCCCCATATACCCTGACGATTTTTCTCTACAAGGGTACGACTCAGAGGGCACATCCTCTACCGTTCCTTCCATCTCTCCTCATGTAAGGACGGTATTCATGACGGACAGCAACCAAGAGGGTCCCAGTGATCGCCAACGCATCGACACTCTGGAGGCCATACTGTATGCTTTGGTCAAGTCTGTGGACGAGATCAAAGCAGCCCTTCCAACTCTGCAAGAAAGAACGCCTGGCCAAACAAGTTTGGGTCCCGCGGTCAATGCGGACTCGAACTCTGCTGCATCAAACCCGGACGATAATCCTCCTGAAATATCGGCTCCCACCACTGCAGACGAGGCCAGGGAGGCAAGAAGAGAGGTCCAGGAGCTCCGGGCCATGTTCCAAGCTCGAGAAACCTGCCAGGACCTCAGGATACGACAACCGTATCCTGCTGCGTGGAGAGATATGCCCTTCCCACCAAAATATAAACCATTCCACATCAATCCATATGATGGGAAGACATCTGCAAGCAGGTACATCACCTACTTCGAAGTCACAACCGATCATCTGTCTCATGACGACGCCATCCTTACGCGGTTGTTTATTGGAGAATTGGAAGGGGTCGCCTTTGACTGGTACCGCAACTTGCCGGACAATTGCATCCACTCCTTCACCGGCTTCAAACGTATGTTCTTGGAGAGGTTCTACAAAGTAGGACAAGACGTGACGATGTCCACCCTCATGGACGTTGTTCAGGGAGAAAAGAAGATGACAAGAAACTATATCGAGCGGTTTTGCCAAACCGCGATGAAGCTGCCTTCTGGTAACCCTGATTTCTCTTTGATTGAAATTTGCCAAAAGAGACTGCTCCCCACAATCAGCCTCTGGATGGGCGAAAGTCAATTCAAGGATTGGATGATGTTCATCATCAGTGCCACTAGCGCAGAAGACAAGGTGAAGAAAGCCCGCCAACTGGGATTGCACATCTCAGAAGGGGAAGACAAGGGCAAACGCCCTAACGTCAACAACAATAACGGTGGTAATTCCTCCAACAACCGAGACAACAAGGGCAAGCAGGCTATGGTGGCCGACACAGCCCCAAAGCCTGAATCAAAGACAGCAGAAAAGCAGTGGCCTCAGATGACCTACTCCTTCGAGGATGGCCATGTTAAACCTATCTTAGACATGCTCATCCAAGGAGGACGAATTCAGCTCCCTCCTCCCAGGCGTGAGCCTCGTCCTGCAGATATGGAGAGTCCCAAGTACTGCCATTACCATCGCTATGTTCACCATGCTACACAAGACTGCTATCAGCTGAAGTGATACATCCAACATCTCATCGATTCTAAGGCCCTGGCCATTGATTTCGAAGAGGTGACCGTGGCGGCTAACATGGTGTCAGTACAATTTGGCAGCTTCCTTCCGACAAAGACTCAAGACGGAGTAGTACCCGTCCCCAGAGAAAAGATGGAGGTCGCTAACCTTCCACCTCCCCGAGACCAAGCTGCTGGTCTAGTGCACCTTACAACATCACGGGAGGAGATCATGTGGGTCCATCCGGACTTGGTACCTGAGGTGACTCAGTCTGCACCTCCCTCCACCAGCAAGAAGAAGAATGGAAAAGTCAAATCATGCCGCACGATCTCGACAGAGGTCGAAGAAGCTACTGCTGTTGTTACCCGCTCCGGCACACAAACCCAACCTCTACCGGGTAACTCGGCTGAAGACCATCAGCCGACAGCTACTAATGCTCCAGGACCTTTGCAGACTTCGACGACCGACAAGCCTAGGCCGAAGGAGACTCGCTTCGACAAACCACTCCGAAGAGAGACGCCTCATGGGATAGAGAGGCCATACAACTTTAACATCCTGGCACAATTGGCCAACACACCGGCCAAATTATCGCTATACGAACTCCTGAGACTCTCCAAGGATGTTCGCATCGCACTAAGCAAGGCACTCCAGAATGTCGACGCATATCTAGCTCAGTCCAATCTCACTGGGGAAAGCCCGCCTACAGATCTCCAGAACAGCGCTTGCACAGGTGCAATGCCCAACATCGTCTTTACTCTGCAGGATATGCTCATCAAGACCAACCTGCACGATCGCCTTCTGTATTATACTGGATACGTTAGCGACATCAAGGTGGATCGGATGCATATTGATCCCGGTTCTTCCATTAGCATCATCCCGAAGAGCCTGCTGCACCACCTGCGTATCCCAATGCATCTCCTGACGCCGACAAGCATCGCCATCAGCGGTTTTAATTCGGACAGGAGCTACCCGATCGGAAAGATTCGCTCAAAGTGCCAAATCGGCGATCTGCAGTCAGAAGTGACTTGTTATGTCATAGATGCGGACACTTCCTACAATATTCTCCTGGGGCATCCTTGGATACACGATTACATGATCGTACCTTCCACGCTGCACCAGTGTTTCAAGTATATCGACAAGCACGGCTTCGTAAGGACAGAATTTGCCGACATCGATCCCTTCAAAGGGGTCGAGTCTTATTACTCGGACTCCTGCTTGTACGAGAAGTCGAAGAGGCACCTTGTCGAAGGAGATATGCAAGCTCAAACCAAGACAGCAACGGGATCAGAAGAACCTCTGATGATCCACCTGCAAGCTCGCAAACCTGGCAAGACCGCATCCCTTACGGCCGCTCTGCGTAAGGATGCAATCAGTCTCTCGACACAAGAGGGGCAAATGATAATCCGACTGCCAAGGTCTGGCCAAGCGCCAAAACCCACAACTGAGCCACTGACAATCAGGCTGCCAAGAGCCGGCCAGCCACAAACAGAGAAGCTCAAACCCTTTGACAAGCCAATAATGATACGTCTTTCTAAGATGAATCGTTAGCCCAATGCGAAGTCCGGGACTCCTAGCGAGCCAACAACTCCCCGCCTAGCATCAAGCACCAAACAGGGGGTCGCTAGTTCGCCAACGACTCCACGTTCTGCCCCACCAGCGGAACCCCTGATGATTAAGCTGCCCAAGTCATCTTCTAAGTCTTCATTTATACGGGAGTGGCCGAAGAAGAACCAGAATTGGCCAAGTATGTGGCTGCTCATACAGATGTTCCATCCGCAGATGATGTAATTCCACTAGAAAAGATACCTTACTTCATCAATAAAGGGCTGTCATTGAACTACCTCGAGATTGATAAGCTTTGTACAATGTATGCTATGGAACACGGTATAGGCACTCACCTACACACGCAAGTGACAAATGTTTACACCGCAAATCAACTTACTCCTGTGGAAGGCGCCTACTTCATAGTCGAGGTAGAAGATCATCCAATCACTTCGGCCGGAAGAATGATCCACAGCCCTTCGCAATAGAGGAAGTCGATCTCGAATCGGACGCCGGGAGACTGCCCCTTTATCTGTATAGCTCCCAATCCAAGTACCTCATGCAAAGACAGGGGTATGATCTGGAGACTACACCAGGCTTGAACTATGGCACCAGACGACGATTACCCTTACAATCGCCGGTCCCGGCTGGGAAACCACGAGACTACTACAACAAAACCAGATGTGGGCTAGGTTATGTCACACCTGCAACGACACCTAAAAGCTCAGATGAGGAATGTGACTGGTACTCACACTCAACCGGATCACCAAATTCTGATTCAGATATCAGCATCGGGGACGTATTCAGGCAAGTCTTGTCTGTCAATATGGCATTCGTCGACGCTTATGAAGAAGAAGAAGACATTCATGAACTCCTTGAATTAGAGCTGTGGGCCCAACAGCTGGATGCACAATGGAAAAAGCGATTCGAACAAAGAGAGCCTCCTACTGAAGATGAGGTTATGCAAGTTGACCTCGGCAATTAGTCTTCCCTAAAACCAATCTTTGTTAGTAAAAGCCTGGCAGATGAAGAGCGAGAATCGCTGCTACAACTCGTCAAAGAATATATTGATGTGTTCTCCTGGAGTTATGAAGACATGCCAGGGCTAAACCCTGAGATTGTACTTCACAAACTCAACATTCGGCCGGATGCAAAGCCGATCAAGCAACAACAGCGACGCTTCCGCCCGGACATTATGAATGCAATCGAAGCCGAAGTCGACAAACTGATAGCCAGCGGCTTCATTCGTGAGGAACAACATCTGGACTGGGTCGCCATCATAGTACCGGTCCTCAAGAAAAATGGAAAGATTCGAATCTGCATCGACTTTCGCAATCTGAACGAGGTGTGTCCTAAAGATGAGTTCCCCCTCCCTATCACGGACATCATGATTGACAACACCAGCGGCTTCGAGCGCATGTCATTCATGGATGGTTTTTCGGACTACAACCAAATCAAGATGTCTTCCGACGATGAGAAGCACACATCATTCCGAACACCGATTGGTACATACTGTTACACAGTCATGCCTTTTGGTTTAAAGAATGTTGGCACCACGTATCAAAGAGCCATGAGTGTCATCTTCAAAGACCACTTACGCAAGACCGTGGAGTGCTATGTTGACGACATCGCTGTCAAAAGTCGCTATAAGGAAGACCATCTGCAGGATCTAAGGACGGTATTCGACCTGATGCGAGTGCACAACTTGAAAATGAATCCTACCAAATCCTTCTTGGGCGTATCCAGTGGAAAATTCCTGGGTTTTATCATTACTGCCAGGGGATTCATATAGATCCGGAGAAGACAAAGGCCATCATGGAGATGGGTCCCCCGAGAAATCTCCGTGAACTCCGAGGCCTTCAAAGGAGGTTAGCTTACATCAGGAGGTTCATTTCCAACCTCTCCGGACAATGTCAGCCATTCACTCACCTCATGAAGAAGGGCGTCTCATTCATATGGGATGAAGAATGCCAACGGGCCTTCAACAGCATCAAAGAATATTTGTCGAACCCTCCAGTCCTGGTAGCCCCGGTTGCTGGAAAACCATTCCTGCTCTACGTACGAGCGATAGAACATTTTCTTGGCGTTCTGCTAGCACAAAACAACGATGTAGGCCACGAACAAGCTATATATTACATCAGCCGAATGATGATGGGAACGGAGCATCGATAAACTGCCGTAGAGAAAGAGTGCCTTGCTCTGGTTTTCGCCATTCAGAAGATGCGACACTACGTCACAAGACAAACCATCTACGTCATATCAAGAGTCAACCCCCTCAGGGTCCTCATGACTAAACCATGCGCACTCAGCTCTCGTCTCGCTACCTGGGCGATATTACTGTCCCCCTACCACACGATCTTCGTCCCACAAAAGGCTGTTAAAGTTCAAGCTCTGGTAGACTTTTTAGCAGCTCATCCATGTTCGGAGTCAACCAAAATAGACGAAGAGATTCCAGACGAGGTTGCTAATTCAAATATGGCCTCCCATGATACCATATGGCGAATGTTCTTCGACGGCGCTTCTAGAACCGGGTCCAAGGGCAACATCGTCGCTGGAGTCGGAGTAGTGCTGATTTCTCCCACCGGGTTGATGATCAATCGAGCTTATTCCCTCACGGAGCCCTGTTCAAACAACGTGGCCGAGTACAACGCTTTGGTCATTGGTCTCCGACTTGCAAAAGAGCTGGGGGTAGAGTACCTTGAAGAATACGACGATTCGCAGCTAATCGTCAATCAGATTCGGGGTTCATATGAGGTTCGCCATGAAGACATGATCCCCTATCACCAAATAGCGATCAACATCATCTCGTCCCTGGAGGGGTTCTTCATAGAGCATGTTCCCAGGCTCCAAAACATTGAAGTCGATGCCCTAGCAGGTCTTGCCGCTTCCTTAGCAGTTCCGAATCATGCTCATCATCTGGTTGACATCATAGGCCGTAAGTTGGTCTGTCCCAGGAATAATGTTCAGTGTGTCGAGAGTTACTCCGCTCTGATAGTCGACGAAGCACCAGACTGGAGACAACCGTTCATTGACTTCGTAGTCTACGACATCCTGCCAGAGAATCCGAAGGAAGCCACTTTTATCAGAAGACGTTCCCTCAGATTCTTCTACGATACAGAGACGAAAATGCTATATCGGCGATCATACGATGGATTACTACTTCGATGTCTGTCAAATATAGAAGCCAAAGAAGCCGTGCGTGAAGCTCACGACGGCATCTGTGGGGCCCATCAACCTGGCCCGAAACTACAAGATCGTCTTCGCCGAATGGGCTACTACTGGCCATGATGGTTGCAGACGCAATAGACTATGCACGAAAATGCAAAGCCTGTCAAGTCCACGCAGATTTTATCCACCAGCCATCCGAGTTTCTACACCCGACGGTGGCATCCTGGCCCTTCAAAGCATGGGAATGGACATCATCGGTCCGATCGCTCCGCCTTCGTCCCGAGGACATCGCTTCATACTCGCAATCACAGATTACTTCTCCAAATGGACGGAGGCTATTCCACTGGCAGAAGTGAAGACTTCAAACGTAATCAGCTTCCTCAAGCATCACGTCATCTATCGCTTTGGACTGCCCCGAAGGATCATCCATGATAATGGTCCGTAGTTCGCAAGCCACGCCTTCTATCGGTTTTGTGACAAACACCGCATCCAGAATATTGTTTCAACACCATACAACCCGGCGGCTAATGGTCTGGCTGAAGCATTCAACAAAACAATCATCAAGCTTCTCAAAAAGTTCGTGTCATCAAACAAACGCGACTGGAATGAAAAGCTCGATGAATGCTTATGGGCATACCGTACTACAGTACGAACTGCCACCGGGAATACACCATTCTCTCTGGTATACGGAAGCGAGGCAATTCTCCCACTGGGACTCAAATTCCCTCACTCCGTGTCGCTCTCACATACAGATTGACGACAGATGATAATCACCATCGCCGACTAAAAGAGTTGGAGGCCCTAGATGAGAAGCGCCTATTAGCTCAACAACGAATCGAGCTATACCAGGCACGTATCTCCGGAGCCTTCAACAAGAAGGTTAAAATCAGAACATTCCAGGTGGGCGACCTCTTTCTGGTAGTTCGGAGGCCGATGGTTATGACTCACAAAACCGCCGACAAGTTCCAGCCAAAGTGGGAAGGCCCATTCATCATCGATGTTGTATTCTCCAATGGAGCTTACTGCCTCGCAAAACAAAATGGAGACTTGCTCATGTTGCCCATCAACGGCAAGTTCCTAAAGAAGTATTACGTCTGAAACGACATCCTCCAGGGTGATGAGTTACGTACCCGTTGGTACCGCTGAACTCACATCCCGCCTACAATCTGCCAAAGAGATGAGTTATGTACCTGCTGGTACCACTGAACTCACATCCCGCCTACAAATCTGCCAAAGTGATGAGTTACATACCCGCTGGTACCGCTGAACTCACATCCCGACTATAAATCTCCTAGAATGACGAGTCATGTACCCTCTCGTACCACTGAACTCACATGCCGACTCCAAATCTCCCAGATTGTCGAGTTATGTACCCATAGATACCGTTGAACTTACACTCTGGTCACTACAGTGAATCTATACTGCGTCTTTTAGGTAGTAAGTCATGTATGATTATACCTCCGAACTTTCTTCCCAAAAGGAGCTCCCTCCTTATGATCCAATACCCGCACTTTCAGTGCACAAAAAGGGTAGCAGATCCACCGATTTTTTGAAACAACTACGTCGATGTTACCTCTGAGTTGTTTTTCTTCCATCAAAAACAAACCGCCACTCACATAGAACCTCCATGTCCTCATTACCTCTGAGTTGTTCTATATTCCCTTCATGGAGCCCACTCCTGCCATGTCCTCACTACCTCTGAGTGGGAAGGCTCTATCGAAAAAACCTTCATATTTACCACGTCCTCATTACCTCTGAGTAAGTATCTTGGTTCTCTCTCGACTTATTATCTTTACCAAAAAAAAAAAACCAGGGTACGCCAAGGATAATAGGCCCACAAATGTCCTCTGTTGACCACAAATGTCCACTGTTGACCCCAAATGCTGTACTAAGTTTCCTAGTACATGCCCCTCATTTCCCATCATGCCCCGGGGGCCCAGCTGCCCCATGGCATTCTTTCTTCCGATACCAGGAACGTCCATAGCCACCTTACTGTCACGCCCCGCTCCCGTAGGAGCGATCGTACTCGCTAAGGCATGATGCCGCACGAGCCTAGATTGCGCTCGTGCAAGGCGGGTTCCATAACGGCCGATTTCAGCGGCTGCGACGGGGTCATCGCACAGAAGTCCCATGCAGAGACATTGAACATACAGCGAAAATTTAGAATAAAACACAAGTTATTCAAAGAAGCTCTTTTATTGATATTGATACAAAGATTACAATGGACGCAAGGCCAATATTACAATGTCTCTCAAGCTCACTCAAGCTCACATTACAAGTCACTCAGCTCTCTCTCATCTCTCAAATACAAGTCTTGATCCAACGAAAGCTTCGGAAGGCGATGTCCATACATTATGTCATGTATAAGTCTTTACTCCATGCGGCTGCGCACTTCGAATCGCCAAGGAACTCCGTGCCTCGACGCATCCAAACGAGCTCCGCGCCACAAGCTTCTACCTGTTCCTGCACATAAAAACTATGTGGGTGTCAGTACTCAACTGTACTGGTGGAATGAGCTCCTCGCCCACCCATACAAACCCAACATGTTCGATTTACTTTGTGCAACATAGTCACTTCTTATCAATTGTCTTTCTAGTCTTCCCTTAGGTTATTTTAGGATCGTCGCCTTGGCTATTTTGTGTCTTTAGACCATCTCATGCTTGCAACGAGTGATAACTCATACCTTGCCTCAAGACCCTTCTCGTGCCAACAACGTTAACCTATCGAGTCGTGTTTGCCTTACGGCTTAAAATCAGAGGCGCAACTACGCGATTAAGCTCCATTTTTCGTGTGACCGTACTACAAACCCTTGCTGAGGCCGTGCCTCGCAATTTAGTAAGACATAACCGTATCGCCGCCTCGCGGCCCTTGCCGCCTAGCGTCCCTTGCTACTTTGACCACCAACTGACCCAATCAAGACTTGTGAATGTTAGTGTCACTCAACCAACTTTGCCTTGCGGCGGTTTCTCGACTTAAACTCAAACAACTCAACCAACTTAAACAACTTATATGCCGACAACTCAAGACTTGACGCCACATCTCGTGCCGAAGCACGACGCCTATGTTGAAATCCAATCTTAGGCCCAAACTTTGTGTTCTAACTGTACACACCTTTAACTCAACTCAATCCAAAGGCATACACGCGGTTAGCCGCTATTTGCCGACATCTATATGAACTTGGCCACTAGCATCATAAGCTATACCTTGACGTATAGTTTTGTTATTCGAGATCCTTTCAGCGCAAGGTAGCGATCCCCGCTGAAAGTCTCCGACTAACCTGAGCGGGAGCGTACTCCCAGCTCGACTATACCCTGTTCCCTCCTAGGCCGATTCGGCCCCATGGCCCAGGGTTATCGCTCGAGGGTTCATCGCCCTTGTCGACAAGTTGTCAAATGACCATGCAAGACTCGACACAAACTGACGTCTCACACAGTCATTCCTCTACCAAAACCAAGACTTCTATCTTTGAGATCCCTCGACGACCCACGGTCGCGAGCATTCCTTTCCATGAGACCCCTCGACGACCCATGGTCGCGAGCATTTCCTTCCTTGTTACCCTATCATTTGGTTCAACTCATGAATGCCTATTTGATAGTCCTTTCTCAAAACTCACTTTGAATCAATTGTGATCCTTGCCTTAAACACTAAGCCCGTGTATCGTGCCTTAAGCCAATCGTGCTCTGCGTGACACTCCTGCCCAAGTCGACGGGCCTTGAGATCGTGGGACTACTTAACTTGACAACCGCAGAATGAGCGGGACAGCACTTGGAATGACTTAGGTCGACCGGCATAACTTTGCCTAACTTACTCAAGCCTACAACTTATCCCGAGGGACGAGCAAAGGCTATGCCAAGCCTTGCGCAGTAGAAGCATGCATGCTTTATCAAGCATTTACGCGGGCGACGCCTATGACTTAGGCTAACTCTTAGCTTTTGCACCGAAGACTAACTTTTCTTCTCCCAAGCCACGGTTTCAAAGTACGCCGTGCACCAACTCTAAGCCGACCGTTGGACCTTTTTCCATGTTCTAACTCATTTCGACCCGTCGAAATTCTTCCCTTAGCTATGTGGATTCGTCTCTTTTATTATCAAGCCTATTGTGCAAGTTGAAAACACACGATTTATTATGTGAATGCTAAGATGAGGCAAGTTCACCGAAACTACCTCACCTGAGCGAGCGGTCGCCTCGACCGAGCGATGTCTTCCAGCAGCCGTTGTAAGGCTAAGGCCGAACGCCGTCGGTGTTTCGATTCCTCCGATTGACTGAGCGGGACGGGGCACTACATCATACACCACTCAGAAAAAGTTTCATCCTCGAAACTAACTGAGTACACTTATCGACTTATCACTTTACTCAACATTCAAGAACTCTCGCACACAATTCTCCTATGCCTTACTCAAATCCGAGCCACGCTCGTGCTACCCTCAATCCTTTCTTCAAAACTTACGATCTCAAAATCCTCGATACTTCCTCGTTCCTCAAATCTTACTTGAATTCAACGTATCACTTAGTATGGATCGTGCACATATTTTAGGCGTCCCCAAAATATATGCATTTCAACCAAACCTCGTGATAGCGAATCCCGCCATCACCACTCGAGTCGGATCGTGCACGCATTCAAGCGTCCTTGATATACATGCATGTTAACCGAGCCTCATGAGTGGTGCCTTCACCATTCCTATCGCTCCGCACCGGAACGTCTGCCTAACTGCTAGGCTATATCTTTCCGTCAGTATTGGAATCATAGTTCCCAAACAACGATATCAACACTGACCCCATCCTAAGGTCAAACCAAGTTGATAGTACGGGGTTTTCAATCCAAGCTCGCATCACTCCGATTTCTAAACTTCGAGCATAGATTGCCTACACACATCCCAACATTTCGTCGCACGGGGTCCAAGTTATTCAGCAAAGCCATCCTATGACAACTTACGTTTCAACCAATTCCTTAACATATCAATCTCACTCGTTCAACAAGCCATTTCGCTTAGTCTATCTCTTTGAACACATTCGACACAGATCGCCTATCAATCTTTCTCAATTCGAGCACGCTATGACGCAATTCATTGCTAACCAAAATTCCACATTCTATATTTCCTAAGTCATCTATTATAATTCACGAAATCGATCATGAGGTCGTCTAGCTTAACAATATGTTGTGTCCCGATCTCACGCGAGTCAGATTTTCCATGGTGGGCATGAATCACCATGCACGCTCCCGCGGGATAATCATCCTCATCGGGACGTAACTCTTGTTTTGCGTCTAGACTAGTTCATTCTCGATACGCGGATTGGACCTACTCAATCCTCAAGTTTCTCATTCATCAGTCGCAAGTCCAAACATCCTCGAATTCACCTTCGCGTCAAACCGACAAGTCGAGACAATCAACGTTGCCGCGTCCTGATTTTCCGAGTTCGATCATTCCCGCGACATGAATCACCATGTCAGCGCTCACGCGGAACAATCGCCCCAAATCCGACGCAATGCATGTGCGAGGCTGGAGTTGCGCTCGCGCAAGACAAGATCGTCGACGTTGTGGCTATCAACGTAACCATCAAGACACGATCATTTTCATCCAACATTCATCTCGATCCAAAATCCCAAGTATCGCATCCAACCGAACAATAACACTTGCACGATCGTCATTCGTCGAGTCAGAGTACTCCCGAGTTATCGCATATCGATCTTTGATACGCCTCAATACCATCGATGACATGCGTAACCTGACGATCTTCCTTTGCAACAAGTTCCGAGTCGTGCGAATGATGCTATCGTCCGACTGGATAATCTCCTCGACATTCAAATTCAAGTTCGATCATTATCCCTCGAACCATTCACGACATCAATTTCCTCGAACCAATTTCACGTATTGTTCATTCGTCTATCTTAAGTCATCGGCCAATGCATTTCCTCAATCGCATCGTCCCTTTGTTAACTCAATCATCGAGCAACATTCAATCCAATCCTTAAAGTCATTTTCAAATATTCGAATCAAACTTTTCACGCACGCTATCTTTTCGTCGTGCTAACTTTTTGTATACGATTCCGTTTCGATTTTCTCGATCAAGTCATCCATTCGTATATCCTAACTTTTCTTCGATTCAGTTTCATCTACTCGATCACTTTCGCGTTTCATACTTGCACAAATCCTCAATCCCGTGCACGTTCCATGCACGTCAATTTCTAGGTCGTTCGAATCAACTTATCAAACTTCAAGACAACAACTCACTCCATCGTACACGATCTAAGGCTTTGCATATGTGCGACGCTTGCTGCTAGACTCATCGACACCCCGAATCCTCAATCGATTTACATCCCTGAGGCTATCACATACACCACTCAGGGATGAAGTCATTCAATAAATTCTCAAAACTATCCTTCGATTCACAATCTACTTCCTCGAATTTCCGTCCGAACGATTCCTTAAATTTCAAGCACGCTCACCTTATATCGCACTGACGATAACATCGTCATTCGATAGCACCCCTATCGATAGTCATTTCATTTACTCAATCAAGCTCAACCCGTTTTATGCTCGCACTATTCAATTCCCGCACTCGACTTTTCTAAGGTCGACGCAATCCTTGGTGTATATGCCCAGCCCGACTTAGCCAACCGTGCTTACGCGAACCATCTTTTTGTTTTGTTATCAAAAACTGTTCTCCTATGTTTTGCAAAATAGATAGACTTATTGTATGGACATCCCGTGGGACATTTGAGAGAGAGCGCACCAACGATATCAATATGCGGAAGCAACATTCAGAGTTTGCTGAACAGCGGAGTTAAAGAATTCAATCGGTAGTCCAAGGACGTAAAGCCGTGCTCTGATACCATTATGTCACGTCCCGCTCCCGTAGGAGCGATCGTCCTCGCTAAGACGTGATGCCGCACGAGCCTAGATTACGCTCGTGCAAGGCGGGTTCCATAACGGCCGATTTCAGCGGCTGCGACGGGGTCATCGCACAGAAGTCCCATGCAGAGACATTGAATATACAGCGGAAATTTAGAATAAAACACAAGTTATTCAAAGAAGCTCTTTTATTGATATTGATACAAAGATTACAATGGACGCAAGGCCAATATTACAATGTCTCTCAAGCTCACTCAAGCTCACATTACAAGTCACTCAGCTCTCTCTCATCTCTCAAATACAAGTCTTGATCCAGCGAAAGCTTCGGAAGACGATGTCCATACATTATGTCCTGTATAAGTCTTTACTCCATGCGGCCGGGTGCTTCGAATCGCCAAGGAACTCCGTGCCTCGACGCATCCAAGTGAGCTCCGCGCCACGAGCTTCTACCTGTGTCTGCACATGGAAACTATGTGGGTGTCAGTACTCAACTGTACTGGTGGAATGAGCTCCTCTCCCACCCATACAAACCCAACACGTTCGATTTACTTTGTGCAACATAGTCACTTCTTATCAATTGTCTTTCTATTCTTCCCTTAGGTTATTTTAGGACCGACGCCTTGGCTATTTTGTGTCTTTAGACCATCTCGTGCTTGCTACGAGTGATAACTCATACCTTGCCTCAAGACCCTTCTCGTGCCAACAACGTTAACCTATCGAGTCATGTTTGCCTTACGGCTTAAAATCAGAGGCACAACTACGCGATTAAGCTCCATTTTTCGTGTGACCGTACTACAAACCCTTGCTGAGGCCGTGCCTCGCAATTTAGTAAGACATAACCGTATCGCCGTCTCGCGGCCCTTGCTACTTTGACCACCAACTGACCCAATCAAGACTTGTGAATGTTAGTGTCACTCAACCAACTTTGCCTTGCGGCGGTTTCCCGACTTAAACGCAAACAACTCAACCAACTTAAATAACTTATATGCCGACAACTCAAGACTTGACGCCACATCTCGTGCCGAAGAACGACGCCTATGTTGAAACCCAATCTTAGGCCCAAACTTTGTGTTCTAACTGTACACACCTTCAACTCAACTCAATCCAAAGGCATACACGCGGTTAGCCGCTATTTGCCGACATCTATATGAACTTGGCCACTAGTATCACAAGCTATACCTTGACGTATAGTTTTGTTATTCGAGATCCTTTCAGCGCAAGGTAGCGATCCCCGCTGAAAGTCCCCGACTAACCTGAGCGGGAGCGTACTCCCAGCTCGACTATACCCTGTTCCCTCCTAGGCCGAGTCGGCCCCATGGCCCAGGGTTACCGTTCGAGGGTTCATCGCCCTTGTCGACAAGTTGTCAAATGACCATGCAAGACTCGACACAAACTGACGTCTCACACAGTCATTCCTCTACCAAAACCAAGACTTCTATCCTTGAGACCCCTCGACGACCCACGGTCGCGAGCATTCCTTTCCTTGAGACCCCTCGACGACCCATGGTCGCGAGCATTTCCTTCCTTGTTACCCTATCATTTGGTTCAACTCATAAATGCCTATTTGATAGTCCTTTCTCAAAACTCACTTTGAATCAATTGTGATCCTTGCCTTAAACACTAAGCCCGTGCATCGTGCCTTAAGCCAATCGTGCTCTGCGTGACACTCCTGCCCAAGTCGACGGGCCTTGAGATCGTGGGACTACTTAACTTGACAACCGCAGAATGAGCGGGACAGCACTTGGAATGACTTAGGTCGACCGGCATAACTTTGCCTAACTTACTCAAGCCTACAACTTATCCCGAGGGACGAGCAAAGGCTATGCCAAGCCTTGCGCAGTGGAAGCGTGCATGCTTTATCAAGCATTTACGCGGACGACGCCTATGACTTAGGCTAACTTTTAGCTTTTGCACCGAAGACTAACTTTCCTTCTCCCAAGCCACGGGACGAAGGACCGAGTGTCATTTTCAAAGCACGCCATGCAACAACTCTAAGCCGACCGTTGGACCTTTTTCCATGTTCTAACTCATTTTGACCCGTCGGAATTATTCCCTTAGCTATGTGGATTCGTCTCTTTTATTATCAAGCCTATTGTGCAAGTTGAAAACACACGATTTATTATGTGAATTCTAAGATGAGGCAAGTTCACCGAAACTACCCCACCTGAGTGAGCGGTCGCCTCGACCGAGCGATGTCTTCCAGCAGCCGTTGCAAGGCTAAGGCCGAACGCCGTCGGTGTTTCGATTCCTCCGATTGACTGAGCGGGACGGGGCACTACACTTACTGTGGATTTGTTCCAAGTATCCCCATCAACTTGTTATCTGTACCTAAAACCAAGGTATGCCAAGGGTAACAAGTCCACAAACGGTTCCCCAGTGGGGCGAATACCACAACACCACAATAAGCAGTACAAATAAAGGGTAGAATAAAGCATACTCTTTTATTTGAAAGGTAAAAGTACTACATGTTCTGGGGACCACATCCTCCTCAAGAAAGGAAAGAAACAAAAACAAAAAGAAGGAAAAAAGCCGACCATTGTTCGGCGATACATAGTGCCCTGAGACGGTCTCTCAGCAGGACAGTCGACCGCTCGAACCCCTGCTTGGCCCTACGCTCGGCCTCCTGAGCCAACTGCCCCGCGTCTTCTAGGTACGCATGAGCCTGCCAGCCATCTTCGAGCTTCTTCAAAGCACGCTCCAGGCTATCAGAAGCTCGGGAGACCCTTTCGGCCTCCTGAACGATCAGCTCTTTGTCCGCGCGGAAAGCTTCAAGCTCAGACTCCAAGAAGGCCAGCTTCCTCTGGAGTTCAAGGATCTGCTCCCGTGTATAAACTATTTCGCGAGAGGCGGCCGCTTCCCGAGCTGTGCAATCCTCGCTCCTGTGGCTCTGTCGATCATATTGAAGAGATAGGTCACCGAGGTCCTTCGTTATAGCCGACTTGGACTTATCTCGTGTGGCCCTTACCTTCTCCAGGACAGTGGTAAGGAAGCCCCGCTCCTGATCTATTACGACAGACAAATCAGCTTGCCTCAGCGCTTGAAACTGGGTCACAAGCTGGTCAGCCTCTAACAATCTGGGTTCCAGAAGCGCAGCTATCCCTGCCCCACCAGGGAGGGCTTTAAGAATATCAATTTGGCCTTGGGCAAATTGTCGGGCCAAAGCGAAGGGGGTCCTCCGCTCTACAGCAGCTTCGACCCCTCTCTTCAAGTGGCGGTAGAAACTGTCAACTACATCCTGTGACGTCTCATCCAGAACTTCCGTAGAGGACAGCATCAGAGGAAGTGTAGCTGGCAGTATCAAAGGAGATACGCAAGAACCCGCCGCCCCTGCCACCAGGGAAACAAATTCTGAACGAAAAAACGCATGAATAGCAGCTAACTCCTCCTCCGCAGCTCGGAGAACCTGGATACTCGGCAAGGCTGAGAGGTCGACCTCCGAAGCCACATGAGCAGAGGAGGAAGCATGGACCATTGCCCCCTGCCCCGGTTGCGTCGTCGCTCGATCTCCCGAACTCGAGCCAGCGGGAGGCCCCTCGATATAAGGAGGGGGCACATTTCCCCCCACCCGATTCCCGCTGGTAGAGCCTTCCTCGACAATATCCGTCACTGGTAGTGAAGAGGCAGGACCTGTATGTCCAGAGCAAACATCAATCAGCATAACCCGAAGGATGTGATGATAGAGGGAATGGGCCTCCTCACTAGTCAAAATCTGGCTTATCTTACCAGGGGAGGGTTGTAGAGGCGGAGGCTCGCTCACAACCGCCATAGTCCCCTCACCAGTAACCTCCAAGCCGAATTCAGCTGGCTCTTCTGCCCCAGCCGCCCCGGAAGGAGGTACGACTGGATCAGCGTCACCTTGATGGAATTCAGCAGTTTCAGGGACAGGTTCATCGGAGCCCCCGTCGTCTCGAGTCGCGACCTCAGCAACGTGAGATCCCTCAGACGCAATCGAGAGAGCCCCAGCAGAAATAATCCCAGCACACATGTCATTGATCAAAGTGTTCAGGGCTGGATCGACTTCAGAAACAGTGGCCAGTTCTCAAGATTCCTCTTCTTCTGACGCCTACGAGAGGAAAGAAAAATGATTAAGGTCAAAGTTCAGGAGAAAGAAAGAACCGAATAAAGAAGGTAGTAACTCGATTTACCTCCGAAGCGGGGTCGACATCCTTGCTTCTCTCCCTTATAGTTAGCTTGTAACGTCTGGTCGCAGCCCGTTTCCGGGAGTAAGGAATACCGCCAACAGGGGAGATTTGCCTGCTACGTTTCCGTACAGGACCAGGTGCAACAGGCGGCTGATCCACCACCATCTCATTTGGCACGACAGGTGGCTGATCCACCACCATCCCATCTGACATAATAGGCGGCTGATCCGCCCCAACATCTCCCACCGGAAGGGAAGAATTATCTGCATCATGCTCATCATTCTCTTCGTCCGCAGTGGTGGACTCTGAGTCAGGCACGGAAACTGTGTTCGCCTTCCTCTTCCTCTTCTTAGACCCCTTGGGCTTCTCCTCCAAGCCAGTACCCACGATAAAATTGGTACTCGGGTCGAAATTAACGGGAGGCTTACTCGCCGTAACATGGTATAAGGCCGCCATATACAAAATATCCCCTAGCACCTCGCCATCAGGGACTGAAAAGGTGGTTCGGGTATGAACCGTATCGTAATAATGCCATGCCCTGATACCATCCAGGACGCTACCTTCAAAGCCCAGGCAAGAGCTGGGACTGTCAAAGAATAGCAGGCTATACCCGAACTGGCGGGAAAACCTGCTGGGCAAGTAGGGCTCCAGGTAGACGTTGTTGCGATTACGATATACCAGGTGCGCTGGGCGGATATTATGCAGCCAAAGGAGCATTTTTTCGGGTAAGAGGAGAGGGGGTTCGGTACCATCAACATGTGCGCTCCTCACTTCTTCAGCAGTAAAACGAGGTACGGACACAAAAAAGTCGTATCCGTCCACTCTCGCCAGCGCTCTCCGACAGGATGGCATGGTGCTGTACTCCCAGGACTGATGGTGGAATCGGAAAATGAAAGCGTCGTCAGCCGTAACGCCATCTTCTGCTCCAGGCCTCATCAAAGACTGGCAATGCATTAACAGCCACCCCATTAGATAATGGTATGGCAGCTCTACGCGCTCAAAATCCATCGCCGTATCACGAGCGATGACCTTGGACAAAAAGGCGCGAAGGCCGTGGTATATGCTGCACACCATGGCCGGAAGAAGGGCCAATTTGACCCTAAAAACCAACTTTACGGCGGGAAGGATAAAGTGGCGACTGATCCTCTCAATAGAACCCGCCCCTCCGGAGACTACGCAGTTCCGCAGCCACACCATCAGAAATCCTGCAAGGAGCGCCTTCTCCGACAGTCGCCGAGTACCATGATAAAAATAACTAAAGGAGTCGGTCTTACTCCCAAAGGTGTCGCCTGTGGACCTCGATCTCTTGGCAGTTGACACCAAGTGTTGTACCTCCTCATGAATCTGAGGATCTCGGGAAGAAACCCGGCCTGAGACGCCAAGTGTGAAAAGGTATGTGACCCAGGTGGTGGTGTGAGGAGTGCTCCATTCCGAGCTACCGTCTTTCTTGATAGTCGTCTGATGACAAGTACTATGGTGACATAACAATTTCCGATACACGGCAACAAAGTCCGGGAACTGCCAATCCAAATCCTCGAGCTCTTCGCTCGTAGGGGTGTACACTTCAAAGACTTCGTCCCCCCAGGGCAGCTTGGACACAACATACATCTCGTGGAGAGCAAGTCCCAGCTCCCCTCCGGGCGTGAAGAAGGTACTCGTCCTCCGGTTGTACATCTCCAGGAGAGCCATGAACAACGGTTTATTTATGGGTAGACCATGACAGGTGCCCCGAATAGCGTGGTAAAGGCCGATCTCATGCAGAAAAGCCTCATACTTCCGCAGAATCCACGTGGTCAAGTTGGCCCACGTAGGGATAGGGTTTATCCAGTTCACCAACGCCAACCGGCCGACGGGATAAGACCCTTTCCGAGCAAGTTGGTTCAGGAAGGTATCAGCTTGGGTGAACGTGAAATTGGGGCCCGTTACGTTTATAAAGGTACCCGGAGCAAGTCCCATCACGTACCGACTAACCGGTTCCCTTCCCGGATACGCTGACCCCAAATTCCTATTGTAATGGATGTTTCCCACAAACATCCCCGACTTGCTGGGAGTCAAGGAGTCTACCATCTTTCTGTCTAGCGGTAGCATATTGAACCAGGACAAAAGAAAATGACGCTCTATCGGAGGGATATGAATCTCCACCCCATCAAGAGTAAAGTCCCAGCTCTCGGATAGATCCAGCACCCGGGTGTTTTTCACAGACAAAGCATCCCCAAAGAGGAACGCAGGCTTCAGGTATTACCCCTCTAATTGTCCCGAGTTTATCATGGCGCAGAGGAAGTGAAAGGACTGCTTCTTGATAGCATTCAGCCTCTCCAAAGGCTCTTTTGGGAGCTGGTTCGTCATATACTCGACTATATGATCGTACCTATAGCCCATAGCAGACTGGGCGCGCCCCACCAGAAGTTCTCCAGCAGCATTCACTGGCAGATTTACTGAAGAAGGAAAGAAAGAAACAAATCAAAAGATGGCTGAAACGAAACTACTGAATGCTTTGGCTTACATAAGCTTATACAGCTCTATTTAAAGACGAGCTTATGCGGCTCTGTTTAAAGACGAGCTTATGCGGTTATGCGGCTCTGTTCAAACATGAGCTTATGCAGCACTGATTAGCGTAAGCTTATGCGGCTCTATTTAGCGTGGGCTTATGAGGTTCTACTTAGCAGAGCATTATGCGGCTCATTTCAGAGGAAGCTCATGCGGCTCGATTCAGCACAGCCTTATGCGGCCCAATCCAGACGAGTTTATGCGGTCCTGTTTGAGGGGGCTTCATGTGGTTCGATTCAGAGGGACTTATGCGGCTCTATTCGAAGGGTCATTATGCGGTCCAGTTTGTGGAGCGTCTATGCGGCCACTAGACAACTCCCATGCGGCTCGGACATGGGGTATACCCCCATGTGGCTCAGACATGGGACGTACATGTGGCCCAGACAATTTGAACGGTTCGACGAAAACGAGGAACGCATTAAAGGCTTGTGCATAAAGCATGCAATAGAGCCGTCTTTGTTTCAAAGTATACGATCCGCCCAAACCCTTACCAGCAATGGGGGGGTGAACGTCGGGGTAGACTTCAGGCGCCGTGGCTTACGAATAAGCCACTCCCTTTCCCTTCGCCGCGGCTATAGAAGACTTGGGGGCCATTGTCGATGATGATCGGAGAAGGAAGACGAAGGCAGAAATCCAGGACAAGAAGAGTAGATGGAAGAAAGTAAAGAATTTTCTACATCCTAATACGCGCCTATTTATAGGCAGAAGGAGGGGGGGCTCATGAACCGGTAGGCGCTTCGATCCGCATGCAGCATAAAAAGAACGAACCGACTCTTCGGACATCGAGGCAATCTAGTATTTAAAACTAACCCTTGGGATCCTGCCCCAAGAGGTGGCTTTAAATCTGAAAACAAATCAGGAGCAATCAATGCAAAGATTTGCACACGTGGCGGGGAAGACATGGCAGGGAGCTTATGCGGCCGGACAGTCCATGCGGCTAGACAACCCATACGGCTTGGAAGTCCATGCGGTTAGGAAATCCATGCGGCTAGGAAGTCATGCGGCTAGGAAGCCCATGCGGCCAGGAAGCCTACGCGGCCAGAAGAGCTTATATGAACATAGCCATGCTTCTTATTCAAAGTATTTCAATTTTGCAAATTGAAAACTTTGAATGGGGTCTTGTAGAAGCATCGAAAAGAACAGAGAAAAGCTCATGCGGCTCCAACAGAAGGATCCTTATGCGGCTCAGAAATCCATTAATGACTTATGCGGTTCAAAGTCCTTTAGAGCCTCATGTGGCTCGGGCAGCCCTATACGGCTCAGAAAAGAGCCACGTGGCCCTAAACAGTTCTCCTCTACAGCTGGCCATGAAGTGACTGCTCCCATTAAATGCTCTGACATGAAGTGATAACTCTGACATTAAAGCTAAAATGATGAACTCTGACATGACGGCGTATTCCTCGGGAAACGAAGAAAATCTCCTATGCAGCTGGCACGATCCACCAACTCTAAAGCTCCCTATGCGACTGCCACCACCCCATGCGGCTGATGCTATCATGCGGCTCGGATCGTGGAGACCATCGTCATGCGGCTCAAATCCTAAGAAGCCACCCCATGCGGCCGCTGTTCTCATGCGGCTCGGATCATAGGGATCATCTCCATGCGGCTTAAATACTGAGAGGCCATGCCTATGCAGCCTTGACACGTGGCTAGTCTTATGCGGCTCAATTGGAAACCACCCCCATGCGGCTCAGATTTCGGAGGCTATACCTATACGGCTGCCACCTTTATGCGGTTCAAAACCAATGGAGCTACCCTCATGCGGCTATGACACGTGGCAGAAGATCAGTTTCCCTTAATAATGGTTAGACACGTGGCATTAAATCAATCAAGATTTATCAACAAATCCCAACAACCAGATTTAGTGCAATCATCATAATTACCCGAATCAGAGCAGATTTATTGCAATCACGCAGATTAAACACGTGGCAGGAGATCTGAGCTTCCAAAGATTCATGACAATCAGCATTAATTGACCATACAAATTTGGCGCAATCAAGAATCAATTGCCCAGATGTAATGTAATCACGATTAATGGCCCAGATGATTGGCCGCCAACTTTTCAAGGGACAATCATTGCAAATCCTAATGATCACACCCCAGTCCTATAAATAGCAAGGTGTCATTCCCTTGCAAAAGATCCCCGATCCAAAACCGAAAAAATATAGCAAGGTGCCATCCCCTTGCAAAAGAGATACTCTCCACCTGGCTGGACACACAGAGAGACAAAGGCGCGCACAGAAGAGTCTTCCCATCTTGAGAGTATTTCTTCATCAGAGCCAAGGCTACGTCTGATCGTCCAAGGAGTAAGGCAGAGCGGCCGTCGCTTTCTCGAGCCTCTACCGTCACCCCCCAGAATTAAAACTAAACAATCATACTTAGATTGCTGTACCTAGGTTTTCGTCCCTAGGCTTTCTTTGTACGAGCGAGTTTGTATTGTGAAGTAAAAGTCCAGTCCTCTCATATAATTGTTCTGTTCTTTTTATAATCAATGGCAAACACAAATCAAAAGAGAAGTATTCCACAAAGAACCAAAAGAGCAAACCAAAAGAGTTTTTCAACCTATGAAGCAAACCAAAATAGCATTAGAACTTAAAAGCCATATTAGAGAAGTATTAGAGAGCCAACTGCTCAGAAGCCCTTGGTAACGAAATTAATTTTCATTGAAAACATATTCCATTGTAGTTATTCGGAGTACTACTTATATATGTTCTACATGAATGAAGCATTTTTAAGAATTCAATAAACTATTGCAGGTTCAGAAAAAGGATGTGTTGCTACAAATCAAACACCGATTCACCACCGATGTAGGACTGACAATTCAACAATGTATTAAGACTTAATCCAACAAATCAACGATCTTGTTTAACAAAATTGCAGGAGAAGGGAACAAGCCTTCTACAGAGTTGAAATTGGTGATTATAGCACCCTAACTGAGTTATGTAACAACTTATAGTGTAAGGAAAACAATGACCTGAGCAAATGATACAATGGGAAGCTAAACTTTTCTCAAACCGCAAAATTTTTAAAATATAACGAATCCAAAAATATACTTACTTTTCTCTTAGTGTGCATATAGATAAGTTATCACAAAGACCAAGAATCTGTTCCAGCTGAATTTCGTTCAATGAAACAAGCTAATGAAGGACCATGTATTATAAGAATCTCGTAATTCTGGTAAAAAAAATATAGTTCGGAGAAAAATGGAATATAACTAATAACATAAATTTCTCTTTCAATCCAGAGGAACATACCAAGGTTGTAACCTCAGTGATAATAACGTATTACAGTGAACCATCAAGCTTTCCAGATTTATCGACCTATAGAAATATACCATAAATTATAATCATTAGTATGAGAAAGAAAAGAACAGAAAATAGTAAAGTAGCATAGGAAGCTGCATTTGAGGAATATAACTACATAGATAAGGTTACAATCTTCAAATTTGGATTTAATAATTTCTTAAAACTTCTAAATCGACATATGTAAAGTTGGGAACCATTTTGTTCTTCGACTACCAATGAATTTGGCATTTTGTCTATTAATACATTATTGTGAGGCCAGAAGGAATATAAATCTAATAACACCATGAGCTGCCATATTCACAAACAGTTGGAGTCCCAAATGTTATAAGACCAGAGAGGCTAGCATCTAAGTAGTCTTCACCCCTTTTGAAAATAGTATGAAGAACAATTTTTCAGAATTCCTCCAGCAATGATAACAACCAAAAACTGAACAACATACTTAGGAAAGGAAGAAAATGTACCCCCAAAATTGCTGGAGAGTTCAGAGCGGAAGCGGTCGAGGAGGTACTCCTTATGGAGGCGGCGGTGCAGCCGATTTGGGAGTGGCGTGGTGTCAGGCCCACCGTGGCCACGTCCATGACAGTGAGCCCCCCCTCTGCTAGCGACCACCATGTTCCCTCCCCTGCCGTTATTACACATGCCCCGTCCAGCCCCTCCAGACAGAACAGCCTCTTCAGACCAACGCCGGATGCCACGTAGAGGGATCCCCTAGCCGAGTCGGCCGCGCACCAGCGGCGAGGGCCAGAGGACAGAGAGCCGGGACGGGGATCCATTAGGCGGTGTTGGGATCGAAGAGGGAGGGACGGTGGAGGGCAGGTAGGAGGTGGCGGTCAGTGGCGGCGAGGAGGACGAGCTTGCCGGCGGTAAAGACGGTCTGGATGGGGAGGTGGCATGAGATAAAAGAGGGGTCAACCTCCATCGTTGGGAGGTCGTCCATGGGAAAAAAATAGGGTTAGGGTTTCTCTCAAAGAGAAGAAAGAATAGAGGAGTGGAGGGCACTTAGGAGGAGATGAGTGAGGGCTATGTTGGATACTCTTTAGAGGAGAGAGAGGGGCTCTCTCTAAGGTTAGGGAGAGAGGAGGAAAGGAAGGAGACGATGGGGAAATTTTTTTGCTGGATTCATCCATTAAAAAGAACCACAACCGTCAACAAATATAAAAATTTTGAAAAAATTACTAAAATGGCAGCCGAAAAAATCTTGCCAAGTTTTTTTCGTACATACATTTGTTGACGGTTATCACCAAAACGTCAATAAATAAATTGATGTTTCTTGACGGGTCATCTAAAACCGTCAACTATTTTACTACAAAATTGCTAAACTAACATAAAATGTGGCCTCTCTTGACGTAAGCCTAAAACAGTCAAGATAACCACTATTGTTGACGGTTTTTGACGACTGTCAACTTATAAACCGTCAAGAAACGTCATTTTTCTTGTAGTGAATAGTTATGCAGAAGGTACATGATTGAGGTGTTTCATTCAGTTCTTTGTGTTAATAGCATAACCAGTTCATTTCTCATGTATCATTCGTGTAGCATCTCATTACTAAAGTATTTCTTTGCTTAAGTAGTATTAACCGAAGGGACGTTATTAATTCATTCTCAGGCATCAAGTCACATTAGCAGTTCAAGTGCGATTCAATCAGCAGTACAATATTCATGTCTTGTTCATTTTAATAATTCTCAGCATAGGCATCTCTATTATTCAGCAACTAAAACATGGGACATTTAGGGACAATTCATAGCATCACGTTATTCCATTTATTAAGCATGCAGGAATAAGGAGGAAGAAGGACAGTTCCACTTGCCTGCATAAAAGGATCTTTTTATTCTGGTTGCACACATTCCCCCTAAGCATAGCTCTACCGCGAGTCACATTCCAACACTTAATCCGCTAGCCAGCTAAGAGAGACTGCATCAGTCTCAACTCTCTTGATCTCCAACACAAGTCAAGGTCCAACATGCTGATAGCATCCAATAAACCAACCAAATGCCTCGTGCGGAGCGGGACATTACATAATATACCACTCAGAAAAAGTTTCGTTCTCAAAACTTAAAGAAACAACTCATCTACTAGATTCACTTAGTCACAACAAGTTACTCATTCAGCTTCAATGTAATATTCATTTCAGCACCCTCGATCATCTCAAAATAGCTATCCAACTGTACCATTTTAATCCATCAACGATTCGATCTGTCTTTCTTTTTTCCAAATACTTGTAACTTCTCATTGATTCACCATATTTTCCTTGCAATTCTATCTTGGTCGCAACATATCACTTCGTTTGGATCTATACACACATTTTAGGCGTCCCCAAAATATATACATTTTAGTCAAAGTCTGCGCTAGTGCGATAAATTCTTCCCATAATGTTATCTCAGTCGTAACCTATCACTTCGGCTGGATCCATACACATATTTTAGGCATCCCCAAAACATATGTACTTCAGCCAAATTCCATGTTAGTGCGATTCGATCAGCCACCATATAACTCTCTTTTCCAAATCTGACTTACCATCCTTTCAATTAACTTATTACTTTATTCACTTGCCACAATCACTATCTTCCAGGCCACAACACTCAACATCAGGGACAACTCGGGTAAGCTCTCTATCCAAGCATGATATTTCTAACATTCGGTCAAGGGTCTAACTTAGAGCAAAACATATCAAGAGTTCACAACATGCAATCATATCCCTTCCTAAATCCAACAATATTTCTTACCGAGGCAATTCATCTTTTCTAAAAGGTTCCATCCGATGTCACCCACTATTGATTACCCGAGTCAGGGTATAATTCTATACAACAGTCAAGGTTAACCCAGCTACTCGACTATTGATACCGATCCAATATTTCCGTCATGAGCAGTCAATTCCATCTCATAGAATAACTCACTACTTGATACATACAACTCAAGTCTCATCCCACGATTCTAGTTCCCGCGATAGGCCGACACATAATCCTCAAGGGTCAAACATCTCTAAGGTTCATATTGAAGCATATACATACCACATATCATTCTTAGGTCATATTCATCACCATCTATCATTCAATATCCAAGGTTATCCTACGGTCACCAATGGTCACCCTATTATTCGGTCAAGTCTCTATGGTTAGCTATACCGACAGCTAAAGCTAATCATTCAGGTGACTCCCCTAGAGTGGATGGCTACTAGGGATCATACAAATTTCTTATTCTCAGGCCAACAGGCAACCGAAAGTTCGAGGCAGCTCTACCCAAACCTATGGGATTCACTCAGTCTGAACAACTAATTGCCATTGTCAGCTATGCCAACAACTGGTCATGCAGTCCACGGTCGTTAGGGTCAAGTCTATCTATCCAGGGTCTTCCTCAAGAAAATAATTCCTACATAGGCTCATTCTAGACTTACCCAACGATCGACTAAGATCGATCTATCAAAATTACGGTCAATCTCTAACCCGATATCCGATTCTCATCGTTCTAAAAATCTATCAAGTAAATTCCCAACGATCCAATTTCTATTCCAATTTCTTTGTACTCACACGAACCCATAAGCCAAAGCTAACTATTCAAGGGTCATCGATTATGACAGTCTTAACGTAACTATGGAATCATACTATTCGATCTGTATGACAGAGTCACACCACTAAGTCATAAGCCAACAATCTATATCCCAACCAATAGTCACCTATACCGACATTATCCAACACGTTTGCAATTTCTCAATCCCATTCATTTCTTAGCCATCAAAATCTTATACGGACATTCTTAAAATTCCCTACCTCAAGGGTCGAGTAGTTCATTCCATTTAATCCGACAATTCATGCATCAATTAACCATCCTCTAGGCAACACAAGTATTCAGAGTCACTATTTGTTATTATGTGATACACTTCAATTCATCAGCATACATACACTTATGCAACGATTATCTATTTCGCTAAGCTCAAACTTAAACTTTATTTGATTCTATCATCCAACGATCCAGATGGGTTAACATCTATCGCACCTTAGGATCAAGGCACCGCTTTTTAATATTCTTTTGGGTCACCGACAACATTTCCAAAACTTTCAGCTTAGTAATCAACTTTGTATTTGCCACCTATGGTTTGCATCCAACCAATCAAAGTCAATATTCAGATGTTCTAAGCCACAACATTCTCTAGCCATATCCATTTACCCATAGCATACTACAGTCTTACTAGTCTGAGTTATCACTCGAATAAACAATTTCTAACCAAGCCACCCGTTACGATTTTTAGAATTCTTGCTACCCAGCCTAACATCACCGTCAAGGGACGCTCGAGTTATCTAGCAACAATACATGACTCCCAACTATGTCTCGGCACTACCCAGTACCCACAGATAGTCTCTTTGCTATCCTATGGAAAGGGTCAACATACATATAGTTCTGAGGTGGTAGAGGCAATATACCACTCAGAAACGAAGCCATCCTTAAACAATACCAACTCAAATCTATTCCGGACATTCATAATTTATAATGATCATAACACTTAGCCAACATCTCAGGGTCTCAAATCACAAGCCAACATTCTTAGGGTCTCAAATTCTCAAGGCTAACACACATGAGTCAACTCAGCAATTCTGTTGAACTCATCCATCCATGGTTTCATTCCCAATTCTTTTCCAACATCACATGCAATTTCTCAACTTGTTACAGCACACAGGCAACTTTATCTATTCTCACGTTAGGAACACCATTCACATTATATCATACTATGTCATCGAGTCATTGTTGGGTTATTTGTGTCCAAACCAACAACAATCATTCATTCAGGGGCATCACAATGTATATAGACTTATTGTATGGAACATCCTGTGAGCAGCCAAGAGGGTCAACGAACTTTCAGACACAAACAACATAGGATGATTACCGAACAACAATAGCATAATCGCGGAAGCAATCTTTGATTTAATCGCGGAAGCAACGTTGAGTGATCGCGGAAGCAACTTTGGTTAATCGTCGATGCAACTTTGATTTGAAACGAATCAAATAAGAGACCAAGGACGTAAAGCCATGCTCTGATACTAATTTGTCATGCCCCGATTCATGGAGTCATTTATTCACATATTTTATCTCTTGGAATCGATTGTCCTCGCTTGGACGTGATGCCGTACAAGTCTGGTATTGCACTTGTACAAGGCAAAGATGGTACATAATTGATTATCTTCAAATAGGAACACATCATATCGGCAGAAGCAGATAAATTAAAGTTAATGAGGACAATCTTTCTCATTGAATAGAAATACATCACTTCTTCATAACTGCGGAGATAAAAGGATAATTTGAAGTCGCATAGAGATATATAGAACTTTATTCTCTTTATTGATAATTAAAGAAGAGTACAAGACTTGTATTGAAGTACAATGCTTACAAAACTTCTCACTTTACATTGAAAGTCAACTGAACAATACAATACAACTTATATTTTATACTTGGATACATTGGATTACAACTCGATATACCTTCTTGTCTTACAACTCACTGGTACAACTGATTACAATGTTCCATACATTATGCCCTTTATAAACAGAAGACATCATCTTGTACAAGGAGAGCTTCTGCATGCCCAACAAATTTTTGATGCCGCAGGACCAATCAAGCCAATCATCGTGTGCAGAACATCCCAAGCACGAGCACCTGCCCACAAAACGTGGGTCAGTACATCATATATGTACTGGCGAGCAGAATCCAACCCACTCACCTAAACCAACACTAACTGGTCAATTTTAGCAAGCATTTAATAGAATGATCTTTCTACTTGGAGCCTAGCATCAGTTTACAGTTCATGGGCAATAATCATAATAAAACATGTAAACTTGTTATCTCCTTTCTTATGAAAAGGCAATAATGAAACATACTTTGGTGTTATCAAGTCCTGACAGTGTACATTTAGGGGCATCTTTTAAGCGTCGTTGAGTTAACATTAGCCAAACATGTTATAGGTATTCTTTTAGCAAGGCAACACTCCAGCATATTTCATTTAACATGTTGAGCATGTCATATAGTTCTCGTTTAAAGGCAACATCATAACATTTACTTGTTTTACATGATTAAGCCGATAATTCAACCAACTTATATTGCATGTATCACATATATGTGATTTCTTATCGATATCCGACTTTGCGTACCTGCATAAGAATACAGGATAATATGATAAACTTACTCTGTCTGCACAAAACATTCATTAGCATGCATCCTGACTACATGACCACTGGTGCTGCGAACCATTTAGGGACTTTGCCATATAGGACTTCGTAGGATATGGGATGTGCCCTTTACCAGGTTGCGAGCCTGAATGAAGGTCCCAATACCGCGTGCCACCAAAGCACGCTGATTCCATCCTAGGTCAACTCGATCCCACCGCCGCGGGTACCGTTCGAGGAAGTAATACCTTGTATACAAGTTTGCCTATGGTCATGTGAATCCGTGTCCAACTCGATCATGTTCGAAGTCGCATGATAAAATAATAAGATAAGTAAAGACAACAGTTTATTATCTCATTTTTCCAATATTATCACCTGTTCACTTAGTGATCTCAATGATCCCAAGCCTCATTACTTCTCATTGCATTAATCATTACAACATTTCTCATATCATTCCTTTCTAAGAGGAACAAACAATATTTCATCTCAACTCGATAGGACCTACAGCATTTCATTCATTTCATAGGAATAGTATTCTTTCTTTCATTGCTTATAAGAAAACAGACAACAACAACAGTTATGCAGAAGGTACATGATTGAGGTGTTTCATTCAGTTCTTTGTGTTAATAGCATAACCAATTCATTTTTCATGTATCATTCACGTAGCATCTCATTACTCAAGTATTTCTTTGCTTAAGCAGTATTAACCAAAGGGACGTTATCAATTCATTCTCAGGCATCAAGTCACATTAGCAGTTCAAGTGTGATTCAATCAGCAGTTCAATATTCATGTCTTATTCATTATAATAATTCTCAGCATAGGTATCTCTATTATTCAGCAACTAAAACATAGGACATTTAGGGATAATTCATAGCATCACGTTATTCCATTTATTAAGCATACAGAAATAAGGAGGAAGGATGACAGTTCTACTTGCCTGCATAAAAGGATCTTCTTATTCTGGTTGCACACATTCCCTCTAAGCGTAGCTCTACCAGCGAGCGACATTCCAACACTTAATCCGTCTAGCCAGCTAAGAGAGACTACATCAGTCTCAACTCTCTTGATCTCCAACACAAGTCACGGTCCAACATTCTGATAGCATCCAACAACCAACCAAATGCCTCATGCGGAGCGGGGCATTACATAATATACCACTCAGAAAAAGTTTCATCCTCGAAACTTAAGGAAACAACTCATCTACTAGATTCACTTAGTCACAACAAGTTACTCATTCAGCTTCAATTTAATATTTATTTCATCATACTCGGTCATCTCAAAATAGCTATCCAATTGTCCCATTTTAATCCATCAACGATTCAATCTGTCTTTCTCTTATCCAAATACTTGCAACTTCTCATTGATTCACCATATTTTCCTTGCAATTCTATCTTGGTCACAATATATCACTTTGTTTGGATCCATACACACACTTTATTCAGCCAAAGTCTGTACTAGTGCGATAAATTCTTCCCTTAATATTATCTCAGTCGTAACCTATCACTTCGGCTGGATCCATACACATATTTTAGGCGTCCCCAAAACATATGTACTTCAGCCAACTTCTATGTTAGTACGATTCGATCAGCCACGATATAACTCACTTTTCCAAATCCGACTTAGCATCCTTTCAATTGACTTATTACTTTATTCACTTGCCACAATCACTATCTTCCAGGCCACAACACTCAGCATCAGGGACAACTCGGGTAAGCTCTCTATCCAAGCATGATATTTCTAACATTCGGTCAAGGGTCTAACTTAGAGCCAAACATATCAAGATTTCACAACATGCAATCAAATTCCTTCCCAAATCAATATTTCTTACCGAGGCAATTCATCTTTTCTAAAAGGTTCCATCCGATGTCACCCACTATTGATTACCCGAGTCAGGGTATAATTATATGCAACAATCAAGGTTAACCCAGCTACCCGACTATTGATACCGATCCAACATTCCCGTCATGAGTAGTCAATTCCATCTCATGGAATAATTCACTACTCGATACATACAACTCAAGTCTCATCCCACGATTCTAGTTCCCGCGATAGGCCGACACATAATCCTCAAGGGTCAAACATCTCTAAGGTTCATATTGAAGCATATACATACCACATATCATTCTTAGGTCATATTCATCACCATCTCTCATTCAATACCCAAGGTTATCCTACGGTCGCCAATGGTCACCCTATTATTCGGTCAAGTCTCTATGGTTAGCTATACCGACAGCTAAACCTAATCATTCAGGTGACTCCCCTAGAGTGGACGGCTACTAGGGATCATACAAATTTCTTATTCTCGAGCCAACAGGCAACCGAAAGTTCGAGGCAGCTCTACCCAAACCTATGGGATTCAACTCAGTCTGAACAACTATTCGCCATTATCAGCTATGCCAACAACTGGTCATGCAGCCCACGGTCGCTAGGGTCAAGTCTATCTATCCAGGGTCTCCCTCAAGGAAATAATTCCTACAGAGGCTCATTCTAGACTTACCCAACGATCGACTAAGATCGATCTATCAATATTACAGTCAATTCCCAACCCGACATACGATTCACATCGTTCTAAAAATCCATCAAGTAAATTCCCAACGATCCAATTTCTATTCCAATTCCTTTGTACTCACACGAACCCATAAGCCAAAGCTAAATATTCAAGGTTCATCGATTCCGACAGTCTTAACATAACTATGGAATCATACTATTCGATATGTATGACAGAGTCACACCACTAAGTCATAAGCCAACAATCTATATCCCAACCAACAGTCACCTATACCGACATTATCCAACATGTTTGCAATTTCTCAATCCCATTCATTTCTTAGCCATAAAAATCTCATACGAACATTCTTAAAATTCTCTACCTCAAGGGTCGAGTAGTTCATTCCATTTAATCCGACAATTCATGCATCAATTAACCATCCTCTAGGCAACACAAGTATTCAGAGTCACTATTTGTTATTATGTGATACACTTCAATTCCTCATCATACATACACTTATGCAACGATTTTCTATTTCGCCAAGCTCAAACTTAAACTTTACTTGATTCTATCATCAGACGATCCAGATGGGTTAACATCTATCGTACCTTAGGATCAAGGCACCGCTTTTTAATATTCCTTTGGGTCACCGACAATATTTCTAAAACTTTCTGCTTAGCAATCAACTTTGTATTAGCCACCTATGGTTTGCATCCAACCAATCGAAGTCAACATTCAGATGTTCTAAGCCACAACATTCTCTAGCCAGATCCATTTACCATAGCATACTACTATCTTACTAGTCTAAGTTATCACTCGACTAAATAATTTCTAACCAAGCCACCGGTTACGATTTCCAGAATTCTTGCTACCTAGCATAACATCACTGTCAAGGGACGCTCGAGTCATCTAGTAACAATACATAACTCCCAGCTATGTCTCGGCACTACCCAGTACCCATGGATAGTCTCCTTGCTATCCTGTGGAAAGGGTCAACATATATATAGTTCTGAGGTAGTAGAGGCAATATACCACTCAGAAACGAAGCCATCCTTAAACAATACCAACTCAAATCTATTCCGGACATTCATAATCTATAATGATCATAACACTTAGCCAACATCTCAGGGTCTCAAATCACAAACCAACATTCTTAGGGTCTCAAATTCCTAAGGCTAACACACATGAGTCAACTCAGCAATTCTGTTGAACTCATCCATCCATGGTTTCATTCCCAATTATTTTCCAACATCACATACAATTTCTCAACTTGTTACAGCACACAGGCAACTTTATCTATTCTCACGTTAGGAACACCATTCATATTATATCATACTATGTCATCGAGTCATTGTTGGGTTATTTGTGTCCAAACCAACAACAATCATTCATTCAGGGGCATCACAATGTATATAGACTTATTGTATGGAACATCTAGTGAGCAGCCAAGAGGGTCAACGAACTTTCAGACACAAACAACATAGGATGATTACCGAACAACAATAGCATAATCGCGGAAGCAACCTTTGATTTAATCGCGGAAGTAACGTTGAGTGATCGCAGAAGCAACTTTGGTTAATCGTCGATGCAACTTTAATTTGAAACGAATCAAAGAAGAGACCAAGGACGTAAAGCCGTGCTCTGATACCAATTTGTCATGCCCCGATTCATGGAGTCTTTTATTCACATATTTTATCTCTTGGAATCGATCGTCCTCGCTTGGACGTAATGCCGTAACAGTCTGGTATTACACTTGTACAAGGTAAAGATGGTACATAATTGATTATCTTTAAATATGAACACATCGCAACGGCAGAAGCAGATAAATTGAAGTTAATGAGGACAATCTTTCTCATTGAATAGAAATACATCACTTCTTTATAGCAGCGGAGATAAAAGGATAATTTGAAGTCACACAGAGATATATAGAACTTTATTCTCTTTATTGATAATTAAAGAAGAGTACAAGACTTGTATTGAAGTACAATGCTTACAACACATCTTACTTTACATTGAAAGCCAACTAAACAATGCTATACAACTTATATTTTATACTTGGATACATTGGGTTACAACTCGATATACCGTCTTGGCTTACAACTCACTGGTACAACTGATTACAATGTTCCATACATTATGTCCTTTATAAACAGAAGACATCATCTTGTACAAGGAGAGCTTCTGCATGCCCAACAAATCTTCGATGTCGTGGGACCAATCAAGCCAATCATCGTGTGCAGAACATCCCAAGCACGAGCACCTGTCCACAAAACGTGGGTCAGTACATCATCTATGTACTGGAGAGCAGAATCCAACCCACTCGCCTAAACCAACACTAACTGGTCAATTTTAGCAAGCATTTAATAGAATGATCTTTCTACTTGGGGCCTAGCATCAGTTTACAGTTCATGGGCAATAATCATAATGAAACATGTAAACTTGTTATCTCCTTTCTTATGAAAAGGCAACAATGAAACATACTTTGGTGTTATCAAGTCCTGACAGTGTACATTTAGGGGCATCTTTTAAGCGTCGTTGAGTTAACATTAGCCAAACATGTTATAGGTATTCATTTAGCAAGGCAACACTCCAGCATATTTCATTTAACATGTTGAGCATGTCATAGCGTTCTCTTTTAAAGGCAACATCATAACATTTACTTGTTTAACATGATTAAGCCGACAATTCAACCAACTTATATTGCATGTATCACATGTCAATAATTTCTTACTGATATCCGACTCCGCATACATGCATAAGAATACAGGATAATATGATATACTTACTCTGTCTGCACAAAATATTCATTAGCATGCATCCTGACTACTTGACCACTGGTGCTGCGCACCATTTACGGACTTTGCCATATAGGACTTCATAGGGTATGGGATGTGCCCTTCACCAGGTTGCGAACCCGAATGAAGGTCCCAATACCGCATGCCACCAAAGCACGCTGATTCCCTCCTAGGCCGATTCGATCCCAACGCCGCGGGTACCGTTCGAGGAAATAATACCTTGTATACAAGTTTGCCCATGGTCATGCAAATGCGTGTCCGACTCGATCGTGTTCGAAGTCGCATGATAAAATAATAAGATAAGTAAAGGCAACAGTTCATTATCTCATCATTCCAATATTACCACATGTTCACTTGGTGATCTCAATGATCCCAAGCCTTATCATTTTTCATTGCATTAATCATTGCAACATTTCTTCTATCATTCCTTTCTAAGAGGAACCAATAATATTTCATTTCAACTCGATAGGACCTACAGCATTTCATTCATTTCATAGGGATAGTATTCTTTCTTTCATTGCTTATAAGGAAACAGGGAACAGCAACAGTTATACAGAAGGTACATGATTGAGGTATTTCATTCAGTTCTTTGTGTTAATAGCATAACCAGTTCATTTCTCATGTATCATTCGCGTAGCATCTCATTACTTAAGTATTTCTTTGCTTAAGCAGTATTAACCGAAGGGACGTTATCAATTCATTCTCAGGCATCAAGTCACATTAGCAATTCAAGTGTGATTCAATCAGCAGTTCAATATTCATGTCTTATTCATTTCAATAATTCTCAACATAGGCATCTCTATTATTCAGCAACTAAGACATGGGATATTTAGGGACAATTCATAGCATCATGTTATTCTATTTATTAAGCATACAGGAATAAGGAGGAAGGAGGACAGGTCTACTTGCCTGCATAAAAGGGTCTTCTTATTCTGGTTGCACATATTTCCCCTAAGCATAGCTCTACCAGCGAGCAATATTCCAACACTTAATCCGTCTAGCCAGCTAAGAGAGACTGCATCAGTCTCAACTCTCTTGATCTCCAACACAAGTCACAGTCCAACATTCTGATAACATCCAACAAACCATCTAAATGCCTCGTGCGGAGCGGGGCATTACAACTAAAAATGTGTCATAACCCACACCTACTGTGAAGGTACGAGTACGTAACAATGCCCAGCCTACGCCGCAGTATCGGTGGTAGAACGCTGTTCTAGGTCACTATCTAAATAACAACTCATGCAATTATATAATGTACTTGTCAAAATCTCAACTCCGAATGGAGGACAAGTATAGATATAATAAAATCTTAATCACAGTCTAAGCACGATATGATAACACAGAGTTTATAACTAAGACTAAATAACAACAACAAAACCAACTACTAAATAATAATAATCTCAAAATAAACAATATCTTAACTTATTACAATTCAAGTTCTAAAACATGAAAACTAAACCAAGTCAACTAGCTAGTCTCCCGATTACTCCTGAGTGTCAGGGCCAAATGTAGCTAAGCCATCTCCTGCTCCAAGACAAGTAGGGCAAATGTTTTCAAGGCAATCATCTGTAATATTTTCAACAGGTCTAGTCAGGATAGGAACGAGTACAACTCATCTAGAAAATTCAAGTAAATGACAAAGAACTATAAAGCAGTTATAGACAGTTTTATTGATGAACATGGTAGTTTATATTCAGGTGATGGTATAGAGAAACAGTTAAGATACAAGGAAAGTAAGGTAACTAAAACAAGAGAAGAATCATGGCAATGAAGATTGTAAATAAGATTCTAACTGAACTAGAGTAACATGATAAGTCCAAACAGTAAATGTAAGACAAGTGTAAATCCTATGTAAATCCAGTACGAGACGAATCTAATACAAGATGAATCCAGTACAAGATGATTCTAGTCAGTGATCAAGAATCCAGGTGAGACCAGCTATATTCTAACAGTGTGTTTTAAAATACCGAGATCGACATGTAAACGGCTGTAGGTATCATGCACATCACTCACTGATCAGCGAGGGATGGCTATGCTTCCAGTAGATTTCAGTTGGAAGATTCCAGATTTGGGATATATCTACATGTCTTACTCAATATTTCTCAGTCCTGTAATACAAGTGAATCCAGAATTCGACACGAGAATCGAGATGAGTCCAGCCAAACATGATGATACTAGCAATAATTCCAGAGTAATTCCAGTAATGGAGGCCAGATAATATGGTATGTGTGTCGCATACATGAATCCAGAAATATTCATACGTGTTGTAACAGAGAATCACATAAAACTAACTAGATCTGAAGTACAGTAATTGACAAATAAGTAAGAGAACTATCAGAGAATGTACTCGCCTGATACTCTGAAAAGAGTAGTGTAATATCAGATATCTGCACCGGAGTCACAATGTCGTAAATAGAGCAGTATGGGTTATAATGTATTTAAAATATGATAAATGAAGTTTACGATACAATCTACATGATTTCTAGGTTAATCTAGGTCAAAGTCAAACTTGGTCAACTCTGGGTCAACTAAAGTCAACCAAAGTCAACATCTAGTCAAACTAGGTCAACAACAAGGCTATCTTGGGTCAATGGTCAACTCTAGTCAAATACACTAGTCAACTAGGTCAATCCTAGTCCAGTCAAGTCTCACTAGGCCTAACCAAGTCTAGACTAACATACAACCATAAACACAAGGCTAACCAAGCATTGCACATACTAGTATAAATATACACTCATATTTAGATATGCTTTATACAACATACATAGATATAAATATATATGCATAAATACATTCATACCTATTCTAATTCATGCTTACACATATCATTTATCATTGCATTTATACATGTTTCACAATTACATCATTCATGTATTCATGCATTCATTTAACCAAGTCCTGCATTCATGTATACATTTCTTATACTAAGCTATTGTCTAGGAGACAAGGTTTAGTCAAATCCTATATTAACTAACCTCAAGAATCTAATCTCACATAAACTAAGTACAAGACCAATGCTCTACCTTAAAATTCAACTCTTAACATATACCAATCACTCATATACATACATATATACATCATATATATATAAAGAGATAGAGAGGGGGGCATGCACAAATGTGTGTGTGGTTATAGGAAGCAATGTAAATGGGTTAGTTAACAGTATTAAATCAACATCCCAATTTCGAATCCCATTTTCTCATTGAAAACCCAAATCAGTTTTATACATTCATATATCAACTCAGGTTTCTAAATTAACATGTCAATGTGAACTCCATTTAATGCATTCAGTGAATTTGAAGTCATGATTTTTAAATAGTTTTAAAATAATTAAAAATTACCAAAAAATATATCACGATTTAAATATCATAAATAAATAATTAAAATCACAAAATCTTAAAATTACCCTCATTTGGAAAACTGGGTGTTACAGATACTTCAATGAAGGATTGGAATGCCTAGTGGAAGCATAATCTGACCAACCCTTCAGCTAGCTTGACAATATCACCGCGGAATTCATTATAGGAAAGTTCTAGCCTATGCAAGCTACAGAGATCACCAATGGAGGTCGGTATGGTGCCACTGAAACTATTGTAGCGAAGGTGAATCATGTAGTTCTCATGCAGATCATATGAAGACAAAGCCGAGAGATTGTCATGTCAAGTGGTAGTGTCACGACCCGCACCCAGTGAAAGGGCACGAGAAGTGGGTACGTACAGCCTACACCACAGTGTCGACGGTAGAACGTTGTCCTAGGTCACAACATCTAACACAATCTAGAATATGCTCCGAATGGAGAACAATATAATAAGAAATCTCAATCAAAATAACTAAGATGAAAATAAAGAAAGATAATCTCAACAGAGAGGGAGAGACAAATATAAATAATAAGTCTCGGTACAAAACTCTATAAATAATATCTCAGTACAATCACATTGTCTCAAGAACTAGATAATAAGAAAAGTCTAGACTAAGCTAATGGCAAGTCCTCAGCGACTACTGGATCTTGTTGAGGGTCCAGGTCACCTGTGTCAACTAGGCCTGCTCCATAGTAAGTATCGCAGCAATCCTCATCATCTGTAATATTTTTAACAGGTCCAGTCAGGACAGGAACGAATACATATATCTCACACAGTTCATAACATAAAAGAAAATATGAAACAAGCTATAGAATAATATACATGAACTGCTGCAAAGAAATGAGACAGTAAAAGAGAACATGATATATGAAAATAGATATACATGATATAATAAGAGAACTGAACTAACTACGTAATGTAGAGCACAATTGGGTTATGTAAACTAGCTTAGGTTGTACATGACTTAAATCTAGTTTGGAGTTGCATATGATAAAGGTGTAGATCACATAACCAAATAAATACTCCTCCTGTCCCAATCAGTACACAAGGATCTGTCTAGGTTATGTTATTGTACATGAAAGTAGTGTGTCACATGGATAGCTAGTCCACGTGAATACTGGATTATACATGAATGCTCACATGATCATGAGTGTACATGAATGTCACATGAGTATACATGAATAAATACGAATACAAAGAGTAGACGATGCACATGGTAAAGTACATGAGCACAATATACCCGATGTATCCGAGGGGATAACATCGCATGAAGAGATCCACATAGTACTAATCCGTGGTAACATCGTGACAGCAACAAGTAAACTAGTTTATAACAAGTAAATATGTCTAAGCAAGAATAAAACGGTCAGAGAATGTACTCGCCTGGCAATCCAAGCTGCTGAGAGGAAGTGTAACTTAACTGGAGTGATATAATCCTATTTAAAATAACCATAAGTTACAACAAGATCTAAAATATCATAAGAAAGGTCTACAATGCAATTCTATATGATTCTAGGTCCTTCTAGGTTAAAGTCAACCTTGGTCAACTCGGATCAAACCTGGTCAACTATAAGTCAACTAGTCTGTTTACTACTTTTTAGGTCAAGCACAAGTTTCTAAGTCACTCTAAGTTCGTTTGAGTCGATTTGGATCAAGTTTGACCCAAAGTTGACTTTTGTCAATTTGGTCAACTTGTCGGTCGACTCGGCCATTCTAGGCTCATTGGGTCAATCCTAAACTGACTCAATACTCCCTAGGTTACATTCACAAGCAAACAATTACATATAGATATATTCATTCATTCAAGTAATATATATATATATATATATATATATATATATATATATATATATATATATATATATATATATATATATATATATATATATATATATAACCTTACTTGTGAAAAGAGGTTTGTATGGGTGTGTGTGTCAACAAGGAACTGTTGTGAGGGTTCAAAACTGAGAATAAGAGCTAATTATTAAACTAGGAGACTATATCATATATATATATATATATATATATATATATATATATATATATATATATATATATATATATATATATACATATATCTATCATAAAGTAACTTATACATATATATAGGCATATACACAAATACACATATATGTAAAGGAAGTTGGTCACTCAAAGGGGGAATGAAACTCGACTCTGAGATTATGTATCTCGACTAACTCACCAATGCATATATTTATATACATATAGCTATATATATAATATATATATATATATATATATATATATATATATATATATATATATATACATAAAGAGGAAAAACCCAAATATATACATAAATAGTAGATAAAATAGGGTATAAACCCAACGACCACTCCCCGCAAGTCCAGAACTTAATTAACCTATTATAAACTTAGAAATTATCACTAAAATCTCAGGAAATCAAATTATGACAAAAATCAATTCAATATATATATATATATATATATATATATATAAAAATATATATATATATATATATATATATATATATATATATATTCGAAACCAAAAATCTCAACTCGAGACCCAAATCGTAAAATACCCAACTAGAACCAACAAAACATGGCAAATATGATGGTCTCGGTATGTGGGGCGTGCTCGGGTACTCACGGAGTCGAAACCGTGTCCGTATCGTGTCCACAGAGGGAGTATCGGAAAACCCGATACGTGTGTCAAATGAATCGGTGCGAGTTCGATTTCTCACTCGATTCTGAACCATTTCTCGTGAAACTTCGCATACACCTAGGCTAACACGTCTCCGACCTACTGGCCGAGTTAGCGTGCGGCCAAGTGTCGTGTCCGACGCGTACGAAGCCCGTGTCCATGCGTGGCCCGTGTGCGTGTGCACAGAACAGTACACATCGTCATACACGCGGGACGGCGAGTTTAGGGACTCGTGTGTCCTACCACACGTGTTGTGGTCATGTCCTAGGATATGCTAGGTATAGGGCTACATGTAGGACACATCGGATCGAGTCCACGTGTCCACACGTGTCGGAACGAGGGCCGTGTCAGCGGCGGCTGTGCACGCGCGTGCGTGCGTGTGTCGACCCGTGCGGTCGCGATCTCTCAATCGATTCGAATCGAGACGATACAAAACTTGGGGACGTGTCCACGGACGTTGCCCCCACCTACACGCCAAGTGGCATGCAGCCACGTGTCCTGTGCATAGCACAAACAACACGCGGCAGCAGGGCACGCGCGCGGCCGGCGCGTGCAGCGTGTTCGTGTCCTGTTTGGACACAGAAACGAGCCCGATTCAAAGCGCAAACTATAGTGTCATGATCCCTACATCTAGGGCTATCCAAATATATAAATAGTTCACAAATTATCAAGTTTCAATCCATTGAGTAATTTTATCGAACACCTACGTTGTAGCTCTGATACGTGTCCGATACGCACATCGACGGACACAAAATCGAACAAAACTAATCCTACAGGTCGAGGGTACCTAGATATATGCTCTAATGAAGAAAAATCTAAACAAACAATAGTAGAACAAGATTTACCTATTAAGAGTTAAAACTCAATGAAACAAGCCTCCAAAACTCGTCGATGATGCTTTCCTCCAGTCAAACGCTTCCGATCCCTCGCTAGCAAGTCCCCAGCAGGTTCCTCTCCTCCCAACGGTCGCAACGCACTTTATTTTGAAGGATTTGGTTGAGAAACGAGAGAATGGGGCCTTTGGAAGAGAAGGAAAAAAGTAGGATTTTGGATTTGTGAAGGAGATTAGGTTTCTACACAATAAGTAGGGGGGCTGCTGTGTTTGGGGTTTAGTCATGGGCCAAGCACTCCTTAAGTTGCTAAAAAGGTCCATTGACAAAAAGGCTTTAAAGGCTTAATGAAAAATAGCTAAAGATAAATTAATAATTCTTAAAAATAGATAATAATTCTAAATTAAATCTAAAAAGCCAATAATAAATCTAATTACATTATTAGGCTCAAGGTTGACTAAGGTTATACCATCTTGGTCCTACTAAAACATCAATCCAAACCACACAATAATCAATTTAATTAATATAAAATAAAAAAAATCAAATTAGCACATAATGACTAGAATACCCATAATTAGAAAAATGAGTGTGACAAATCTACCCTCCTTAAAATTATTTCGTCCTCGAAATTAAAGTGGTCGTACTCCTTCTTGGTCAAACGTCCAACAATCATAGTCTTTAGAAAACTTATCTAAATCATCCAGTTGGAAAGATATCATACAGGGTTATGGTAGGTAATATCAGTCTGAGGTCTCATCATCTAGCCATTATAGTCATACTAGATCAAAAGTAGTCATAAGGTATCAAAGCATATAAACAATATGGTAGTGTACAATAATCATCAAGACATGATAAGGTATAGGTCAAGAACTCACTTCTACTAGGTCTGGTAGCTGGAACTCTCTCCTGGAGATAGGCCTCGACTAGGGGCAGGTGCAGTAGGACAATGTAGCATCCTATGTCCAGCTGACCCACATAATAGGCACAATCCTAGTCTCTTCCTACAGTCCTTCCATACGTGCCCAGGCTTCTTACAGAAGGTACAGGTAGGCACTCGCTCAACTAGCCTCTGCTGGACAGGAATCTGAACTTTATAGGCTGGTCTAGGCTGGAAGTCGGGGTACTTCTGAGGCTCTAGGTATATACTGCTCTTCGCCCTCTTGGAGCTAGGCTCTCCCCTAGAATGCATGTAATCCTACAACAGTTGGATACTGAGACTCTGTTCTCTCAAAAGCTCAGCCTGAAGTCTCTGTACCTCCCATACATCCTAAAGAAGTCTATAAATCTGAGCCCCATCAGGAATGGCATGGAGTACAACTCTAGGAGGCAAAGGGAGGCCCTCAGTCTCTGGCTAAACTGCAGCCCTCTCCTGAAGGATAGGAGATGGAGGAAAACTCTCCGGTGAGGCTGCTAACACCTCCTGAGCAATGGAAGGGGGAAATACAATCTCGGTCTCATCCGAAACTGCAGCTGTGTACTGGGGACAGACTCTGGTCATGGGTGCTATACTGGAAAAGATAAGGAAAATAATAAATCATCGGGTTGTAAGGCAGTCTCTCATCCTATATGAAAACTGGTAATTATTAAAAAAATAACTAGGAATTAACTATAAAGCGTGACTATTCTAAAAATGATCAAAATCGAAAGTTTAAAGCGCGACTGTCAATAGCATTAAAATCCAATCACGATATATATAATAGAAAATTTAGTCACGACACGATCTAAGTTGATCAATCTCTGGATAAATCAAGATTTGGGCAAGATGGGGAACAAGGCCATCGAAGTCTGAGCACGAGCATCCAAGGATGGAGATCTAGGTCACAATTAAATTTAATTCAATTGAGTACGACCCAGGATATTAATATGATAAGAAAAGGTGACCAAAGTTGATTGGTCATAATCAAGGGAGTTAGGATTCAATGATATTGAAAACTTTTAAAGGATAATTTAAAGATATGGAACAAGTTTTTTTTTATAGGGAAAACAAAAGACAAGGTTTCATTGGGAACTCAAGTTAATCATCTCTCTCTGATACCATCAAGCTTATCTAATCATTATTTGCCAATTATATCTTTATCTCATAAGTCCAAATATGAAAATCAACCTTTATATGACTACTACCAAAAAATTATACCCTTTTGTTATAAAGCTTGGACCTTGTCATGATCATCATAGGCTCAATTCCTAAATTCCAAAACATTACTCATGAAGCATACCCTTTTATTTATTAGCACTCAATACTAACCACTTAATCATCTTTAAATCCAAATTCTTCCACCTTGTCTTAAATTAGATCTGAAACCTCTAAATCAAGTTTTATGAAATCCTTGAACTTGTTTAAATTACTCTCCTCGTGTTATTCAATCTAAAACCACTAGGCCTTACAAAACTTATTATCCATTATAAAATCAACCTTTATATCTCCTTCAATGTACACCCTCAAATATTATTCTCCTTAAATTTAAAATTTCACAAAATCTCTAGATTTCTATAACTCAAAGTTCTTGTGTTCTCTCTGTTCTTAACCATTTTCTTGCAATATCTTATTCAATTTCGTATTGCCATCGAATACTGTTAAAATCTCTTCTCTATTACTAAATTCCTAAATTTAACATCATACCCTTAAAGTAAAACGTCTCAGGAATTAATAACCAAAAATTATCCAAGTCCTCAAACTATGTCGACCTCGAATATCCTCGTCAGTTAGAAAATACATCTATGAATTATTTATATCCAAAATATTTCTCTATGTGTGATTGTTCCTCAATTGAAAATATAAATCTCTTGATTTCATTTCCAATCTTTACTACATCTCTATCTCAAAATTCTATATCAAGGTCCATCATATTATATTCCAACCTAGATTATTATGAGATAACAAATTACGTCCTTTCCGAGCTAGATGATTTACGTCACTTTCTCGACCTTTCCAAGGTAAAGAGATATAGAGATTCAAAGTTTCAAAGTATAGCTGACTGAATTAGATACGAGATAGGTGATTGATGTAATTGGGACAGAGTTAATTAAGATGAGAAAAAAATGGTAATACAAGAAATAATGGCAAGAAAAAAATAATGATAAAATATGTTCTTGCTCATCTGTTCAAAAAGAATGAATCAATTTTAAGATATAATCTGATAACCGTACATGTCTTCCTGAAATCATGTTACTAGAATTTTGCCACGCCAGTAAGCATAGCTGCAATAAACAATAGAATCCGTAACTAAGGTATACACTCTATAGTCATGTTATTTAGAATTCTTACCACGCCAACCGGTATGGCTGCAAGAAAATTTAGATTTCATAACTAGGATAAGTATATCTAAATCAGGCTCTACGTCCTTGTCATGCTAGCCAATATAACTGCGTTAAATTCTAGACTCCATAAATAAAGTAGACATTTACCTTTCTCACTGTCCTTATCAAGTATGTTATCAGGTTATACCCTAAATTTCATAAAATAAAATAAAGATATATATATATATATATATATATATATATATATATATATATATATATATATATATATATATAAATACAAACAAAAAGTTAACAACTAATCATCAAGACTCAAAATTTAACAATGAATCCATCAAAATCAAATTCAATAACAAGGAGTAATGGTTGAATCAAATGAGTAATGGGTGAATCAAATCAAGGGAAAAGATTTCAAATCAAAGTTAAAATAATATTCTCAAGGGTCGTCCTAGGAATCTCTCAAGGAATCCTAACAGTGATTGAGTATCCTCTCATTCTAACACTTTACTTCCTATACTCTATAGCAGGCTCGTAGTAGTACAACTAAGTCACTGTACTATCACAACATCGTACTAATGCAAATTTGGACCTACATGGGCCACCACTAAAAATGTGTCACGATCCGCACCCAGTAAAATGGCACGAGAAATGGGTACGTCCAGCCTACGCCGCAGTATCGACGGTAGAACGCAGTCCTAGGTCACAATATTTAACACAATCTAGAATATGTTCCGAATGGAGAACAATATAGTAAGTAATCTCAATCACAATATCTAAGATGGAAATAAAAAAGATAATCTCAACAGAGAGAGAGAGAGACAAATATAAATAATAAGTCTTGGTACAAAACTCCATAAATAATATCAAAGTACAATCACAATTGTCTCAAGAACTAGATAATAAGAAAAGTCTAGACTAAGCTAATGGCAAGTCCTCAGTGACTACTGGATCCTGCTGAGGGTCCAGGTCACCTGTGTCAACTAGGCCTACTCCATAGTAAGTATCGCAGCAATCCACATCATCTGTAATATTTTCAATAGGTCCAGTCAGGATAAGAACGAATACATATCTCTCGTACAGATCATAACATGAAAGAAAATATGAAACAAGCTATAGAATAATATACATGAACTGCTGTAAAGAAATGAGACTGTAAAAGAGAACATGATATATGGAAATAGAGATACATGATATAATAAGAGAACTAAACTAACTACGTGATGTAGAGCACAATCTGGTTATGTAAACTGGCTTAGGTTGTACATGACTTAAATCTAATTTGGAGTTGCACATGATAAGGGTGTAGTTCACATAACCAAATAAACACTCCCCATGCCCCAATCAGTACACAAGGATTTGTCCAGGTTATATTATTGCACATAAAAGTAGTGTGTCGCATGGATAGCTAGTCCACATGAACACTGGGTTATACATGAAGGCTCACATGATCATGAGTGTACATGAATGTCATATGAGTATACATGAATAAATACGAATACAAAGAGTAGACAATGCACATGATAAAGTACATGAGCATAATATACCCGATGTATCCGAGGGAATAACATCGCATGAAGAGATCCATATAGTACTAATCCGTGATAGCAATGTGACAGCAACAAGTAAACTAGTCTATAACAAGTAAATATGTCCAAGCAAGAATGAAATGGTCAGAGAATATACTCGCCTGGCAATCCAAGCTACTGATGAGGAAGTGTAACAGAACTGGAGTGATGTAATCCTATTTAAAATAACCATAAGTCACAACAAGGTCAAAAATATCATAAGAAAGGTCTACAATATAATTCTACATGATTCTAGGTCCTTCTAGGTCAAAGTCAACCTTGGTCAAACCTGGTCAAACCTGGTCAACTATAAGTCAACTAGTCCGTTTAATACTTTTTAGGTCAAGCACAAGTTTCCAAGTCATTCTAAGTTCGTTTGAGTCGATTTGGATCAAGTTTGACCCAAAGTTGACTTTTGTCAACTTGTCGGTCGACTCGGCCATTCTAGGCTCATTGGGTCAATCCTAAAGTGACTAAATACTCCCTAAGTTACATTCACAAGCAAACAATTACATATAGATATATTCATTCATTCAAGTAATATATATATATATATATATATATATATATATATATATATATATATATATATATTATATATATATATATATATTATATATATATATATATAAAATATATATATATATATATATATATATATATATATATATATATATATATATATATATATATATATATATATATATATATATTTCTAGGCTCATTGGGTCAATCCTAAAGTGACTAAATACTCCCTAAGTTACATTCACAAGCAAACAATTACATATAGATATATTCATTTATTCAATTTATATATATATATATATATATATATATATATATATATACATACACACACACACACACACAAAATATATATAAATATATATATATATTTTGTATATATATATATATATATATATATATATATATATATATATATATATATATATATATATATATATATATATATATATATATATATATATATATATATATACATACATATATCTATCATAAAGTAATTTATACATATATATATACGCATATACACAAATACACATATATGTAAAGGAAGTTGGTCACTCGAAGGGGGAATGAAACTCGACTCTGAGATTACTATCTCGACTAACTCACCAATGCATATATATATATATATATATATATATATATATATATATATATATATATATATATATATATATATATATATATATATATATATATAAAGGGGAAAAACCCAAATATGTACATAAATAGTAGATAAAATAGGGTATAAACCCAACGACCACTCCCCGCAAGTCCAGAACTTAATTAACCTATTATAAACTCAGAAATTATCACTAAAATATTAGGAAATCAATATTATATATATATATATATATTTCTTTTTTTTTTCAATATTATATATATATATATATATATATATATATATATATATATATATATATATATGTATATATAATATATATATATATATAAAATATACACACACATGTATATATATACATAAAGATGAAAAATCCAAATATATACATAAATAGTAGATAAAATAGGGTATAAACCCAACGACCACTCCCCGCAAGTCCAGAACTTAATTAACCTATTATAAACTCAGAAATTATCACTAAAATCTCAGGAAATCAAATTATGACAAAAATCAATTAAAATATATATATATATATATATATATATATATATATATATTTTATTTTATATATATATATATATATATATATATATATATATATATATATATATATATATATATATATATATATATATATATATATATTCGAAATCCGAAATCTCAACTCGAGACCCAAATCGCAAAATACCCAACTAGAACCCGCAAAACTTGGCAAATACGATGGTCTCGGTATGTGGGATGTGCTCGGGTACTCACGGAGTCAAAACCGTGTCAGTTTCGTGTCCACAGAGTGAGTATCGGAAAACCCGATACGCGTGTCAAATAAATCGGTGTGAGTTCGATTTCTCGCTCGATTCTAAACCGTTTCTCGTAAAACTTCACGTACACCTAGGCTAACATGTCCCCGACCTACTGGCCAAGTTAGCGTGCGGCCAAGTGTCGTGTCCGACGTGCACAGAGCCCGTGTCCACGTGCGGCCTGTGCATGTATGCACAGAACAGTGCACATCATCGTGCACGCGGGACGCCGAGTCTAGGGACTCATGTGTCCCACCACATGTGTTATGGTCGTGTCCTAGGATAGGCTAGGTATAGGGCTACATATAGGACACATTAGATCTAGTCCACATGTCCATACGTGTCGGCACGAGGGCCGTGTCAGCGGCGGCTGTGTGTGCGCACGCGTGCGTGTGTCGACCCGTACGGTCGCGATCTCTCACTCGATTCGAATCAAGACGACACAAAACTTGGGGTATGTGTCCACAGATGTTTCCCCCACCTGCATGCCAAGTGGCACGCGGCCACGTGGCCTGTGCATCGTACAAACAACACGCGGCAGCAGGGCACGCGCGTGGCCTGTTCGTGCAGCGTGTTCGTGTCCTGTTTGGACACGAGCCTGATTCGAAGCACAAACTATGGTGTTGTGATCCCTATATCTAGGGCTATCCAAATATATAAATAGTTTGCAAATTATCAAGTTTTAATCCATTGAGTAATTTCATCGAACACCTACGTTATAGCTTTGATACGTGTCCGATACGCACATCGAACGGACACGAAATCGAACAAAACTAATCCTACAAGTCGAGCGTACCTAGATGCATGCTCTAATGAAGAAAAATCAAAAAAAATAATAGTAGAACGAGCTTTACCTATTGAGAGTCAAAACTCAATGAAACAAGCCTCCAAAACTCGTCGATGCCGCTTTCCTCCGGTCAAACGCTTCCGATCCCTCGCTAGCAAGTCCCCAGCAGGTTCCTCTCCTCCCAACGGTCGCAACGTACTTCGTTTGGAAGGATTTGGTTGAGAAACGAGAGAATGGGGCCTTTGGAAGAGAAGGGAAAAACTAGGGTTTTGGATTTGTGAAGGAGATTAGGTTTCTACAAAATGAGAAGGGGGCTGCTGTGTTTGGCCGGCCAAGTATGGAGGTATTAGGGTTAGTGTTTAGTCATGGGCCAAGCACTCCTCAAGTTGCTAAAAAGGACCATTGACAAAAGGGCTTTAAAGGCTTAATGAAAAATAGCTAAAAATGAATTAATAATTCTTAAAAATAGATAATAATTCTAAATTAAATCTAAAAAGCCAATAATAAATCTAATTACATTATTAGGCTTCTAATCAAGGTTGACTATGGTTATACCATCTTGGTCCTACCAAAACACCAATCCAAACCACACCATAATCAATTTAATTAATATAAAATAAGAAAAATCAAATTAGCACATAATGACTAGAATACCCTTAATTAGAAAAATGAGTGTGACAGGTAGGAATGCCTTTGAGCCGGCATTGAGCCAGTCGCAGCACAAAAAGAGAGGAGAGCTTGCTGATTGCACTATAAACGTCCACCACCATGAGATTTATGGAAGACGGGTCGAGGAACCTCAGAGACGAAAGTTGAGAAAGTCGTTAAAGGTCGTCAGCTACACGACGAACGTAGGGAGTGACAGTGTATAGTGAGCCGATGTTGAGGTATTATAGTCCAGTGAGATTGCCGAGCTGATACAGAATTGTTCCACCGAGTTCCATGTATGAGAGTTCTGTAACGCCCCAGTCCTAAAATACGTAGGACCGAGTACGTGAACATGCCAGCTGTACACATACGAAGAATACTCCAATATATAGAATCCTCGTATATGCACATAAGCTGTAAATAAAATAATCATAGGCCAGAATAACATATCTAATCTCATCACAGCTCAACACAGAAGATAATAAAGTCCAAATGAATAAAGCAGAGTATCAAAAGATAGCCGGGTGAACATACTCACTCCAAACAACTATGAAAAGTAGTCTCACAAGATCGGAGTCCAACCTCCGCAAAAATAGAAATGAAAGAGATGTAAAATAATGTCCACTAATGTCTCAAATATAGAATAGACTAGAAATCAGTAGTGACTGCCTCGTCATCGATGTAAGATAGCTCCAATGCCGCTCCGTACTCCTGCGAAAAATCGTCTAAACCTGGAGCGATAACCAGGTCCTCAGGGGACATAGCAAGATACAAGAAAACACCATGCAATATAAACTGTGATAATATAATAAGGAAAAAGGTATGCATGCAATCGGGTTCCTGACCATTCTACTGTTAATATGCAGTTGAGATACATTCCTTCGACGTATGAGCCCTGGCTGAATATAGGATCCGGTATAGTCCCCTCTTGGGCACCAGTGACCAAGAGCATAACGTTCAAAAATGACAGTGGCCAACCTGAGAGGCTCATACCCGTATCTCCAGCGGAGCTTCCGGGTTACAAGGGAAGTGCAATCGAAGCCCATACGTCAGGTAATGTTCTCCCCACCCAATGCCTAGTATCATCATCTCCATGACTGATATGAACCTCTAGTAACCGCCAATCCTCTAACATGCAATACTATTGGCAGTTACTCATATCCGTCGCATGCTCCATACGTATCGGTGGCCAGCCGACTACGCGGATACGTATCCTACATGTGACTCACATCACATGATACAACAAGTGTCAAGGCCGTATGAGATATACCAATACCTCAACATCAATGGGGAGGTCACTAAGCTAAGTCAATGCAAGAGAAATAAATAAAGCGAGTAAAACGACCGATAAAGTCGCTTGCACCCAAGTGTGACTTGGACGCACAGTTTTATAATATCAAGAAAAGAACTGCTAAAAATAACAACTAAAAATAAGAATATAATAATCACAGGATAAAGTGGCAAGGTATCTTACATGCGGTACGAGAAGGACAATTCCAAGAGTAGCAAGTATCAGCACCAAAACTCACAAATTACTGATGACTCCAAACGCTGAAACAAACATCAAAAATGATCTCGGTGAATAAGATATACCTTGGAAATGCCTGTCCAAAAGTTAAATTCTGGAACAGGGGCAAAATCATAATTTCGGGTCAAAACGATGTCCGCCGTTGAACCTGCTTTTCACCGAAACGCGTGCCAAAGTCTATGATATCTAAGGTCATCAAACTACATGTCTACGGATTCAGTTTGAGGAGAGGAACTCAACGGTATGTCCAGTTTTGGATTTCGATGAGCCGTGCACAAAATCGCCCGTTTGAGTGGGTCACGGGCCCGCCAAAAATGGGTTCCGATTCGACCTTCTCAGAATCGAACCAAACTTGGCACACAGGACCAGAATTTCGATCCGGACCTGTTGGCGTAATTTTTGTCTCGATTTGACGACTGTACACGAAGTTATGGGCAAGTTTGCAAAACATCGATACGGGGGTATCTCGACAGATACGCGTTGATTTCGTCGCGCACGCACGACGAAACTGAGTTCCGTCAGTTCCCACACGTCGGTAACGTCCATACGCGCCTTTCGATGCGTATAGCTCACAACCACGTCGCCCGATTTGTCGGAGCGTACGTCGTATCGGACAATTCAGAAAATTAATACAATTAAACACAGGTTTTTCCTTAACTTCAACATCAATTTACTTTTTACACGCAAATCGAAACGACGATCCAAAAGGTGCGTTGTGATCTCAGTTATGTTGTCTTTTACTATTTTCAATTAGTTCCTATAGTACATTAATGTACTGCAAGAAAATTGGCCGAAAGTTGTCGTTTTAAACAGTTTTTAGTATTATAGAAAACAGATTTTTGTTCAACTTCGTCTCAATTTTTTGAGCAAGTTAATGGGTTGCTTTCGAAATCCCCTGGAGGACCTCGAAGAGGGTCAAGTCTACTTTCCAGAAAATCTTACGGATCGAAAATCGGTGCTACGAGTAAAAAGTTACACCGTGGGGAAGTAGGGTACCTTGAGTGGGAAAACTGCTCCGTGGGTGACGCGGGGCTGACTTCTGATGCTCCGTTCATCGCACACACAACTCCGTCTCTGGTGAAACGAACTCGTAGACGAAGAGGGTATGTTCTGCCGCAATTTTCGTTTTGGAAGATTAGGGTTTTGAGGTTCGTGGAGGAAGTTATATATAAAACAAATTGGATGAAAACCTAATACTTATACTATTACTAATAGTAATTTGTGAACCCACGGGTTGTTCACGGTTGGGTTGCTGCTACTTGCAGCAAGCAAGGGAGATCGGGGGGGCCCGCCCACTTTAAGTGGGTGGGTGGAGTTTTACTTTTTTTTTTTTACAATGGACTGTGCTGTCCAAACCGAGGCTGGCCCGCCCCCTTCCTGGGTGTGGCCGAGCCCACCATTATTTCTTTTTTTTTCACAAAACTAATTATATATATATATATATATATATATATATATATTAATTAAAATATATATATATATATATATATATATATATATATATTATAAATATATATTTTAAGCAAGCAATAAATTTCCAAACATTTACCAATAAATTCCTAAAAATCCTAAAATTTATTATATACCTTATTTAATAGAAATATTAACATGCACACATATAATAATGTATATATACACACGCATTTATATTTACGTACATATACCAAATAAATTCTAAATAATATAGAAAAAATAATTTTTAAGGCACTAAAATAATTAGAAAATATTGGGGGTTTACATCCTACCCAACTTAAAAAAAAATTCGTCCTCGAAATTAAACTAAGGTCGGGGGATCAATGCAATGCAAGGAATATAATGGTACTTAATATACAAGACATACCTTCTCCTTTGAACAAATACGGGTAGCGGTTTCGGATGTCGTCCTCGCGCTCCCAAGTAGACTCCCCTGGCGAGTGATGCTTCCATGCCACGCGAACCAATGGAATAGATTGATTCTGCAACACCTTCACTCGACGATCGAGGATACCTACTGGTTGCTCTCCGTACGACAAATTCGGTCCAACTGTGATCTCGGAGTGATCAAGCACATGATTGCTGTCCGCCACGTACCTCCTCAGCTGAGATACATGGAATACGTCATGCACTCCTTTTAGCGACGGTGGCAAAGCCAATCTATAGGCAACCTCTCCAACACGTTCTAAGACATCGAAAGGCCCGATGTACCTTAGACTCAACTTGCCACGTCCTCCGAATCGAATTGTGCCTCTAGTGGGGGATATCTTCAAGAAAACATGGTCACCCTATTTAAACTCCAAGGGTCGACGACGATTATCTGCCCACTGCTTCTGACGATCCTGTGCTGCTCGCAAGTGGTCCTGAATCTTCTTCACTGTCTCCACTGTGCTCAAGACCAACTTGGGACCCAATAGCTGTCGCTCTCCTATGTCGCTCCAACAAATAGGAGACCGACACTTCCTACCATACAATACTTCAAACGGAGCCATTTGAATGCTCGCTTGATAGCTATTGTTGTAATAAAACTCAACAAGATGAAGATGGTCCTCCCACGAACTGCCAAAATCAAGCATACACGCTCTCAACATATCCTCTAGCGTCTGAATGGTACGCTCCGACTGGCCGTCTGTCTGCGGATGATACGATGTGCTAAACATCAATCGGGTGCCCAAACTCTCTTGCATGCTCCTCCAAAAGTGTGAGGTGAATCTCGAGTCACGGTCCGACACAATACTACCAGGCACACCATGCAATCTCACAATCTGCTCCATATACATCTTTGCCAATACCTCTGTCGACTGGCCCACTCTAAAAGGTAAGAAATGGGCTGACTTCGTAAGTCTATCAACAATCACCCATACTGCGTCACGTCCCCTAGGACTCCGAGGAAAACCCATGACGAAATCCATAATAATGTGCTCCCACTTCCACTCGGGAATGGGTAGCGACTGCAGTAATCCGGCCGTCCTCTGGTGCTCCGCCTTAACTTGTTGACATACCAAGCACTTGGCAACGAAACGAGCTATCTCCCGCTTCATTCCATGCCACCAATAATACTGTCGTAAGTCACGATACATCTTGGTCCCTCCGGGATGAATAGAGTAAGTCGAACTGTGAGCCTCTGTCATAAGCTTCTGACGTAACTCTCCATTGGGTACATAAATGCGATCACCACATCGCAATGTCCCATCTGAGTGGATCCTCAAACATGTCTGCTCTCCTGCTTCAGTCCTCTCTTTCAGCCGTCGAAATTTAGCATCATCAGGCAATGCTGCCTTAATGCGCTCTACCAATGATGATTGCACTTGAAGGTTGGCTAATACGCCGTCTGCTCCAGGCAATACTACCTCAATACCAAGCTGCTCCAAGTCTCTAATTAATTCCTTCTATGTAGTCAAAAAGTGTGCCATGGGCTTACGGCTTAATGCGTCTGCCACGATATTAGCCTTGCCCGGATGATAATGAAGCTCGATCTCATAATCCTTCATCAACTCCAACCAACGTCGCTGTCGTATATTCAACTCCTTTTGTGTGAACACGTACTTGAGGCTCTTATGATCAGTATAGATATCAACCTTCTCGCCGTACAAGTAGTGTCTCCATAGCTTCAAAGCAAAGATAACCGCTGCGAGCTCTAGATCGTGGGTCGGATAATTCCTCTCGTGCACTCTCAACTGTCGCGATGTATAAGCTACTACACGACCGTGCTGCATCAATACACATCCTAATCCCTTCCTTGATGCGTCGCTGTAGATCACAAATCCTCCTGGGCCCGATGGTAGTGTCAAGATCGGTGCTGTGGTTAATCGCTTCTTCAACTCGTCAAAAGTGGCTTGACACTCGTCTGTCCATATAAACTCCTGATCCTTGCAAGTTAATCGAGTCATAGGCCCCGCTATTCGAGAGAAATCTTCTACGAACCGTCGGTAGTAACCTGCAAGTCCGAAGAAACTTCTCACTTCAGAAGCTGATGTGGGAGCGGGCCATGATTTGACTGCTGTGATCTTCTCTGGGTCTACTGATATACCATCGCCCGTAACAATATGACCAAGGAATGATACCTCCTTGAGAAAAAAATCATACTTGCTAAGCTTCGCAAAGAGTCTCTCGTTCTTCAATGTTCCCAAAACTATCCGTAGATGCTGCTCATGCTCCTCTTGACTCTTGGAGTAAATCAAGATATCGTCTATAAAGACTACTACAAATTTGTCCATGTACTGGTGAAAGATCTTGTTCATTAAATTCATGAAAACTGCGGGAGCGTTGGTCAAACCGAAAGGCATGACCAAGAACTCGTAGTGTCCATACCTCGATCGAACGGCCGTCTTTGCAATGTCTTCCTTCCGAACCTTCAATTGGTGATAGCCTGATCGTAAGTCAATCTTGGAGAATACTTTTGCTCCACTCAGTTGATCGAATAGATCATCTATACGTGGCAAGGGATACTTGTTCTTCACCGTCACTGCATTCAATGCTCTGTAGTCGATGCACATGCGCATTTTCTCATCTTTTTTAGGCACAAAAAGAACGGGTGCTCCCCATGGTGACGCACTGGCACGAATAAATCCCTTCTCTAATAAGTCATCAATCTGCGTCTTCATCTCTACCAACTCCTTGGGTGCCAGACGATATACTCGAGATGAAATAGGCTCGGCTCCGGGGATAAGCTCAATAGAAAACTCAATATCTTGGTCAGGTGGCAGTCCTGGCAATTCCTCGGGGAATACATCCTCGAACTCGGTAATAATAGGGTACTGAGGGGTGTCATGCATCATCATATGTGTTCCCGATGTGGGTGCATCACAACTATCCCCGTCTTCTTTGGTGAACTCAAACTCTGCCACATTCGGTGGTCTAAAGATAATACTGCTCTTATGGCAGTCTATGAGAGCGAAATGCTGGCTCAACCAGTCCATTCCAAGAACCACATCAAATGTCGGCATAGGGAATACAAGATGTCGTGCCATCATCTCTCTACCATTTATCACTACAGGACAAAGTCTACAAATACCACTAACAGGCACAACTCCTCCTCCAGTGAGGATTTTAACATTTTTAGCTAAGGGTGTGATGGGAATGTTGTGTCTAGTGGCAAAACTAGTAGCTATAAATGAATGAGTGGCTCCAGTATCAAATAATGTAATAGCAGGAAATAATGTAACTAAAACCATACCTGCTATGACCTCTGCCTCTGTCTCTACATTCTCAACAGCTAGAGAGAATGCCTTTCCATGGTTCTGCCCTGGGCCTTGAGCTCTGGCCTTGTGGTACTGTGCTGTCTGTGGTGGTAATGGTGGACGAGGTGCTGGGGCTGTGGGTCTCTGGGCCTGATGTGCCTGAACTAGAGCCTGCTGCTCAGGACAATCTCTGGCTAAGTGCTGTCCTGATCCACATCTCATACATAAGCCCAAACGAAGTCGACAATCATCTCTGATATGCCCCTGTTTCCTGCAAAAGTTGCAGGTGGGTTTCTGATAAGGTGTGTGCCTCTGCTGGTACTATCCTGTGGCCCTCTTAATAGGTCCACTCTGAGTAGCTCGGGCCGGTGTAGCTGCTGGTGTATGACGCCTCGATGTCTGCTACTGTTCCTTGTGAAGAATCTCCTGAACACGAGCTTCTTCCACGACAGCTGAATGGGAGACTCGAGACTGGGTAGTCGTATAAGACTTAAGCTCTGGTGCGAGCCCCTGGTGAAATCTTCTTGCCTTCTCTAACTCTGTCGGAATCAATCCTGCACCAAATTGACTCAAGCAATTGAACTCCGAGTCATACTCATCAACTGTCATATTTCCTTACTTCAGATAGAGGAACTGGTCGTAGAGACCATCTCGAACATGAATAGGGAAGAATCTCTCATAAAATGCATCACAGAACTGCTTCCAGGTGATCCCGGTGCCTAATCGTCTCTCTTTCGCCTTCCACCAGTGGTGAGCATTGTCTTCTAACAGTAGGTCCACTGCTGTCATCCAATCTCGAGCTGGCAACTGGGATGCCTTCAGTAGCTTCTCGGTACTAATAAGCCACTGTGACACCTCTAATGGCTTCTCCGTCCCTCTAAAGGCCTTGGGGTTCATATCTGTAAAATTCTTGATAGAGCCTTCATAGGGATGCAGAGCCGGTGCTGGTACTGGTACTGGAGGTGGTGGTGGAGGTCTAGCCATGGCTGCCATCATCGTCTGTCTCATCAGCTCAGTCTGCTGCCACTGAGCCTGCATCATAGCGTACATAAACTGAGTAGTAGGGCTCCCATCAGTCGGTAGTGGAGGCATCTGAGGTCCCGACTGTGGGGGAAACTGCTGAAGGAATGGTGGTGGTGGAGGCAGTGGTACATTCCCTCCCGGTGGCATGGTAGTAGTCTGTCCAGCCTGGCTGCCTGGAGGTGCTGCAATCTCTGGGTACCCCGTCGTCGGTGTCGTAGTAGGCTGCGACAGTCCTGGCTGGTAGGGTATCGCTGGAGTCATGGGAGGATTCTGTCCCTCCGAAGTAGTCTCCTCACCAGATGTGAGGGCCAAGGCAGAAGTGCGTCCGCTTCGTAGATTCATACTGTTGGCACGAGGAAGATAAGTTGATATTAGGAAAGATTAGATATGGGATAAATCAAATAATCAAGGAAGTTTCGAAAAGTTTGGAAGTCAAGAGGTAGTAGTAGTTCTGGATGAGATATTCCTATTCCTATACGCAGGCTTGTTGGGCACAGTCATGTAACCCAACAATATTAACGTTGACCTGCATGGGCCACCACAAAAACATGTAACGTCCCAGTCCCAAAATACGTAGGACCGAGTACGTGAACATACCAGCTGTACACATACAAAGAATACTCCAATATATAGAATCCTCGTATATGCACACAAGCTGTAAATAAAATAATCACAGGCCAAAATAACATATCTAATCTCATCACAGCTCAACACAGAAGATAATAAAGTCCAAATGAATAAAGCAGAGTATCAAAAGATAGCCGGGTGAACATACTCACTCCAAACAGCTATGAAAAATAGTCTCACAAGATCGGAGTCCAACCTCCGCAAAAATAGAAATAAAAGAGATGTAAAATAATGTCCACTAATGTCTCAAATATAGAATAGACTAGAAATCAGTAGTGATTGCCTCGTCATCGATGTAAGATAGCTCCAATGCCGCTCCGTACTCCTGTGGAAAATCGTCTAAACCTGGAGAGATAACCAGGTCCTCAGGGGACATAGCAAGATAAAAGAAAACACCATGCCATATAAACTGTGATAATATAATACGGAAAAAGGTATGCATGTAATCGGGTTCCTGACCATTCTATTGTGAATATGCAGTTGAGATACATTCCTTCGACGCATGAGCCCTGGCTGAATATAGGATCCGGTATAGTCCCCTCTTGGGCACCAGTGACCAAGAGCATGACGTTCAAAAACGACAGTGGCCAACCTGAGAGGCTCATACCCGTATCTCCAGCGGAGCTTCCGGATTACAAGGGAAGTGCAATCGAAGCCCATACATCAGGTAATGTTCTCCCCATCCAATGCCTAGTATCATCATCTCCATGACTGATATGAACCTCTAGTAACCGCCAAGTCTTCTAACATGCAATACTATTGGCAGTTACTCCTATCCGTCGCATGCTCCATACGTATCGGTGGCCAGCCGACTACGCAGATATGTGTCCTACATGTGAATCACATCACATGATACAATAAGTGTCAAGGCCGTATGAGATATACCAATACCTCAACATCAATGGGGAGGTCACTAAACTAAGTCAATGCAAGAGAAATAAATAAAGCGAGTAAAACGACCGATAAAGTCGCTTGTACCCAAGTGTGACTTGGACGCACAGTTTTATAATATCAAGAAAAGAACTGCTGAAAATAATAACTGAAAATAAGAATATAATAATCACAGAGTAAAGTGGCAAGGTATCTTGCCTGCGGTACGAGAAGGGCAATTCCAAGAGTATCAAGTGTCAGCACCAAAACTCATAAATCACAGATGACTCCAAACGCTGAAACAAACATAAAAAATGATCTCAATGAAGAAGATATACCTAGGAAACACCTGTCCAAAAGTCAAATTCTGGAACAGGGGCAAAATCGTAATTTTGGGTCAAAACGATGTCCGTCGTTGGACCCACTTTTTACCGAAATGCATGCCAAAGTCTATGGTCTCTAAAGTCGTCAAACTACATGTCTATGGATTCAGTTTGAGGAGAGGAACTCAACGGTATGTTCAGTTTTGGATTCCGATGAGCCGTGCACAAAATTGTCCGTTTGAGTGGGTCGCGGGCCCGCCAAAAATAGGTTCCGATTCGACCTTTTCAGAATCGAACCAAACTTGGCACACAGGACCAGAATTTTGATCCGGACCTGTTGGCGTAAGTTTTGCCTCGATTCGACAACTGTACACGAAGTTATGGGCAAGTTTGCAAAACGTCGATACGGGGGTATCTCGACGGATACGCGTTGATTTCGTCGCGCACGCACGACGAAATTGAGTTCCGTCAGTTCCCACACGTCGGTAACGTCCATACGCGCCTTTCGATGTGTATAGCGCACGACTACGTCGTCCGGTTTGTCGGGGCGTACGTCGTATCGGACAATTCATAAAATTAATACAATTAAACACAGGTTTTTCCTCAACTTCAACATCAATCTACTTTTTACATGTAAATCGAAACGACGATCCAAAAGGTGCGTTACGATCTCAGTTATGTTGTCTTTTAATGTTTTCAATTAGTTCCTACAGTACATTAATGTACAGCAAGAAAATTGGCCGACAAGTTGTCGTTTTAAACAGTTTTTAGTATTATAGAAAACAGATTTTTGTTCAACTTCGTCTCGATTTTTCGAGCAAGTTAATGGGTTGTTTTCGAAATCCATTGGAGGATCTCAAAGAGGGTCAAGTCTACTTTCCAGAAAATCTTACGGATCGAAAATCGGTGCTACGAGTAAAAAGTTACACCGTGGGGAAGTAGGGTACCTTGAGTGGAAAAACTGCTCCGTGGGTGACGCGGGGCTGACTTCCGATGCTCCGTTCGTCGCACACACAACTCCGTCTCTGGTGAAACGAACTCGTAGACGTAGAGGGTATGTTCTGCCGCAATTTTCGTTTTGGAAGATTAGGGTTTTGAGGTTCGTGGAGGAAGTTATATATAAAACAAATTGGATGAAAACCTAATACTTATACTATTACTAATAGTAATTTGTGAACCCACGGGTTGTTCACGGTTTGGTTGCTGCTACTTGCAGCAAGCAAGGGATATCGGGGGGGCCCGCCTACTTTAAGTGGGTGGGTGGAGTTTTACTTTTTCTTCTTCTTTTTTTACAATGGACTGTGTTGTCCAAACCGAAGCTGGCCCGCCCCCTTCCTGGGTGTGGCCGAGCCCACAATTATTTCTTTTTTTTTCCACAAAACTAATTATATATATATACATATTAATTATAAATATATACATATTAATTATAAATATATATATATATTTATAAATATATACATATTAATTATAAATATATATATATTTTAAGCAAGCAATAAATTTCCAAAAATTTACCAATAAATTCCTAAAAATCCTAAAATTTATTATATACCTTATTTAATAGAAATATTAACATGCACACATATAATAATGTATATATACACACGCATTTATATTTACGTACATATACCAAATAAATTCTAAATAATATAGAAAAATAATTTTTAAGGCACTAAAATAATTAGGAAATATTGGGGGTTTACAAGTTCAGATATCTCAGACTTGTCAATGAACCCAGGAACACCAGGATGCTACCAAAGAATCCGTTGTTGCTGAGGTCTAGGTGACGAAGACGGGACAGTTCCAGCAAAGCATAGCTAATCTTCCCACTTAGGGAGTGAGTTACCCCGTCGTGATGAGACGGATTGTGCAGATGAACCTCGACAGCGTTGCTCGATCCGTTTTTGCAGCAACAGATGCCTTTCCATCTGTAGCAGTCTTGGCCTTCCCAGAAAGACAGCCGGCTGCCAGGATCGACCAAACGTTGCTTGAAACTAAAGAGGTCTAACCTCTCACTCTCGATGCAACAATTCGGTGGATATCGGTTGCCTGCGCCAAGTTGGAAGGTCGCGAGACATAAAATTACAACAGGCAATGCGACGAGGGCCACAACGATTATAACCTTCATCAAGGAGGGGATGCGAGCATCCAGCTCTATGTAGACATGCGACACTTTAAAGATAATTCAGGGCTAGCATGACACCAATACATTGTTACAATTGAGCATTTTTTAGCCACTTTATAAAAAAAGGGATATTTCTTCTGAAATTATAAAGACTATTTTACTGCAGTTTTTACATATGGAGATTTCCTATTAAGTAATACATACGAAGGTTATGGTTTAAAATCTTTCAATTTTTGAGGTCACAACTTGCACATACTCTAGTGATTCTTTAGGGAACAATGTCTTTAGTCCCAACCACTACAAAAAAGTAACCTTTTGGGCCAACTTTAAAAAGAGTGTATATTGTCCCACATATTATTTGGGATGGTAGTTGTGACGGATTTAAAGAGTACTATTATGATGGCGTGGCAAAAACTTAAGGGACAGATAATCCTAATTGTTGTTAAATGATGATTAAACCAACCATCTCAAAAAGATTATGAATTATCAATATTGTATGACAGTTAATTAAACCATCGCAAAAGTAAGAATTTGTAACAGATTGAAACCGTCCTAATAATTTAGAATAAGAGCCACAAAATAATATAGTTCACTTCTAAGATAATTAAAAATCAGTCGCAAAAACTTACAACTGTCACAATTATTATGAAATTGTTGTTTCACTATTCTGCCTATAAAACATACAATTAAATACATATATATAACCAAGAAAAACCATATATAACTAACTATTTAAGTTCAAATGCATATTGTAGTCTCTGAAGGACATTAACAAAAATATATATTTATAAAACATCAAATGTCATATCCCATCGTTTGCAAAATGAACCCAAAGCGATTTACATCACTTGAGCATCCTCCCACATTTACAAAACTAATCTAAAAATATTTTACATCATTAAGAAACATCTACCATCATTTACAAAATGAACCCAACATGCTTTTCAATTAAGCGACATCTCCCATCATTTGTAAAATAAGCCCAAAACTCTTTTGAAGAACCTAAAAATAAAAGTAAAAACTAACTAGTTAACAAAAGCACACATCAAGAATTTATGGCATCGCATATGAGATTACCATGAGCCGGTGTATAAAATGTTTAGACATGAATTAAAAAACTTTATGTATACAAAACTTATGTAAACAATTTATGCAACGCATTTGAGATTACCATGGCCACATATGTAGATCCCATTGAATTATCTGTGAATTATTGTTACTATGTGTTAAACCCCTCAAAAATTAAAAATATATCTAATTGGGTTAAATATATTTTTAATGGATTTTTTATTTTTATTTATTTTTATTTTTATTTTTATTTTTATTATATAAAAAGGGCCATAGTCATGGTTGAGTTTCGATATGCATGTTGACCAGAAAGTATGGCATGCCTAGTCACTACCAAAATAAGTCATATCAGCGACGCTTTAACACAACGTCGCTAATATTTTGCAACTTAGCGACGTGAAAAAATAACGTTGCAATATGTTACTAGTAGCGACTATCAGTGACGTATTGCGACTACATATAGTACAACAAAATTTTACGTTGCAAAAAAGTCGGTGAACGTCGCTATGATTTCATTGTCAGTGACGTTAATGATAGACGTCACTAATTTATTAAAATATAGCGATGATTAGCGACGACTTAGCCGGACGTCGCTAATTTATTTTCAATATCCCGATCGGCTTTTCCTTTCCTCCATTCTCATTCGAAAATTTCCCAAAATTTTTTTATCCCCCCCCACATCGATCTGTGCTACTTCACCGCCCCCTCCTTTTTCTCCAGCGCTCCTCCGCTGCCACCGAACTCCTCCTCCTACTCCTCCTCCACCGACCGCCCTCCTCCTCTACTTGTCATGCCCATAACCAGAATACTGGCAAGTAGGGACGGACCAGGCCAGCTATGTATACCAAAGTACTCAGTACTCCGAAATAACATATAAGATGTATAGATGGGGGGTACTACTACAAACCAATAGTCAATCCTAGGTCATATAATCCTAGATATATCAATCATAGGTAAGGAAGTAAAATACAAGAGTATGATCATCAGGCATATAAGACAGTTAAAGGTCACAAACTATAATATATAGATGATCATGAAGCTAGTAATATAAGATGAAGAACTAGCAAGACTAAGTAATACATGATCAACTCTAGCTGCAATCTAGAAAATATAACATCATGTCTAAGCCCGTAGGCCAAAAGTCAAGTCCAAAACATGAGCTAAACACATGATCGATGGCTAAACGCCTCAAAAGAATATACAAAAAAGAGTGGGTAAGAGATAGAACACCCACTCAAGCACCCTGGTGCTCCGGATGGTCACCATCGAGTGGAAGGTCCGAAAGATCCTCGGGCTCCTCAACTAGATCTGACAAGCAAAACCAGTGGGGTCAGACCCCCAATAGAAATTACTAGAAATAAAGCCAAACTATGAACTAAAACCAGCATGTAATTCATAATATCTCTAAGATAAAGCAGTAAACGAGACTAGAATAATAATTTGGTACCACAGTGTATATGAAAGGAAACTAAAAACGTATAAGGAAGATAACAAGTGAATATCTAGAATAAACTGGACATGTGAGATGTCACTCCCATTTTCTGTTATACGTATTTTTAGTGTACGTGTACGACTCCAGACCCGTATTTTGACTTGTCTTATATAGCTTGGTTTGGTGTGGTCTTGGTTTGGCTTGGTTTATTTTGGCTTGATTTAAACTAAGTTGGTTCAAGATGAGACCACCCCTTTATAACCCAACTACTTTTCTCTCTCTCTTCATTATTTCTCATAACCTCTTCTTCTTCTCCATTAAAACCTCTCCCCCTCCAAAGGCAAGTGCTAGAACTCCATTTTTTGTTGTTCCATTATCTTTCCTACATGATTCTAAGGCTATTTAGTACTTGGTATTTTTGGTTTTGAAGGATTAGTTTTTGTAGATCTAAGTTTATGCAAAACTTGATTTTCTTGGGTTTTGATCTCTCATACTTCTTTATTTTCAAGTTTTGATTGTTCTATGTTATAGAGAATTCGATTTTACTTAAGTTAGACCTTTGAAAACCCGTATTTCGATTTGTTTTGAGTGATTTATGATCTTGAGAAGTTCATGGGTTCAATGAACTTGTGTTCTCGGGTTGGGGAAGATGTATAGTACTGTGCGCATAGAATTGTTATGCGCCCACTGCACGCTTCCTTGGGAGCATAGTTTTGTATACGCCCGTCCCCCCTTACTCACTCATGTGGGCACATAGCCCCAAGGCCCTCCCTAGCTTGGGCGTATAGCTTTGTATGCGCACCAGTGCACCATGTTTCCTTCTTTGGGTGCATAGGCAGTGTCATGCGCGCACTTGTCTTAGAGTGAGTCTCTTGACTTTCTCCAAGTCACCCTGACTCAACCCTTTGGGCACATGCATGCAGGCACATACATGTGGGCGCATAGCCCTGGGCGTATAGCTCCAGGTGCATGCCTTCCCAAAACTATTATCTCTCTATGATACCCCTTACCTCACTCATATATATGGGCGCATAGACTATGCACTCTGCCTTCCTCATGTGGGCACATACATGTGGGCACATGCCCTTAGGTGCATAGCCTTGGGCGCATGCCACTTTCAACACATCCAACTTGGGTCATGCAATTCATGACACCCCATGGTCCTTAGTGTGAATTGTGTCCTTGTTTGTGCCCTTTTCTTGACTAAGTCCTATAATGTTATTTTTTATGTTGCACATGTGCTTTGAGCTTTAAATACGATCTTGGTATGGCACAAACACTTTCTAACAACTTCTTGATAGTGGTCCGCCGTGGTGCACTTACATAAACATGACATGACATTATAACTTTGCATGATAACTCTGGATAGTGACCTGTCGTGGTGCACTCTTGACAAGTAGCTTGACATGATAACTCTTGATGGTGGTCCATTGTGGCGCACCCTTGACAAGTAATCTTGAAAAGTGACCTAACATGATAGATCTTGATATGCTATGGCGACGGCTACCTTGACTCGCTAAGTAACTCTTGTCTTGACATCGTGGATAGTTGTGCTTGTATAAGCTACATGTCTCGTCTTGTATCATGTCTAGGACATGAATTCCTGATTTCCACAGTCAGGGATTCATACTGAATCTGACTAGGATAATGACTAGATTGATCAAGTAGACCATAAAGAGATTTCCCAGCTACAGGCAGTCCCGTTATCTGGGTACTTTAATTGGACTTGTAGCCTGTCATCGAGTATGGCACATTTCTAGCACACCGTCGTGTATTGTACCCCCAAGTCACCTAATCCAACTCTCTCAACTTGTGACCAGATAACCTGGATTAAGACTGCAGGGCTTGTGGCTGTTGGAATATCTCGATGCATCATATTAGTAACTAAGTTTGTGATAACCCTAGTTAGTTAAAGTAGCAAGTTGTACTCATTGTCTGGCCGTGATTGATGGATGGAGTCTAGTTTGGTCTTGCCTAGGCAAGGCCAGTACATGGTTATTTCAGCACATTACTGTTATACTTTACTTTCTCGATAATTGGTTAGAGACTAAGTTCTGTTCAGGTGAAGGGTTACAACCATGGTCCTTGTTTGCTTTACGGGTTGTAACTTTCTTACTATAATAGTCCTTTAGTTATCTTATCGTTTATCATCTTGTTTCTGTAACTCACGTCTTTCATTATCATTGATGTATTTATGTGTTAATATGCTGGTTTTAGTTCTTAAGTGAAGCCTCCCTTGTGGCACTTGCTCTTTCTGGGGTCTGACCCAGCTGGTTTTGTATGGCCAGATTTTGGAGTAGCACCCGAGGATCTTCCAGCCATATGGTGAACACTAGGCACAAGTCCCTGGCAATGAGTGGGTTTTATTTTGCTCTCCCACTCTATTATAAATTATTCTTTTGAGACGTTTAGCCACCGAGCAAGTATTAGCTCATGTTAAATTTACATTCATGTCTGCCTAAGGGCTGTAACATGATTGACAAATCCTAGGGTTGATCATATATGACTTAAACTCTTGCTAGTCTTCGTATTTTGTATGACTAGCTTCATGATCATCTAAATATGTAATATATGGGATGCCTTAATTTGTGTGTCTGATGATCTACCATCTTGTTACGTTTACTTGCTTGCTTGAGATTGAGACACTAAGCTTGTTCTTGACCATAAGTGACTGTTGGCTTGTAGTAAAACTCTCATACATCTAGACAGCCGTGACCGAACATCGAGGTGGATTACATTTTAATGTACATAGTTGGCTATGTCTGTCCTCCGTTCTCCAGTATTCTGGTTCTGGGGTATGACACGGTTTAAGAGGTGGCCCATGCAGGTCTTGTAAATCAAGATGTGTGAGGGTTTACGGAATAGATGTCTCAATCAGCACTCGTCCTTGATCTCTACTTGTGTCTTCTAATCTTTCTGAAATCTTGACCTGATCACATGCTTATATCTTCGATCTATCATGGTCCTTCCTTATTGTTCCCCATATCGTTTCTTCAGCGGCATTGTTCCTGGTCCTACCGATCAGCAAGGCGGAGCACCTCCAGTAAACCAGCAGCAACCTGGAGACCAGGCCTAGCACTCTGGAGCGGCCTCCCTAGTCATGCCTACCGGGGATCCAGAGCCCCCAGTTCAGCCAGTCCAACCTGCAGAGCCTGAAATGGAACCCTGGTGGGACTCATCAGGGAATTTCTTACATCTCAAGACCGTCGGGGCGATGCCCTGCACCAAACAGTACAAGATGCCATAGGCAGAGTTGGTTACCATGGAAACAACACGGCCAACAGCTTCAAGCGTTTGAACCCTCCTTTCTTTGACGGCAGTAAAGATGTTATCGCTGCTGATGCGTGGCTTCAGGACATAGAAGTTATCCTGGCGACGGCTAGGATTCCTGTGGAAGAGAAGGTGGCCGTTGTGCGCCTGTAGTTATTAGACTTAGCCCGCAGCTGGTGGGCGATGCTAGAAGTTGGATTACCGATGCCTTTTTTATGGGCATTATTCAGCATTAAGTTCCAGACCAAGTACTTCGAAGTAGTAGCTCGGTATGATCTACAGATGGGGAGAACGGTCGATGGATATGCGGCCGAGTTTTCTAGGCTCAGTCGGTTGCTTCTACCTTGGTGGCAACCGAATTGGATCGGGCCCAACGATTCCAGCAGGGGTTCTACCTAGAGATCATTATATCAGTGGAGCAGTTTGAGCACCAGACGTTTGATGTCGTCTTGTGAGCAGCGAAGAGGCATGAGTATACTTCGCAGAGGATTTTAGATAGAAGCGGAGGACGAAAGAGGTCTCATGGGCAGATGTCCCAGTCGTCAGCACCAGCCCCGGCAGCTAGGATTTTGATAATTGGAGCTCCTAGGAGGGCGACCACAGTTTTGTTGGTTCAACACTCGACGCCGGCATATCCTCAGCAATAGAAACAGAAGCAGTCTTCCGCAATGGGTTGCTCTAATTGTGGAAAGCCAGGGCATGTAGTATCAGAGTGTCGTAGAGCACAGGGATTATGCTTGGCTTGTGGGGCATCGGACCATAAGATAGGGTCCTGTCCGAATAGATCTAGTTCATCGTCATCAAACCTAACCATTCCATCAGTTAGGGTCCAGCACTAGTACAGCAGCAGTACCAGCCCCGAGGCCATTGCCGCCTCAGGCTCAGTAGTATGCCCAAGCTCATATTCAGAACCGGCAGAGAGGTTTCTAGCAGAGGGGACCAGCACCAAGAGGGCAAGGTCAGGCTATGGCTCTGACCGTAGCAGAAGAATTGGCATCAGGAGAGGTGGTGGCAGGTACCATTCTTGTCAACTCTTTCAAGCATCAGTATTATTTTATTCGGGTGCATCGTATTCATTTATGTCTGTACGATTCGCAACACGGATAGGACTGGAGCCCGAGTCATTATCAGTAAGGCTCAATATACTTACTGGTAGCGGTCTTGTGGGAGTAGGTAGAGTCTATTCTTCGTGTCGAATCGTAGTTAGCGGTAGAGGATTCCCCGCTAGATTGATAGAATTTTTGATGGTCGACTATGATGTGGTCCTAGGAATGGATTGTTTGAACGATCAATACGCAAGAATAGACTGCCATATTGGCAGGATTATTTTTGGTATTCCCGACGAGCCGGTTTTTAATTTTCCAAAGGCGAAGTAGAACCTTCTCCACCAGTATTACGGATGGCAGTAGTAGTAGCAGTTCAGTTTTCCAGAGTAGTAGAAGAGTTTCCTTATGTATTTCCCGAAGAGCTTCCAAACGTGTCCTCAGAGAGAGAGATAGAGTTCACCATTGATTTGCTTCCAGGGACGGCACCAGTATCAGGGGGAGTCTACAGGATGACACCTTCAGAGTTAGAGATCTTGTACAAGATGATTGAAGAACTTAGAACCAAGGGATTCATTCGTGCTAGCAGATCACCTTGGGGAGCCCCGATACTTCTTGTAAAAAAAGGATGGTACGTCAAGATTATGTGTTGATTATCGTACAATAAACTCTGTAACAATCAAGAACAGATATCCTCTACCAAAGATAGATGATTTATTTGACCAACTCAGAGGAGCGACAGCATTCTTGAAGATTGACCTGCGGTCAAGATACCATCAGATCAGAGTCAGAGAGCAAGACTTCTCAAAGACATTGTTTAGATCTAGATATGGACATTGGGAGTTCCTTGTTATGCTATTTGGAGCGACCAATGTGCCAGCCGTATTCATGGACCTCATGAATCGTATCCTCATGCCCTATTTGGACCAGTTCGTGATAGTGTTTATAGATGACATCTTAGCCTATAGCAAGAATGAGATAGAGCATGAGCAGCATCTTTTAGTAGTTCTTCAGATTCTTAAAGAGCACCAGTTGTACGCAAAGTTCAGTAAGTGCGAGTTTTGGTTGGATCGTATCTCGTACTTGGGTCACATCATCACCAGAGGTGGAGTGGAAGTGGACCCCCAAAAGATAGTGGCCATAGAGACGTGGCCAGTTCCTATTACCGCCGCAGAAGTTCAGAGTTTCCTAGGATTGGTTGGCTATTTCCGGCGGTTTGTATCAGTCTTTGCTCGAATTTCAGTACCATTTACGCAGTTGACCCGCAAGGATGTGTAGTTTGCTCGGACAACAGAGTGTCAAAGTTCATTTGAGAAGTTGAAGCAAGGATTGATAACGGCACCCATTCTCACACTTCCAGATGGGACTGGAGTATTTTCAGTCTATTGTGACGCTTCCAGCAAGGGAATGTGATACGTCTTGATGCAGCATGGTAAGATAGTAGCTTATGCGTCACGACAGCTTCGTGAATATGGGAGAAATTACCCAACCCATGACTTGGAGTTAGCAGCGGTGGTTTTCGCACTTAAGCTTTGGAGGCATTATTTATATGGAGATCGGGTGGAGATTTTTACCGACCACAAGAGTCTTAAGTATGTTTTTACCCAGAAGGATCTTAACATGCGCCAGAGGAGATGGCTAGAGCTACTTGTGGATTATGACATCAACCTGCAGTATCATCCTGGGAAGGCTAACGTTGTTGCAGATGCATTGAACAGAAGGGTCAGAGTTTATTTTCTAACAGCATAGCCAGAGTGGTTAGAAGATCTTCAGAAGATGGGTATTGAAGTTGTTCTTCCTACCAATATGGCATTGATGGCCAGTATACAAGTTCAGTCCAGTATAGTTGAGAGGATTAAGTTAGCTCAGTCAGCGGATTCTAAGCTTCAGCGGCTTATGGCAGAATGTATAGCAGGACGGGAAGCATAGTTGTGTATTCATGAGGATGGTACACTTCAACATAGAAGGCGTCTTTGTGTACCTAGTGGTGATATCAGGCAAGAGATCTGGCAGAGGCTTACAGTTCGCAGTATACAATTCATCACGGTGGTATGAAGATATATCGTGATATCCGTCAGCATTTTTAGTAGAATAGCATGAAGAGGGAGATAGCCCGATTTGTCTCTCATTGTTTAGTTTGCCAACAAGTTTAGGCTGAACATCAAAGACCAGTTGGACTTCTTCAACCTTTATCGATCCCATAATGGAAATGGGAGCACATTACCATGGATTTTGTAACTGGGTTACCTAGATCCCCAGCTGGAAGAGATGCTATCTGGGTTATAGTTGACAGACTCACTAAGGTAGCTCATTTTCTCCCTTTCAGAATTGGTCAGTCGACAGATCAGCTTGCAGAGATGTACCTCAGGTAGATAGTCAGATTTTACGGAGTACCAGTCAATATTGTATCCGACAGTGATTCGAGATTTACATCGCACTTTTGGCGGAGACTTCAAGGGAGCTTGGGGACTCGTCTCAAGTTCAGTTCAGCTTATCATCCGCAGACATATGGTCAGTCAGAACGCACAATCCAGACTCTTGAAGATAAGTTGCGATCATGTACGCTTGATCACTTCGGTGGTTCATTGGAAGATCACCTGTATCTCGTGGAGTTCTCCAATAACAACAGTTTCCAGCCAGTATCCAGATGTCACCCTTTGAAGTACTGTATGGCAGAAAGTGTAGATCACCTTTAGCTTGGGATGATGTCGGCGAGGGACAGATGCTTGGTCTAGAGATGATTACGCAGACAATCGAGGTGGTCAGACAAGTAAGAGATTATCTTTGAATTGCGCAAGATCGTCAGCGTCATTGGGCCGATTCTCATCGGTGTCCCCTTGAATGTTCTATCGGCGACCACGTATTCCTTAGGATCTTGCCTACCCGTGGCGTCATTCGTTTTGGCATACGGGAAAAGCTTAGTCCTAGGTATATAGGGCCGTTCGACATTCTAGAGCGGGTAGGTGATGTGTCCTATCGTCTCGCTCTTCTGCCGTCGTTACGTGAGGTACATGATGTCTTTCATGTATCCCAATTGCGACGGTATATCCCGGACCCGAGTCATGTTCTTAATTATTCAGAATTGGTTGTTGGTACCAACCTTTCGTATGAGAAAAGACCCATATCCATATTAGACCGGAGAGAGAAGATACTAAAAAATAAGACTATTAGTTTAGTCCGTGTTGCTTAGGGTCATCACTCTTTGGGTGAGTCAACGTGGAAGCGTGAAGATGATATCTGATCGCGATATCCACACCTATTTGACTCATAAGGTATAATGTCTTCCTTATGCCTTATGTTTTTAATTTCTTACTTGTATGAATGATTGCTTGATTAACGGGTAGTCATAGATTGCTCGTGATTAGTATAGCTTGCCCCGACATCTCTAACCTCTTGATTAAATTTCGAGGACAGAATTCTTTTAAGGTGGGTAGGGTTGTCACTTCCGTTTTTCGTTATACGTATTTTCAGTGTACGTGTACGGACTCTCGACCCGTATTTTGACTTGTCTAGTAAGTATAGCTTGGTTTGGTGTGGTCTTAGTTTGGCTTGGTTTATTTTGGCTTGGTTTGAACCAACTTGGTTCAAGATGAGACCACCCCTTTATAACCCAACTACTTTTTCTCTCTCTTCATTATTTCTCATAACCTCTTCTTCTCCATTGAAACCTCTCCCCCTCCAAAGGCAAGTGCTAGCTTGCTTCATGGAGGAACTCTATTTTTGTTGTTCTATTATCTTCCCTACATGATTCTAAGGCTATTTAGTACTTGGTATTTTTGGTTTTGAAGGATTAGTTTTTGTAGATCTAAGTTTATGTAAAACTTATTTTTTTGGGTTTTGATCTCTCAAACATCTTTGTTTTCAAGTTTTGATTGTTCTATGTTGTAGAAAATTCGATTTTACTCAAGTCAGACCTTTGAGAACCCGGATTTCGATTTGTTTTGAGTGATTTATGATCTTGAGAAGTTCATGGGTTCAATGAACTTGTGTTCTCGGATTGGGGAAGATGTACAGTGTTGGGCACATAGAATTGTTATGCGTCCACTGCATGCTTCCTTGGGAGCATAGTTTTTTATGCGCCCAAGTCCCCCTTACTCACTCATGTGGGCGGATAGCCCCAAGGCCCTCCCTGGCTTGGGCGCATAGCTTTGTATGCGCACCAGTGCACCATGTTTCCTTCTTTGGGTGCAAAGGTACTGTCATGCGCGCACTTGTCTCAGAGTGAGTCTCTTGACTTTCTCTAAGTCACCCGGACTCCACCCTTTGGGCGCATGCATACAGGCGCATAAATGTGGGCGCATAGCTCCAGGTGCATTCCTTCCTAAAACCATTGTCTCTCCATGATACCCTCTGCCTCACTCATGTATGTGGGCGCATAGACTATGCACCCTGCCTTCCTAATGTGAGTGCATACATATAGGTGCATGCCCTTAGGTGCATAGCCTTGGACGCATGCCACTTTCAGCACATCTAACTTGGGTGCATGCTATTCATGACACCCCATGGTCCTTAGTATGAATTGTGACCTTGTTTGTGCCCTTTTCTTGACTAAATCATATAATGCTATTTTCCATGTTGCACATGTGCTCTGAGCTTTAAACACGATCTTGGTATGGCACGAAAATTCCCTAACAACTTCTTGATAGTGGTCTGCCGTGGTACACTTATATGAACACGACATGACATTGTAACTTTGTATAATAACTCTGGATAGTGACCCGTCGTGGTGCACTCTTGACAAGTAACTTGATATGATAACTCTTGATGGTGGTCCGTTGTGGCGCACCCTTGACAAGTAATCTTGATAAGTAACCTAACATGATAAATCTTGATATGTTGTTGCGACAACTATCTTGACTCGCTAAGTAACTCTTGTCTTGACACCGTGGATGGTTGTGCTTGTATAAGCTACATGTCTCGTCTTGCATCATGTCTAGGACATGAATTCTTGATTTCTACGGTCAGGGATTCGTACTGAATTTGACTAGGATAATGACTAGATTGATCAAGTAGTCCATGAAGAGATTTCCTAGCTACAGACAATCCCGTTATTTGGGCGCTTTAATTGGACTTGTAGCCTGTCGTCGAGTATGACACATTTCCAGTGCACCGTCGTACGTTGCACCCCTAAGTCAACTTGTCACGCCCCGCTCCCAAAATAAGGCGAGCCGAGTACGTAACAACATCCCCAGGCTACGCGACATATGAATACTCCAGTACCCATATTCGCGATTGTCGCCCGTAGGGTTCTAGGATAGGTTGATCACAGGTCACATGATGCATAAAAATATAAATGACAGTTTGATTAAAGGATATTCTAAACTATAAATAGAAAATTTATTATTATACCCGATTACAACCATTAACCCAATACATATATTACATTACCAGCTACAAAGTTTTACTAGTTGATACCAAGTCAACCTCCTCTTTGTCTCATTCATAAAGCTTCTCTTCAGTGTGCATTTGCATTATCTCCTGACCTTCATCAAACCTAGTGAACAAAACTAGGTCGTCAATACGACGAGCAAGCCCTCAGTCAAAGGAGTAAAGTAGGTAAGGTAAGATGATAAAATTATGGAAATTGAACTGAAGGAAAGGATAATTTAAAAGGTATATTCACTGATAAAATTTCTTATCGTATTAACATCTTTTCCTAAAAGAATGTAAGTGTGTCAGGTATAAATGTGTAAGCAATCAAAGAAATCTTGTATGAAAAATGCAATATTTAGAGAAACACTTCTGGATCACACAACTTCTATTTTCTTAACAATAATCCCATTTACCCAGGATCAGGTTTATACTAAATGGACGGTGCTTAGATTTATTCGTCCCATTAGTATCAGGATCACATATTGATGTGATATAATCAGGATAACACATGAATAGTTTTCTGAGTTATCGGAATCAAGTATTATAACAATTGTCGTATGACTTGAATTTTTTCAAGAATATCGGAGCAGGCTACAATGGATATTACAGGGCCGAATTCGGGGATTCGGAATCCAATGGAAAACAGGAACAGGACAACAGGAAGTGAGCTAAGCCTCACCCCGACAGACCCTTATGGCCATACGAGTGCCGGTAACAGGAACTGATCAGTTTTGTAAAATATAATATTGCAAAGATTTCGAAGGTGTGATCCAAAGTTTTCTCTCCCATCCCAAATGCAATTCTTACCAAAATATAACTTAGTTAAAGTATATTTCAATTTTGTATCTCATTTTTCGTGTGATAGAGAACACACATTAAACGAAAATAAAGTTAAGCAGGAGATTCCGTCTTAGCGAAAATAAAATGTTAAACTAGAATTTGTGCACCTAAGGCAACACTTTCAAAGATTTCAGGGTTATGTTTGTACTAGAAAATTGGTAAAATTAAGAACTGTGGTTTAATCATTTCGACTTTCTAAAATGGCTAACTCTGGAATTTCTCAAAAATTTCGGCAAAGTCTCCTTTGTATTTTGACTCCGAAAAATTCATAAGAGATAATAATATAAATCAAAATCTTGGGTATGCCGACCCCTTCGGTGGAGCTATCCTCAACACCGGTACCACGCAATAATAAAATTCCGGGTACATCGACCCCTTCGGTGGAGCAACTCTCAACACCGAGACACATACAGTTAAATATATAATATTAACATATAGTATAAATAAGTCTAGCTTCTTACCTTGGAAATTTTATTTTTATTGCTAACAATCAACGATTTGCAATATTCACTACAAAATCCAACTAAACAAAATATTAGAACAACATAGTCTATAATAGCATGAATAATTCAAAAATTAACACCATCAATTGAATATGAGTATATAACTATTTTCAAACACGAATTTATTCAATTAACTTATTTGTAGGATATTGATCTTTCCATGTTTAGGATAAAAATTTCACATAGGATAATAATTACGAACTTTAACGATACTTTCATAAAAATTATTTAGAATTTTGATTTTTCCGAAATTCACAAAGCCTTAGAGTACTATGCTTAAACCTACTATATACTACAAATGTCTACTCAATCCCTCACTATATTTTCATTCTCCAAACGGACATGGATAGCATTCTAAACCATGCAAATGCTGAATTTTATAGAAATAGATTCAAATAGTAAAAATATCGACTACGGATTATACATATTAGTAATATATATAATATAGGAACCCAACCTATCTTTCTTTAGTTTTTCTAATATATAAAACGAGCACAAGAATTTCGTTATAACATTCCTAAGACTTATAATGCCGAATTGTAAGAGATAAATTAAATTACGACAAAAAAGAGATTGATACAACTTGTATCATTTTTTTTTTGAAATGCAAAACTGGGTTGTCTATGTAACTTTGGTCTACTAAATCATAAGATTACTTTTACTAGTTTTAAGAACATCTAACAATAACCAAAATAAAATTCCGGACATCAACTAATTATTAAATCCTTGTGATATTGTAAATATTATTATACGTTGATAGGCTAGCTAATATAACCAAAATAACTTTCATATCCGTAGAGTACGTGTCGAGTTTTGGTTATGTATTTCTATTTCTAAGTAGTAGGGGCAACTAAACAAACATATACGCATTATGATGTTCAAGGGGTGGTTATAATGTAATTTCTTAAGGTTCCAGCTTAATTAAACACTTGGGTATATTTTTCCACAATATTAAATAGGAATATGCTATATATATATATATATATATATATATATATATATATATATATATATATATATATATATATATATATATATATATATATATATATATATATATATAATTAGTATTTAAACTAAATAATCCTTGAATATTAGCCAAACAAACAAGCCTAACACATGACATCAATTATTTCCTTGTGTCGACGTATCCATGTTGTGTCCTGCAATTACCCGTGTCAACTTGTCCAAATTTCTTTGGACACACGCGTCCGTATCGCATCATTATTAAACTTTAAATTTCTAATAAATTTTATATACCAAATTGGTAATGTAAAGAACACAAAATTGAAAGTATGAACAATTTGAGATAGACAAAGAAGAGGGCTTGCCTTGGAAATTTGGGATTTGAATTTGGGGAATAGGGTTCTGCTCCATCTTCTCCAATTTCTCCTTCTTTACTCCTCCTTCAATTTTTCTTTTTAGAAGAAAAAGGGGGTTAGGGTTTAGTTTGATGATGATGGTGAGGATGGAGATGAAGATGATGGTGGTGGTGGAGGTGACCGATGGAGGAGGGGGTGAGAGAGGAGGCCGACGGCCGTAGGCGGAGCCGGCGGTGTTGGCGTCCAGGGAGGCCGGCGGTTGGCCGGTGGTGGCGGGGGTCGGGCGCATGTGCGAATGAGAGGAGTGAGAGGGAGAGACCGAGAGAGAGAGAGAGTGAGAGTGAGCCGAGAGAGAGATAGAACACGTGAGGGAGGGGGAGAGAGCATATGTGAGGGAGCTGCTCTCCACTTCTTTATTATTTTTTTTTGAGAAGTCAAAATATAATGGTTGAGGGAATCCATATAGAAAGACTAAAATGCCCCTCCTACACCATGCATGGTGACATGTGGATGGTGAGGTGGTTGGGATGATGAGTCATTGCTTGGGTTGGTGAGGGTTTGACACCTAGTAGGTTGAGGTGTCAATGTGGTTTTTGTAATGCAAAACTAAGTCATGGACTTTTAGGCAAACATGTATTTATACCAAAATAAAAATTCATCTAATTAAATTATTAACTCATTTTTATTATAATAAAACATTAATAATTAATTAGAGGAAAAAATATATATTAAGAAATGTACAAATAATTAAAATAAATTGAATGGATACGACTATGACACTCTACCCACCTTACAAAAAATTTCGTCCTCGAAATTTAAAATTTGAAGATAAACTCTTTAAAATAATTATAGAGAGAAACAAGATATTCTACTCACCTTACAGAGATGTACTAGTTTATTAAATTAATAAATCAAATATTTTGAAACTTATTTATCAAAAGCTTCACAAAATAAGGACCATTTGGAAATACTAGAAATCATGAAGATTCTTGAAATTCCATATAATCAAATAAAATAGTCAGATACAATGTTATTTCAACCCATAACCATGTATGATCCTTGAATTCAAAATCATATTCCTTATTCTCATTTTCTGGCGTGATATAGTAATCTTGTGCCTCGCCATTGCGCATATGGCTGTAACAAAGATACCATTTCACTATCAGGATTTTGCTACCCTTTTTCTTGATATTCATAGTACGAGTAGGAATTATGATTGTGAAGTAGACTTACACGTTAGGGTATCCTTGGTAATTCAAAAGATACTCAAGAACCAGAACTTAAGGTTTTTTTTAATCCTTTATCTAAGTATCAAAGTACTATATAATATCATAATATAAAATCTTTTGACAAAATTATCAAAATACCGAATATCATTTTAAATTATTTAGGACGTGGGTTTTCAAATCCAAACGGTAGTATAACAAAAATTCAAAATCCGAATATCAAATTTCGAAATTCATCACAAAAAATTATGTCATGATAACCGAAATTTTATTAAATTCTTGAATCATGTTTCGAGAATATGTGCCTCGCCAATCTGGATGGCCAGTCTGAATGGCTGTAACAACTTCTCTTCCATGATTCAATTGATTGATTGCAGTTTTCACTGCCTCATCGAATCAATTGAAGGGTTTCTAGGTTCTTTACACAAATAAATAAATATACATTCACAGAAAATTCAATTGTAGAAAGTCCAATAAAAATATTGTTTTAGAAGAAATCCAATGAACAATTAATAAGAAATGTAAGCCTAGGTATTTAGATGGAAAATGATTCCCAAAATCAAGAATACTGCTAGAACAAAAATGTATTGAAAAGAGAGGATACAATTCCAGATTTTTTTTTGAACTTTGGATAAAACAAAGGAATTTAAGAATTTTAAGAAAATCAAATTTTGCGAAATAGTTAGATAACATGAATCTCAACAAAGAAAGAGGAGATACGTCAGGATTGAAGCAGGGATAAAATCAAGAAGTCGAGGAGTCATACTCTCAATAGGCTATATTCAATACTATATATAATAAATACTATACATATTCCTTAGATAAGATTAATGCTAGTACTAGATTACCCATTACTTCTTAGCTATATATTTATATATATGCCAATCCCACAGGACATAGTATACCCAATCTAAATGGAATTCTGCAATCCTCATTGGCCTATTGGCTTCATAACCCTTATTCCTTTTTTTTTTTGATGTCTAACTATATAATAGTTTTAGATAGATCTGAATTATTCTAGATAAATCTAAACTCCATGTCCCTTAAAGATACCCAGTTTGAGATCCTTAAAGGATTTTCTAGATCCCTCACCAATTTAAAAGAGAGTACTTGTCTAATGCTCTCTGAATAACTTAACCTAAATTTTCTGGTTATGCCTATGCTTATACTACCCTTGATTTCCTAAATATCATGTATTCCTTAATGACAATCTTAGGTTAGGATTCTTAACTATATGGAATCTCTACAAGAAATCCATTAGGCAAAGATCTATATGGAATTCGGAATGAAACATAGTCTATGGATAAGTAGACTTCTTCTAAGAGTATATCTTAGGGTATATAGCTCAACCTATATAGGTTTTCTAAAAATCTAGACCTACATCCTATCCGAGGTTTTCTAATTTTTGAGACCTGCATCCTATCCTAGGTTTCCTATTTTTCGAGACCTGCATCCTATCCTAGGTTTCCTATTTTTCGAGACCTGCATGGGCCACCACTAAAAGACGTGTCACGCCCCGCTCCCAAAATAAGGCGAGCCGAGTACGTAACAACATCCCCAGGCTACGTGACATATGAATACTCCAGTACCCATATTCGCGATTGTCGTCCGTAGGGTTCTAGGATAGGTTGATTACAGGTCACATGATGCATAAAAATATAAATGACAGTTTGATTAAAGGATATTCTAAACTATAAATAGAAATTTTATTATTCTACCCGATTACAACCGTTAACCCAATACATATATTATATTACCAGCTACAAAGTTTTACTAGTTGATACCAAGTCAACCTCCTCTTTGTCTCATTCATAAAGCTTCTCTTCAGTGTGCATTTGCATTATCTCCTGACCTTCATCAAACCTAGTGAACAAAACTAGGTCGTCAATACGACGAGCAAGCCCTCAGTCAAAGGAGTAAAGTAGGTAAGGTAAGATGATAAAATTATCGAAATTGAACTGAAAGAAAGGATAATTTAAAAGGTATATTCACTGATAAAATTTCTTATCGTATTAACATCTTTTCCTAAAAGAATGTAAGTGTGTCAGGTATAAATGTGTAAGCAATCAAACAAATCTTGTATAAAAAATACAATATTTAGAGAAATACTTCAGGATCACACAACTTCTATTTTCTCAATAATAATCTCATTTACCCGGGATCAGGTTTATACTAAATGGACGGTGCTTAGATTTATCCGTCCCATTAGTATCAGGATCACATATTGATGTGATATAATCAGGATAACACATGAATGGTTTTTCGAGTTATCGGAATCAAGTATTATAACAATTGTCGTATGACTTAAATTTTTTCAAGAATATTGGAGCAGGCTACAATGGATATTACAGGGCCGAATTCGGGGATTCGGAATCCAATGGAAAACAAGAACATGACAACAGGAAGTGAGCTAAGCCTCACCCCGACAGACCCGTATGGCCATACGAGTGTCGGTAACAGGAACTGATCAGTTTTGTAAAATATAATATTGCAAAGATTTTGAAGGTGTGATCCAAAGTTTTCTCTCCCATCCCAAATGCAATTCTTACCAAAATGTAACTTAGTTAAAGTACATTTCAATTTTGTATCTCGTTTTTCGTGTGATAGAGAACACACATTAAACGAGAATAAAGTTAAGCAGGAGATTCCGTCTTAGCGGAAATAAAATGTTAAACTAGAATTTGTGCGCCTAAGGCAACACTTTCAAAGATTTCAGGGTTATGTTTGTACTAGAAAATTTGGTAAAATTAAGAACTGTGGTTTAATCATTTCGACTTTCTAAAATGGCTAACTCTGGAATTTTTCAAAAATTTCGACAGAGTCTCCTTTGTATTTTGACTCCGAAAAATTCACAAGAGATAATAATATAAATCAAAATCCTGGGTACGCCGACCCCTTCGGTGGAGCAACCCTCAACACCGGTACCACGCAATAATAAAATTCCGGGTACGCCGACCCCTTCGGTGGAGCAACTCTCAACACCGAGACACATACAGTTAAATATATAATATTAACATATAGTATAAATAAGTCTAGCTTCTTACCTTGGAAATTTTATTTTTATTGCTAACAATCAACGATTTGCAATATTCACTACAAAATCCAACTAAACAAAATATTAGAACAACATAGTCTATAATAGCATGAATAATTCAAAAATTTACACCATCAATTGAATATGAGTATATAACTATTTTCAAACACGAATTTATTCAATTAACTTATTCATAGGATATTGATCTTTCCATGTTTAGGATAAAAATTTCACATAGGATAATAATTACGAACTTTAACGATACTTTCATAAAAATTGTTTTAGAATTTTGATTTTTCCGAAATTCACGAAGCCTTAGAGTACTACGCTTAAACGTACTATATACTACAAATGTCTACTCAATCCCTCACTATATTTTCATTCTCCAAACGGACATGGCTAGCATTATAAACCATGCAAATGCTGAATTTTATAGAAATAGATTCAAATAGTAAAAATATCGACTACGGATTATACATATTAGTAATATATATAATATAGGAACCCAACCTATCTTTCTTTAGTCTTTCTAATATATAAAACGAGCACAAGAATTTCGTTATAACATTCCTAAGACTTATAATGCCGAATTGTAAGAGATAAATTAAATTACGACCAAAAAGAGATTGATACGACTTGTATCATTTTTTTTTGAAATGCAAAACTGGGTTGTCTATGTAACTTTGGTCTACTAAATCATAAGATTACTTTTACTTGTTTTAAGAACATCTAACAATAACCAAAATAAAATTCCGGACATCAGCTAATTATTAAATCCTTGTGATATTGTAAATATTATTATACAATGATAGGCTAGCTAATATAACCAAAATGACTTTCATATCCGTAGAGTACGTGTCGAGTTTTGGTTATGTATTTCTATTTCTAAGTAGTAGGGGGCAACTAAATAAACATATACGCATTATGATGTTCAAGGGGTGGTTATAATTTAATTTCTTAAGGTTCCAGCTTAATTAAACACTTGGGTATATTTTTCCACAATATTAAATGGGAATATGCTATATATATATATAAAATAAGTATTTAAACTAAATAATCCTTGCATATTAACCAAACAAACAAGCCTAACACATGACATCAATTATTTCCTTGTGTCGACGTATCCATGTTGTGTCCTGCAATTACCCGTGTCAACTTGTCCAAATTTCTTTGGACACACGTGTCCGTATCGCATCGTTATTAAACTTTAAATTCCTAATAAATTTTATATACCAAATTGGTAATGTAAAGAACACAAAATTGAAAGTATGAACAATTTGAGATAGACAAAGAAGAGGGCTTGTCTTGGAAATTTGGGATTTGAATTTGGGGAATAGGGTTCTGCTCCATCTTCTCCAATTTCTCCTTCTTTACTCCTCCTTCAATTTTTCTTTTTAGAAGAAAAAGGGTGTTAGGGTTTAGTTTGATGATGATGGTGAGGATGGAGATGAAGATGATGGTGGTGGTGGAGGTGACCGATGGAGGAGGGGGTGAGAGGGGAGGCCGACGGCCGTAGGCGGAGCCGGCGGTGCTGGCGGCCAGGGAGGCCGGTGGTGGCGGGGTCGGACGCGTGTGCGAATGAGAGGAGTCAGAGGGAGAGACCAAGAGAGAGAGAGTGAGAGTGAGCCGAGAGAGAGATAGAGCACGTGAGAGAGGAGGAGAGAGCATATGTGAGGGAGCTGCTCTCCACTTCTTCTTCTTTTTTTTCTGAGAAGTCAAAATATAATTGTTGAGGGAATCCATATAGAAAGACTAAAATGCCCCTCCTACACCATGCATGGTGACATGTGGAGGGTGAGGTGGTTGGGATGATGAGTCATTGCTTGGGTTGGTGAGGGTTTGACACCTAGTAGGTTGAGGTGTCAATGTGGTTTTTGTAATGCAAAACTAAGTCATGGACTTTTAGGCAAACATGTAATTATACCAAAATAAAAATTCATCTAATTAAATTATTAACTCATTTTCATTATAATAAAACATTAATAATTAATTAGAGGAAAAAAATATATATTAAGAAATGTACAAATAATTAAAATAAATTGAATGGATACGACTATGACACAACTAATCCAATTACTCTCTCAAATTGTGACCGGATAACCTGGATTAAGACTGCAAGGCTTGTGGCTTGTGGAACATCTCGATGGATCCTGTTAGTAACTAAGCTTTTGATAACCCTAGTTAGTTAAAGTAGCAAGCCGTACTCATTGCTTGGCCGTGATTGATGGATGTAGTCTAGTCTGGTCTTGCCTAGGCAAGGCCAGTACATGGTTATTTCAGCACATTACTGTTATACTACTAAGTTCTGTTCAGGTGAAGGATTACAACCTCGGTCCTTGTTTGGTTTACGGGTTATAACTTGGGTACTGGAATTGTCCTTTAGTTATCTTATCGTTTATCGTCGTGGTTCTCTAACTCATGTCTTTCATTATCATTGATGTATTTATGTGTTAATTTGCTGGTTTTTGTTCTTAAGTGAAGTCTCCCTTGTGGCATTTGCTCTTTCTGGGGTCTGACCCAGCTGGTTTTGTATGACCAGATTTTGGAGTAGCACCCGAGGATCTTCCAGTCTTCCAGCCAGATGGTGAACACTAGACGCAACCCTAGCAACGAGTGGGTTTTATTTTGCTCTTCCACTCTATTGTAAATTATTCTTTTGAGGCATTTAGCCGCCGAGCAAGTGTTAGCTCGTGTTTAAATTTACATTTCCTTCTACCTAGGGCTGTAACATGATTGACAAATCCTAGGGTTGATCATGTATGACTTAAACTCTTGCTAGTCTTCACATTTTGTATGACTAGCTTCATGATCATCTGAATATGTAATGTATGAGATGTCTTATTTTGTGTGTCTGATGATCTACCATCCTGTTACATTTACTTGCTTACTTGAGATTAAGACACTAGGCTTGTTTTTGACTATAAGTGACTGTTGGCTTGTAGCAAAACCCTCATGCATCTAGACAGTCGTGACCGTACATCGAGGTGGGTTACATTTCAATGTATGTAGCTGCCTGTGTCTGTTTTTCCTCTCCAGTATTCTAGTTCTGGGACGTGACATGAGCATGTGGTGAAGCCGAACATGTGGGATAAGTAATGAAACGAAGCATGTAGTAGAAAGAATAGCAAGTAAGGAATGACAGGAAGCTAAGTACTGTAATAAGATAAAATGAAGCAAGACTAGACTAGACAGGAATGGACTCCATCCATCAATCACGACCAAGTAATGAGTATGGCTTGATACTTTAGCTAACTAGGATTGTCACAATCCTACTTACTAACATATGCATGTTTGAGAAATTCGATCCAGTTACCTGTCCTGCAGACTACCCGATTGATCCAGGCCCAAAAGAAAACAAGTATAGCAGACACACCGCAGTAAGATACATGTGTCCTAAAGAAGTGCCTCACTCGACCGTGTGCTGGAAGCGTGCTCATCATAAAAGATAGCTCCAAATTCCAAGTGTGTGTGTGTCTATATATATATATATATATATATATATATATATATATATATATATATATATATATATATATATATATATAAGACCATGAAACAAGGGGTGCAGGTAACCGAGAAAATCTTACCTCTCAATGATCTAGATAATCAAGCTTGTTGTATAGTTCCTAACATATTCATTTAGGATTCCGGGTGTGGCATTCCGCATAATCCATCCTAGACATGAGACATGCAAGACTAGACAAGACAAGCAAGATGGTGCACTACAACAAGCCACAATAAGACATGACAATATCAAGACAAGAGTGCGCTACGACGAGCCACTATCTAGGAGCTAGATGTGTACTGGAATCGAGAGTGCGCCATGACATGCCACTATCAAGCAAGCTAGGAAAAGACATGTACAAAAGTGCACCATGACGGATCACTATCAAGTAAATATTGGACATGGCATAGACAGTAAAGTACAATAAATATGGAAGGGCATAGCAATACATAGTGAGTATAGAAGAACATATGAACATATGAACATATTGAAAGCTAAGCTGATGTTCATAATAAAACTAAAAGTGATGCGTAGGTATCTGATTTAATTAATCTTTGAGGCCATCTTTTCATGTAGCGTACATGGTGAAAAATTTGGGAAAACAATGGGCTAGGGTTTAATTATACGACATAGAAATATTGGGAGAGAAAAAAAGAGTAGAGGGAGAGAGAAAAAAAATAAAATGGGGAGGAAGAGAAGAAAAGAGTTGAGGGAGAGAAGAAAAGAAAAGGGTTAAGAGAGGGAGAGAGGGGAAAAAAAGTTGTCATTTATACCTAATGTTGGGCTGCCCCAAGTAAAAAAAAAATGATGGCAAACTTGTAATATTTTGAAATATTTTTGGGCTACCTCCAAATAAAAGTGGTAGTGCCCTTAGCAAAAGCCTATCTTAATTACAAACAATCATTTTGTTGGAGGAGATGGTTAGAGACATGGGGCTCTGGACTGACATGGCGGTCCACTTGCTCGTTGTGTTGGTGAGTGACATGGTCAAGGAAATGGAAGTCCAGCGGCCGCAACAGGAAGCACCTCTTCATCATCGTCTTCTGTAAAACCCCTATTTTTTAATTATTTTTTATTATTTTATTAGACTTAAAAATAAATTTATACAATTATTGGTTTTTTTATTTTATTTTATTAATTATTATATTTTGAAACAAGTTGTACAATTTTTGAACTTGGAAAAAGGTGTGTGGTATAAGTTCACCCAAAACCACAATAGGACTATTTTTATTAATTTATATTTTTAAAGTTATTTTTATGGTGATTAAATATACATATTCATTACTATTAGATATCATTATTATTTGTTGTCCTATTTATGGTCAATTGAATTTGTACATATATATAAATATCTTTAAATACATTATATATATGGATGGATAATATTACTTTTTATTTTAAATTTTTTGAAGATTTTATGGTGAATATATGGATATATTTGTAAATAAATAAATAAATAAATAAATAAAATATATATATATATATATATATATATATATATATATATATATATATATATATATAATGATTTAAGCTTTGATTTAAAAAGATTTGAAAAAAAAAGAGTATTAGAGTAATGGGTGGTCGGCCCCACTCGACCACCCACACCAGACTAAGCCGCAAGCTTTGTTGGCCGCCCCTTATTAAGTAAAGTAGCAACAACTAGCTAAGTTAAGTTGGCCGCCCCTTCTTCTTCGTGCCGAACTTTTGAGCGCGTCTCATCCTCCCTTTATGTTGCTTGTAAGAGCATCATTAGTAAGGCCCATCCCATTTTCTAGATTCTAGATTTAGAATGTAGGAGCTCATTTTGTAGAATAGTAAGTCTCATCCCTGGTCCCAATTTCTACAATTTCGGTCCCAACCCATCCATAGGTGCTAAGGGTTGGGCCTCCCAATTTCTAGATTCTAGATTGTAGAAACTCGTTTGTAGAATAGTAAGTTCCAATTTGGAGCCCAATTTTCTAGATTCTTAACTTTATATTATTTTTTTTTCCTACATTAATTTTTGACCACACAATTTTTGGGACCGGAGCTCACTTTATCATTTCCTACTATTCTCATACAAACCCAACCCATTCTATATTTACCTTTTTTTTAAAATTTTGGGCTCCAAATTGCATTGGAGAGTCCCAACTACTAATGATGCTCTTATAAGTTGGCCGCCCCTTATCTTGTATTTGACCACCCCATAAAAGAATAGCAGCAGCAACTTGCTAAGTTGGCCGCCCTTATAAGTAAAGTAGCAACAACTGATAATAAGTGGCCGAACTTCTCATATATATATATATATATATATATATATATAGAGTTTTAGCAAATTAAAACCTAATTTCTTCCACCTCCATCCTCTCCTCCTTCTCTCCCCACTCCACGGCGAAGCTCGGACGCACCATGGCAAAGCCGTGCTCGTGAAGAAGACAAAGAGACCATCGACAATAACAACAGATTCCCACTTTAAGGTATCCCACTTCCCCGATCAATTTCTCTCTCAATTAAATCCGTTTTTAGATCCGTAAATTCGTGTAGAAAGCCCACATGACCCTCTATCATCCCCTTCGAATAGATTTATTTATTCTGAAATAAATTTCAGTTTTAATTAAATTAAAAATCTCGAAAAAATCAGTTTTTATAAACCTTAAAAACCCCGTACGAGGTACGTCCCGACAAATCGGGCGACCCCGTCGCAAATCGAGAGTACCGAAAGGTCCGTATCGACTTTGCGGACGTGCGGGTTTTGACGGAATTCAAATTGGTTGCGTGTGCGCGACGAATTTGATCCGTATCCGTCAAATTTTCCCGTATCGGGATTTTTGGAATTTCCCAATTACTTTGTGCACCCTCATCATATCGCGATGAAACTTGCGCCATTGGACTCGAAATATTTTTTTGGTCCTGTGACCCAAGTTTGGTCTGATTCTGAGATCGTTGATCGGGACGCTATTTTGGCGGGCCCACAATCCCACTCAACGGATGATTTTGTGCACAGCCCACCGAAATTCAAAATTAGACATACCGTTAGGTTCGTCTCATCAAAACAAATCAATAGACATGTAGTTTGACGACTTTAGAGACCGTAGATATTGACACGTATTTCGGTGCAAAGCGGGTCCAACAGCGGACATCGTTTTGATCCAAAATTACGAAATTGCTCCTGTTCCAGAATTTGACTTTTGGACAGGCGTTTCCTAGGCATATCTTTTATTCCAAACTCTTTCATGATGTTTGTTTAAGCATCCGGAGCTTCTTTGGGATTTTGACTTTCGTGTTGACGATTATGATTGTTGGATTTTGCTGCTTCTCGCACCACCCGCAGGCAAGATACCTTGCCTTATTTATGTTATAATTATATGCACCTTATTATTTATTTACTGCATATTTATTATTTGTTCTTAGTTGGATCCATTATTTGCTATTTTTAGTTCGCTTTATTTGCTTTCAGTTATTTTTCTTCTTGTTTTTTTTACATATGGACCTAGTCTTAGCGAACTACTTCTGTTAGTGACCTTGGGAGGGAGAATACAGTTAAATGTATGGGCTACCCCAAATCAACAACTGTAGTAACTGCGTACTACGGTAGTCGAGTCGCGAGGGTCACTAGCCTCGAGCTATGTGGACTGATGGGTCACGTGGGCCCGCTAGCCTCGAGTTATGCCGGCTGATAGTATTGGTACTTGACGTGTGTGTGAGTTGTTACCTGGTCCTGGGGGAGTCAGCCTTCACCTGTCCATACTCGATATGTCTTCTAAATTACCTACTAGAAGGTTAGGAGAACTTAGCAAATTTTATGTTCTAATTATGGCATGGAAAATGTCACATGCGGAATAGTAAGTTACCCCTTGTCCTTGTTTGGTGTGTAGGGGTAGCCTACTGTTCGATGATGGGATATTGAGTCGTTATGGTTGGACACTTTTACTTTATCTTTATTTTATGGTGCATTTATATTCAGTTCATATGGCATGTTCTTCCTGTATCTTGTTACGTTCCTCTGAGGACCTGGTTATCTCTCCAGGTGTGTGTGTGCTTCTGTGATATTACAGGTGTTCTAGTCGAGGCCATGATCTTCTCCATCCTTTCGAAGATGATTGCACTTGGCTAGTCTTGTTATTTCATCTATTCCTCCGTGTACCTTTTATTTGGATAGTTGGTAGTGGACTTGTCTCCGCCCAACGTATTGTACAAAGACTTATTGCAGTTGATATATGATATCTTTTATTCTTTATTTGTGGATGAGATTAGATTACTCTTGGTTTACTGCATTTTACAGCTTATGTATGCATACGAGTTCCATATATTGGAGTATACTTCGTATGTATGCAGCTGGCATGGATACGTACCTAGTCCTAAGTATTTTGGGACTGGGGCATTACATATTTTTGTGGTGGTCCATGCAGGTCAAGTTTGTCATTCGGTTACGTAATTGTACCGATGTGAGCCTGCAACATAGGATTAGAATCTAGGAATCTCATCCATACAGCTTGACCTCTTCCCTTGGCTTCAAATTCCGAACTCTTGTTCGACCTCCTTGAACTGCATCTTGCTTGATTCCTTTCTACCATCGACTCTTATTTTCGTGCTTAGTATCAACTAGGAAGATGACTACATTAGTATATGCTCATAGGTCACACATATGGCTAGAATGGTTATATTGGCAATTGTAATACATTCAAGACTCTAATTGAGTTAAAATATTTTTTGTGTGATTAATGATTAGTAATTTGTAAAGTAGGATACTACCAAGGAAGGTTTTAATCTTGAGATTTCTAAATAGTAACCACCATAGGATTGATACTGCAGGAAAGAAAAAAATATATAGCTAGAATCTTTATACCCTTGATTTCAGAATTGATGGGCTTTTTGAGATTTGATATTTATGATTATTGGGTTATAGTTATACATTTGCACAAGTATAAAATTATTTGCTTTTCGAGTTGTGATATTATGAATTTGGGGGTGATATATACATTTGAACAAATATAAAATTTATTTGATTTTCGAGTTTTCATGTTTATGATTTATTGGATTATGGTTATACACCGTTGAACGGTTATAAATTTGGTTTGAAAATGATCTTAGCTTTTAAAAAATGGCCGTAGTAGAAATTATTTAAATTGAGTTGTACAACTTGCGATTTTCGTGTTTAGTAAATTTGAATTTTAAGTGGAAGTAATGGACGGTGAATTTTGGTTTAAAATATTTGAAAGTTATGAAAACGATTTTTGAGAAATTTTTATTTCAAATGGTGTCCTATGATTGAGGATTTACAAATCTATTTAGATTTTTGGTAAAAAAAAAAGATTTTACTGGTAAGATTATTTAAAAATTTAGTTTAATGAGGGATTGCTAATATTAAAATTTTTTGGGAGAATTTCGAAGGATGTGATGGAAAGTTATTTTGATTGATTAAAGGAAGTTACCATTTAAAAGTTGAGATTTTATTGGGAATAACTTAGCATGAATAGAAGTTAAAATTGATGAGAGCATTGAGCTTAATTTTTGAGATTGCTTTTAATATGCTAAGAGTTTTATTATGAGTTATTTGAAAATTTTAGAGTGTTAAATTTTTGATTGATTGTGAAATTTTATGGATTCGTAAATTATGAACTCTTGAGTTAAATAGTTGAATTTAAACGTTAACTTTGGAAAAGGTTAGTAGTAACGTGATAAAATTTGCTTTGAGATTTATGAGAGTGATTTAAATTTTTTTATGATGAATTTGAACGACTTGGAGTGAATACAAATTTTGGTGGTTTATTTTTGAAAGTTTAATTTTGAAACTTTTGGAGGAAACTTGAGTTAAATTTTAATAGTAGGCCCCAAGATAACCCTATTGAGTATTCCACACTAATTGCCATGTCACCCATGACCATGATAGTAGTATATACACAAGTGTTGTTAGTCATCTACCCAGCTATGTGACTGTATTTCCACCTCGGCTTACTCAACCTTCCTTCAATTCTAGATCTTTTAATTGTGACCTTCTAACCCACTTGCAATTGAATAATAATTTAATGGTTCCTTAACTGTATTCATCTAGGAGACTATCTTCTCTCCGGAATTGTGTTTTAAATTATTTTTACTGGATTCTCTAATTAATTTTATTTCATGCTTTAACTTGATCCTCTTTATTATTTTTTTGCATTAATTATCACCTCGTGAACTCCACTTTCTATTTTTGATCTTTTGGCGTCCCCTACCGTGACTTGTATATTGGTGTACAACACTAGACTTTTCCTCCCAAATTTTTTTTATATAAGACCTAGACAAGCCCACCTTCATGTAGATATATCATGTCCCACTAAAACACGTCTCCTTGTACTCATTTTCTTGATATGACTTTCTGGTCAAAATGGCCAAACTATAACCTTTACCATAATGCCAAAATACTTTTGACTACAATTAAGAGATCCACCCTGACTCAATCCCTTAACCCGAATGTGAATAAGTTCTACTAAATCCCTTAATGCTAACCTTTTGCTTTATCTTGATTGCTTGACCCGTTGTCCCATCACACTATTAGTTTAACTCTTGTAAGTTGGGTAGAATATCTCACCACCTAACAAATCCTTTGTCTTTATGAATCGTGTTGATGAGCTCACTTAGACTAGAAATTCAGAGGACCTTAACTTATATAGACAACCAAATCGTAAGTGAAGAAAACTAGGACAACTGTAAAGGCCCACACTTCGGGCAAGACTTGATTTTAAAAGATCTTGGACTATTTAAAATTTCCTTCATCAGTACCTCCCTTGCTCATATTTTGACTATCTCATGCTGCTAATGTAGCTTCAGTTTTGCAAGCTTATTTCTTTACCAGCTTGATCATGACATATTTTATTGGGTGCACCCACTAACATATTGTCTAATCAGAAGGTGTATGATGGTCTGATCAACCTATTGCACTTTGGTTCACTTTTCACATATTATTCTACTGGATGGAGACATAGTTAAACCTGCCTTAGAGCCTCTTCCGTGACATCTTTGACAATACTCATTTGAATTATTTTCGTCGCCTATGAACCTCGTATTTCGTACTCAATAGCATCGCCTTTGAACACTTTATTGTTGTTGACTTTACTTACTTTAGAAGACCACACACGGTACTTGATAGATAGACTCAAAGTATCACCTTTAGTTGTCCACCATCTATGCCAAGATAGTTAGCCATGGACCAACCAAGGTGACTATATCCTTGCTTTGGACTACTCGCCGATTCCATATCTACTATCGCGACCTTCTAATCATTCTTGATACTTGAGGATGATTCAAATCGTTCTCTTAATCATGCCCTCAACATGGACGACCATATACAACTATTCTCAAGGAACCATCTCTCTTAAGTCTCTAATTATTTTTCCCCTTAATCTACTCGATTCTTTTCTATTCTTTAAACTCGTGTTTTATCTTGATCTACTTAAAACTCTTGATCATTTCATTCTTGCTTAATTAGCCATATCCATGAGTTTTTTTGTATTTATCCAATCACGATTTTCTAATTCAGTTTTGTTGAGCGTTGTGAATTGACGATTCCTCATCGATATACCCATGTGACCTTCTAACCCCTACTTATTTTTAATTTCGAGGACGAAATTCTTGTAGTTGGGTAGGATGTAAAACCCCTATTTTTAATTATTTTTTATTATTTTATTAGACTTAAAAATAAATTTATACAATTATTGGTTTTTTTATTTTATTATATAATTATTATATTTTGCAACAAGTGTACTTTTTGAACTCGAAAAAAGGGTGTGGTATAAGTTCACCAAAACCACAATAGGACTATTTTTATTATTTATATTTTTAAAGTTATTTTATGGTGATTAAAATACATATTCATTACTATTAGATAGCATTATTATTGTTGTCCTATTTATGGTCAATTGAAATTGTACTATATATAACTGGAAATTGCTGAGAAACCCAATTTTGGGGTGGGCTTTTATGAAATGCCCACCCGCTGGATAAGTTTTATGAAATACCCAGAATTAAGTATTTTCACGTTAAATATTCCAAGATTTCCTTTTAGATGCCACCCGCTAGAAACTGCTATTTTTATAATACCGAAACTATCCCTCCGCGCGAATTGGTCATCTATATGTATTTGAATTCAAAAAACTCAGATCTGGATTGCGATTTTCGTCTTCTTCTTCTTCACGGGAAATCTGAATTCCATTGCTCTCATATTCAGCAGAGATCGCAAAGATCGTTCGTAGTTCGGGTGTTTTTCTTCAGTCGAACTCAGATCATCGCTCGTCATCATCATCACCATCATCATCATCTTCATCGTGGAGACATTTGAACTCAGATCTTCAATTGTGGAGAGAAGATCTTTCTTCTTCTTTTCCATAAGAATTATCATCGCTTTGAAGAGAACGAAACTCTTTATCCTGAAAAAACTAAATTACACGTTTTAACACTGGAAATGACCATTCTCCGTCTTAATTAGGACGGAGAATGGCATTCTCATCTTATTAGGACGGAGATGCCATTCTCCGTTTTATTTAAGACGGAGAATGCCATTCTCCGTCCTAATTAACACGGAGAATGACATTCTCCGTTTTCTGTCTTAATTAGGACCGAGAATGTCATTCTCCGTCTTATTGACGGACGAATGGCATTCTCCGTTTTATTTAAGACGGAGAATGACATTCTCCGTCCTAATTAACACGGAGAATGGCATTCTCCGTGTTTCTAACACGGAGAATGGTCATTCTCCTGCTTTTAACACTAGAATGACCATTCTCCGTGATAAATTACCCGGAGAATGGCATTCTCCGTCCTAATTAAGACGGAGAATGGTCATTCTCCGTTTAATTTAGCACGGAGAATGGCCATTCTCCGTCTTAATTAGGACGGAGAATGCCATTCTCCGTTTTATTTAACACGGAGAATGACATTCTCCGTTTCATCTAACACGGAGAATGGCATTCTCCGTGTTTCTAACACGGAGAATGGTCATTCTCCTGCGTTTTTAACACTGGAATGACCATTCTCCGTGTAAATTAAGACGGAGAATGTCATTCTCTGTCCTAATTAAGACGGAGAATGGTCATTCTCCGTGTAAATTAAGACGGAGAATGCCATTCTCCTGCATTTTATGGTTAGCTGAAACTTTGGAGGGCCATAACTTTTGACTGGGAGGTCGAAACGAGGTCCCGTTTGTCGCAAAATGAGCGTATCGTCGAGGAGACTGAAAGTAACAGCTTCATCGTTAGTCGGCCTTCCGAAATTTTAGATTCGTAAAAAATGATGTTTGGACCTCGTTTTAGCACTTTTGTCGTTCGTCCCGGTCTTTTCCGAAATTTTTCGACGAGTTTTTAAAGATTTTTGAGGAGAAAACCTAGATTCGAAAGTGAGCAGCGTATGAAAGAAGATGGAGTATTGAAACATTTTTTTAAGAGCAGTTTTGTTGGTGTTTCCAATAAATTAAAAGGAAGGGCAAAAGGGTCATTTGGAACCCGCTTTGGATAAGTTTCTCTAATTCTGGGCACGCGATGAAAGTTTTTTTAGCGGTGGGTTTTACATAAAACTTTTTTAGTTTTTGGGCATTTCATAAATCTTCCCTATATATAAATATCTTTAAATACATTATATATATGGATGGATAATATTACTTTTTATTTTAAAATTTTTGAAGATTTTATGGTGAATATATGGATATATATATATATATATATATATATATATATATATATATATATATATATATATAATGATTTGTATATATATATATATATATATATATATATATATATATATATATATATATATATATAAAATGATTTAAGCTTTGATTTAAAAAGATTTGAAAAAAAAGAGAGTATTAGAGTAATGGGTGGTCGGCCCCACCCGACCACCCACACCAGACTAAGCCGCAAGCTTTGTTGGCCGCCCCTTATTAAGTAAAGTAGCAACAACTAGCTAAGTTAAGTTGGCCGCCCCCTTATCTTGTATTTGACCACTCCATAAAAGAATAGCAGCAGCAACTTGCTAAGTTGGCCGCCCCTTATAAGTAAAGTAGCAACAACTGATAATAAGTGGCCGAACTTCTCATAGTTATATATATATATATATATATATATATATATATATATATATATATATATATATATATATATATATATATGAGTTTTAGCAAATTAAAATTCTAATTTCTTCCACCTCCATCCTCTCCTCCTTCCTCCTTCCCACTCCACGGCGAAGCTCGGACGCACCATGGCGAAGCCGTGCTCGTGAAGAAGACAAAGGGACCATCGACAATAACAACATATTCCCACTTTAAGGTATCCCACTTACCCGATCAATTTCTCTCTCAATTTAAATCCGTTTTAAATTCGTGTAGAAAGCCCACATGACCCTCTATCATCCCCTTCAAATAGATTTATTTATTCTGCAATAAATTTCAGTTTTAATTAAATTAAAAATCTCGAAAAATCAGTTTTCTTATAAACCTTAAAAACCCCGTACGAGGTACGTCCCGACAAACCGGGCGACCCCGTCGCAAACCGAGAGTACCGAAAGGTCCGTATCGACTTTGCGGATATGCGGGCTTTGACGGAATTCAAATTGGTTGCGTGTGCGCGACGAATTTGACCCGTATCCGTCAAATTTTCCCGTATCGGGATTTTCGGAATTTCCTAATTACTTTGTGCACACTCATCATATCGCGATGAAACTTGTGCCATTGGACTCAAAATATTTTTCTGGTCCTGTGACCCAAGTTTGGTCTGATTCTGAGACCGTTAATCGGGATGCTATTTTGGCGGGCCCACAATCCCACTCAACGGGCGATTTTGTGCACAGCCCACCGGAATCCAAAATTGGACATACCGTTGGGTTCGCCTCATGAAAACAAATCTGTAGACATATAGTTTGACGACTTTAGAGACCGTAGATATTGACACGCATTTCGGTGCAAAGCAGGTCCAGCGGCGGACATCGTTTTGACCCAAATTATGAAATTGCCCCTGTTCCAGAATTTGACTTTTGGACAGGCATTTCCTAGGCATATCTTTATTCCAAACTCGTTCGTGATGTTTGTTTAAGCATCCGGAGCTTCTTGTGGATTTTGACTTTCGTGTTGACGATTCTGATTGTTGGATTTTGCTGTTTCTCGTACCACCCGCAGGCAAGATACCTTGCCTTATTTACTGTTATAATTATATGCACCTTTATTTATTTATTTACTGCATATTTATTATTTGTTCTTAGTTGGATCCATTATTTGCTATTTTTAGTTCGCTTTATTTGCTTTCAGTTATTTTTTCTTCTTGTTTTTTTTGCATATGGACCTAGTCTTAGCGAACTACCTTCTGTTAGTGACCTTGGGAGGGAGAAGACAGTTAAATGTATAGGCTACCCAAAATCCAACAACTGTAGTAACTGCGTACTACGGTAGTCGAGTCGCGAGGGTCACTAGCCTCGAGCTATGTGGACTGATGGGTCACGTGGGCCGCTAGCCTCGAGTTATGCCGGCTGATAGTATTGGTACTTGACGTGTGCATGTTATAAGTTGTTACCTGGTCCTGGGGGAGTCAGCCTTCACCTGCCCATACATCGATATGTCTTCTAAATTACCTACTAGAAAGGTTAGGAGACCTTAGCAAATTTTATGTTCCAATCATGGCATGGAAAAATGTCACATCGCGAAATAGTAAGTTATCCCTTGTCCTTGTTTGGTTGTAGGGGTAGCCTACTGTTTCGATGATGGGATATTGATTCGTGTTATGGTTTGGACACTTTTACTTTATCTTTATTTTATGGTGCATTTATATTCAGTTCATATGGCATGTTCTTCCTGTATCTTGTTACGTCCCTCTGAGGACTTGGTTATCTCTCCAGGTGTGTGTGCTTCTGTGATATTACAGGTGTTCTAGTCGAGGCCATGATCTTCTCCATCCTTTCGAAGATGATTGCACTTGGCTAGTTTTGTTATTTCATCTATTCCTCCGTGTACCTTTTACTTGAGATAGTTGGTAGTGGACTTTGTCTCCGCCCAACGTATTGTACAAAGACTTATTGCAGTTGATTATATGATATCTTTTATTCTTTATTTGTGGATGAGATTAGATTACTCTTGGTTTACTGCATTTTACAGCTTTTGTATACATACGAGTTTCCATATATTAGAGTATACTTCGTATGTATGTAGCTGGCATGGATATGTACCTAGTCCTAAGTATTTTGGGACTGGGGCGTTACATCTTACTCATCAACCTTACTTGGATCGGCCAGTACGTAATGTGCGCCCTCTACTGTGCCTACAACTGCCACAACTGCCCTACCGACTTGTTCGACTTCTGGGTACTCGTCACCCTCCTCGCTTCAGTTGCAGCGTCCATCTACACCATCAAGGTACCGCTCAAGAACAGTAACAGGACCACCGAGGAAGAGGCCGCATCCACTGTAGTGGTAGTAGCAGCGGAGGAGCCGTCATCGTGAGCCCCAGTAGGACAGAGGCCTTTTGATTGCTGCGACGACACCAGCATATGACTAACTTCTTCTTTTTTTTGCATTTTCTGCGTGTTCGGACGCAACATGCTCGGGTTTGGCAGCAGGTTCTTCATCGCGGTGGTATCAAGGTTGACGAATATGGGCTCAAGGTCATACTCGTCGTGACCGGAGCGATCCTCTCCTGGGTCAGGTTCCTGTATGGGGGCTACTTGAGGATCAAGATGAGGGAAAGGTTCCATCTTCCGGCGAGTTCTTCTGCAGCTTTGAAGGACCTTCCTCCCCGCTACCTCGTGCGTGTTCAATTTTAACCCGTTGTTACTGCAGTGGGTGTGCCGACATGGGAGGTCGAGGGCCAGCATGGACCGGGCGCAGAAGATGATATTCGTCGTAGCCCACGCGAAGCTGGAGAAGATAGACTTCTCAAACGAGGTGGATAAGGACGTGGAGCTCTTCGGTGTAACATTTTTTATTTTTTTAAATTTTTAGATTTTGGTGTTCTTTGTAGAATTTGTATTCGTTGGCATTACTTGAATTCATGTGCCAGTTCTCTATATTTTCCCTTCTTGTTGAAATTACTGCTCGAGAAAGACTTTGTTGAGGCTTATGATTCACTTCATAGACCCAATGGAATTTCACAGCAAGAGAAGTCTTCTTGTTTACAAGATAGGATTGTTGAGGAAACATAAACAGGAAGAAGAATGATGTAACAAGATTTTGTTGAGGCTTATATTTGTACATGGCATAAGCTTCACTATATATTTGGTTGCTATTACTTGTATTTGTTCTCTCACTTCGTCTGATTCGTGCACGCGCACGACTGCTGCTGTCCTAACCAATGCTTCGGAGCTGCAAGCGCTGGCCACAAGTACATTGTAAAAAAGATCGTCATTTACAACGTTCGAAAGTGTGTTGTAAAAAGATACAGAGGGTCATTTACAGCATTCGAAAGCACGCTGTAAGTAGATAGAGAGACTCATTTACAACATTTGAATACGTGTTGTAAAAAGATAGAGATGATCATTTACAGCGTTCGAATACATGTTGTAAAAAAGAGGGTCATTTATGGCATGGCCTTTTACGGCACCAAAATGTACGCCGTGAAAGATCATTTATGGCATGCCTTCGAGCGCCGTAAATGACCATTTTTCTTGTAGTATAAGAATTCATTACAGTCGAAAAAAAATCAAAAACGGACAAAAAGGGCAAAAACGGACAAAAATAGCCTAAAACAGCCAAAATCGGTAAACCGACAGTATACTGTTGTATACCGGCGGTATTCCGGCCAAAGATAGAAAGTTTCTGGATAGAAAATCGGTATTCCGTCGGAATTCCATTTTTCTAGGGAGCAACAAAATTCTAGAAATTGTCAAAACTTTGTTTTAGCCATAAAAACTTTATTTTAAATCGAAATTCGGATTTTCAAACGTCAAAATTACATAGAATTGAATTCCGTACAACATGAGACTATTAGTTTTCACAAATTCAAAGATTTGATATATCAATACATCAAAATACTCCAAAAATAGGTTCTCGGGACACCGAACGGGTTCTGATTCCCACCAAACTTTAAAATCCATGGGATACAAGTTGGGTGAGGGCCATATATAACATATGTGACTAAGATTCATCATTGTAACACCGGTATCACTCCCGATACCAAGTTTTCTACTAAGTCAATATTAGATTTTAACAGAAAATCAAAACCTTGCTTAAACTAATTTTGGAAACATGTACATAACTAAAATTCATGAGGGGAACATATTTAACAAAACAAGTTTTGGGATAAATTGAGCTATCAATATCAAAGAAAGCAAAAATGACAATAATGAAGGTTGTTCGGTAATTCGGCAAGATGTACTTGCCTAGGTTAAGCTCCAAGCCTAATCTTCCACACCACCACCAAGAGGTACGAAATCACACTCTAGGCCTCAAGGCCAAGCTTTCCTAAGCACTTGAGGAAGAGAAATGAAAGTGAAGAGGGATGGAAGAAAGAATGAAAATAGAGAGGAGAGAGAAAGTAAAGTGTATATATAGAAGGGGAATTAATCATGACCGTTGGATGGTGATCCATGTCAAGATCTAAGTCAATCGTGACCGTCCAAAGAAAACCAAGTATCCATTGGATAATAGGGTGCATCTACATTATTAACAAAAATATCTAAACACTATTCATCAAAATATCTGAATCAAAAATACCTAAAATATGGAAAATTTGTCCGGACTGTATGCCGTCAGTATACACCGGTATACTGGCGGTATGCCAATCAAGAAGAATCTGATATAAAATTCTCTTCTAACTTGACTTTCAACACAACTTCCATCTACCTTAAAAAAAATCATAAACATAAGATTATAGCTTATATAAACATCCTCAAAGTTTAAATTAATTCCAATCTTCTCTATCTCAAGTTTCTAAATTCACAATACTTCTTCAGTCACAATAATTAATTCACCACTAATGAATCACATTGTGCCTTGAGCACGTCTACCCACATTTGGTCACACTCCTCTTTCAAACACATGCTGCCATAAAAAATTATATAATCCTTGCCTAATAATTGTAAGAACTAATATCACTATATACCTATAGCATCCCCGATCCCCTCATATCTATCAAACAACCAAAAATTAACAAACAAACTAATTTACACAACTACATGAGGAATACTGATAAGTTATACAAAGCACGATCATTCGTCACTCTGAAATAGGAAAGGACGAGAAACAATGGCATGAGAAAGCAAAGGAGAATAGTTGACTGCAAATTCGAGGTTCATGAACGGTAGAGAAATTCTAAGAGAATTGTCAAGGCAGCTGTGGATTGAGAATCCTAAGAGTTTAATCCTATTCACAGGGTCGCTTGGTACAGTAACGAAACTGAAACGGTTAACTCGACCTGCATGGACCACCACAAAAATATGTTATGCCCCAGTCCCAAAATACGTAGGACCAGGAACCATGGCCCGAGGCTTCATCCAGTCGTCGTCCACCTCTCCGCCTTGTGCTCTCTCTAAGCCGCGTCCCTCTATGCCGCGTCCGTCCCCTGTTGGATGGAAGACGGTACGGGAAACTGATTGGCTGGCCGAGGGTGCGGACTTCCTAGCCTCTGTTGGGTTGTCACTTGAGGTTATTGCTCGACCTCTCGATCCGGCACCCAACTTTGACCTACTGCCGATCATTCCGAAGGAACAGGATTCTCTGGAGAAGAGGGAAGGGTTATACCGCCTGTGCCATTGTACGGATTTGCGTACCCTAGAAAAATTTGTGGAGGTCCTTCGCGAGGCTAGTGAGGGGTCAACCTAGACCTCTTCTTTTATTTTCTTTTTTTCTATTTTTTTCTCATATATACCTCGCCGGAGAATGTTCACTTTGAAATTTATTTAAATCATTCCAAAAAGCAAGAAAATATGAAATACACTACAAAATATGTATCTGTATATAAATAATGATACTGTGAGATGAGTCTCACAACTCTCCTCTCCTTAGAAAAATTTTGTCCTTGAAATTTTCTAAAGGTAAGCACAAAAAAACATGGTATCATAATCGAGATAGGAAACTCATAATTCATAAAATCCAACTAGAGTAATGTACAAGAAATATAAAAGCAATTTAAACAGACAAGAACAATATCATGAATTCCTACAAACACACTCGAACAAAAGGTAGAACATAAGTATATGAATAAGTATACATCACGAGTCAAACAGATGCGGGTAATGAGTTCAGATATCATCCTCGCGCTTCGAAGTTGACTCGTCCGGTGAGTGATGATCCCATGAAACACGAACTAATTAGATAGTCCGATTCTTGAGAATCTTCTTCCTCTGGTCTAAAATAGATACATGCCTCTCCTCATACGAAAGGTCGGTACCAACGACCAGTTCGAAATGATCTAGGATATGGATTGAATCTAGAACATACTGACGCAACTGAGATACGTAAAATATGTCATGTACCTCGCGTAGCGACGGCGGAAGAGCAAAGCGATAAGATAAGATACATCCGCTACTCGCTCAAAAATATTGAATGCCAAACCTGAATCGGTAAAGGCAAAATCTGAAAAAATATGTGGTAGCCGACAGAGAACTCAAGATGACGTCGATGCTGGTCTGCCCAATGACGCTGCCGATAAGATACATCCCCTACTCTCTGATAAGCCTGACTACTCCAACTGACTGAGCAATCAACTCTGGACCAAGCATCTGCCTCTCTCCAATGTCATCCCAAGCTAGGGTGACCTACATCTCCTACCATACAAAGCCTCGAAACGTACCGTCTGAATGCTCGCCTGGAAGCTATTGTTGTAAGAGAACTCCACCAAATGTAAGTGATCCTCCTAAGAACCACTGAAGTCAAAAGTGCATGATCGAAACATATCCTCCAAAGTCTGAATCATACGCTCCGACTGACCATCTGTCTGAGGATGGTATGCTAAACTGATACTCAAACGGGTACCCAGACTCTCCTGAAGACTGCCAATAATGAGAGGTAAATCTGGAATCCTGATCTGATACTATGCTAACTGGCACCCTATGCAATCTGACAATCTGCCTCATGTACAGCTCGGGCAACTGCTCTGTAGACTGACCAACTCTGAAAGGTAGGAAGTGGACAACCTTCGTGAGTCAATCTACTATAACCCAAATGGCATCTCCACTAGTCGGGGTTCTAGGAACACGAGTCATGAAGTCCATAGTAATATGATCCCACTTCCACTCTGGAATCGGTAAAGGCTGAAGAAGTTCGGCCGGTCTCTGATGCTCACTCTTGACCTGCTGGCAAACTAAGCCCCGAAAGACAAACCGAGCTATCTTCCGCTGCATACCATTCCACTAGAAATGTTGATGAATATTACGATACATCTTCGTCCCTCCTGGATGAACAGAATACTAAAAACTATGGGCCTCTGACATAATCTCATACCGGAATCTTCGCTTGGCACACAAAGACGACTCCCAACCCGGAGTGTCCCATCCTCATGGATGTACAACGTTGCTCTACGCCCTGCCACACACTCTGCTCTGAGCTGCTGAAGCATGGCATCCCATGACTGTGCTGCTCTGATCCTCTCCACAATGGTAGACTGAACCTGCAAGCCTGTCATCATAGCTGCCTCACCAGGTAGCACAACCTCAATGCCCATCTCCTGAAGGTCTTCCCAAAGGTGATGCTGCTCCATCAAGAAATAGGCTTTGGGTCTCCTGCTCAAAGATTCTACAACGACGTTTGCCTTCCTAGGATGATACTGAAGATCAACATCATAATCTTTTAGTAACTCAAGCTACCTCTTTTACCGCATGTTTATATCACTCTGGGTGAACACATACCTCAAGCTCTTATGATGTGAAAATCTCCATGCGATCACCATACAGATAATGCCTTCAGAGCTTGAAGGAAAACACAATTACGGCCAACTCAAGATCGTACGACGAATAGATCTTCTCATGGTCCCGAAGCTGTCGAGATGCATAAGCTATTACTCGACCGTGCTGTATAAGGACACAACCAAGTCCCCAGCCTGATGCATCACAATACACCGTGAAGCCACTGGACCGACGGGTAATGTCAGGATAGGAGCTGAAATCAAACTCTGCTTGAGTTTCTCAAAAGAAACCTAACAAGTATTTGACCACTCAAAGCACGCATCCTTACACGTCAACCGTGTCAAGGGTGCAGAGATCCTAGCAAAGTCTACCATAAACCGTCTGTAGTAACCTGCCAATCCCAGAAAGCTACGTACATCAAAAGCTGTACGAGGTACTGGCCAACACTCGATAGCCTCTACCTTTTTGGGGTCTACCTCAACCACCTCCGGCAATAATATGACCCAAAAAAAGAGACTCGATCGAGCCAGCAATTGCATTTGCTGAACTTCGCGTAAAGGTGATGGTCCCGAAGAATCTGAAGAATCACGTGAAGATACTGCTCGTGCTATGCCTCAGTCTGACTATAGACCAAGATATCACCAATAAACATTATCACAAACTGGTTTAAGTGGGACATAAAGATATGATTCATGATATCCATGAAGATCGTTGGCGCGTTGGTCGCTCCGAAAGGCATCACAAGGAACTCCTAATGGACATAGCGAGATCTAAACGTCGTCTTGGGTATATCCTGCTCTCTGACTCTGATATGATGGTATCCAGACTGCAAATCGATCTTCGAAAACACAGCTGCTCCACTAAGCTGGTCGAACAAGTCATATATCCTGGGCAAGGGATACTTGTTCTTCATGGTCATCGTGTTAAACTGACGATAGTTAATGACCATACGCGATGAACCATCATTCTTCTTCACAAGAAGGGATGGAGCTCCCTAAGGTGATCCACTAGGATGAATGAATCCCTTGGTCCTAAGCTCCTCAATAGACTGATACAACACCAGCAATACTGAAGGAGACATCATGTCGACTCTCACTGACACTGGCTCTGCTCCCGGAACCAAATCAATATAATACTCAATCTTCCAAACTGGGGGCATACCCGGAATCGCCTCGAGAAACACATTGGAAAACTCAAAAACTAATCTGGGCAACTGTACCTCCTCGGCTACATCAATCCACATGACTACCGGTGAAGACTCTACCTCGCCTCTATAGAATGAGAACTCCTCATCATTCGAAATACGAAAGATAAACTTGCTAGCATGGCAATCTATCATAGCATTTCGAGCACTCAGTCAATCTATACCTAGGACGACATCATAATCGCCCATAGGAAACTCTATCAGCCTAGCAAAAAACTCCCTCCCATATACTATGACTCTACACGAGGCATAGACTCGGTCTTCCAACTAGACAATTACCAGTAAGTATATTCAACCTTATAGGTAAAGAAGCTGGCTCCAAACCAATATGTGTCACAAATCATGCAGATATAAATGAATACGAAGCACCAGAATCAAATAAAACTGAAGCTAAATGAGAGTGAATGAGAATGGTACCTGCGACCACCTCCCTGCTGCTAGTGCATCCTCGATGGAAAGCGTGAAAGACTGACACTGGCCTCTGGGTGCTGGACCCCTCTACTGCTTGCCTTTCTGCCTCTGAGCCTGAGCCTGAGCATACTGCTGAGGTCTCTTTTGCTGAAACTGCTGAGACTGCATTGGTAATGGCCTTTGGGCCTGCTGCTACTGAACCGGTGCTGGCACCCTGAATTACAAAACTGCTGGCTGGAAGGATGTTGATCCAGTCGAACTCCTCCTGGGATAGGCCCCTATCTTATGGTCTGGTGCTCCACAATCTAGGCACAAGCCCTGTGCCCAACGATAATCTGACAAGATATGCCCTCCCTTCCCGCAATGGAAACAACCAATTGAAGAAGACTACCTTTGCTGCTGAGAATGCGCCTGAGATGACTACTGAAAGGAAGCCGCCGGAGCCAGCCCCCTCGGAGATTCAATCGTCAAAGCTCGAACTGCTGGAGCTGGCGCTGCCGACTGGGAAGAAGATCCCCTATGAATGTGAGGCCCCTTCTGACATCTGAGTCTATCAATGGTCTTCTGTGAGGTGTACTCATGCCTCACCGTCACCCTCATTACTTCATCAAAAGTCTGAAACTCATGCTGCTCAATTGCCAGTATGATCTCCAGATGAAAACCTTGCTGGAACCTCCTTGTCTGATCTAACTCGGTCGCCACTAAGGAAGAGGCAAACCGACCGAGCCTGCTAAATTCTGCTGTATAGTTGTCGACGGTCCCGCTCATCTGTCGTAGGGTAATGAACCTTTGCTGCAGATCATAACGCAACACCGCATCAAAATAGCGAGTCTGAAACCTCTCGCTAAAATCTGCCCAAGCTATCTGCGCCAAAAGAGACACCTCAATAGCGGCCCACCAATCGTGGGCCAAATCTAAGAGGTACAACCGGATAACTGCCACATGCTTCCTAGCTGAAATCTCTGATGCCTCCAGAATGGCCTCAGTATCCTGAAGCTATGTATCAGACATAATCTCATCCTATGTACCATAGAAGTATAGGGGACAGAGATGCCTGAAGCTGCTCGGAGAATTGAAGACCTGAGCACTACCCCTCTCCAAAGCCGTCTAGACAGAATGGGTGAGAACATCGCTCTAACGCTGCTGCGATGCCATGGAACCCCTCAAAACATCCACCAGTGCTCGAACAATACCCTATGGATGCTCTGGCTAAACTGGTACTACTGGCTGAACAGGCAGAACTGGCGACTCTGCCCTTCGGTCCACTCTAGACTCTGCTTCTGAATGCTGAGGCTGAGCCTCCTGAACTGGTGGAACTGGTGGAAGCTGACCCACCATAGCTGGAATCCAAAATCTGATCGGAAGGACCAGGAACCGTGTCCCTAAAAGTTTAAGGACACAAGGATCAGGTTGAGGGAACAGGAAAGATCAACGATCAAAGCAGATATCAGGTCAAAGATCAGAAGTAAAAAGTAGTACAAAGGATATCAATGGAGAAGAATTTGTGACTGAGATAACTACCAGTAACCCCTACATATCTGATAAATTAGACCTGTATAGGCTACCACTAAAACCTATGTCATGCCCCAGAACTAGAATACTGGCAAGTAGGGACAGACCAGGCCAGCTACGTATACCAAAATACTCCACTACTCCAAAATAACGTATAAGCTGTATAGATGGGGGTTACTACTACAAACCAACAGTCAATCCTAGGTCACATAATTCTAGATATCTCAATCACAGGTAAGGAAGCAAAGTACAAGAGTATGATCATCAAGCATATAAGATAGTTAAGCATCCCAAACTATAATATATAGATGATCATGAAGCTAGTAATACAAAATGAATAACTAGCAAGACTAAGTAATACATGATCATCTCTAACTGCAATCTAGAAAATATACCATCATGTCTAAGCCTGTAGGCCAAAAGTCAAGTCCAAAACATGAGCTAAACATGTACTCAGTGGCTAAATGCCTCAAAAGAATATACAAAAAAGAGTGGGTAAGAGATAGAACACCCACTCAAGCACCCTGGTACTCCGGGTGGTCACCATCAAGTAGAAGGTCCGGAAGACCCTCGGGCTCCTCAACTAGATCTTGCAAACAAAACCAGTGGGGTTAGACCCCCAATAGCAAGTACCACAAAGGAAGCCAAACTATGAACTAAAACCAGTATGCGATTCATAACATCTCTAAGATAAAGCAGTAAACGAGACTAGAATAATAATTTGGTACCACAGTGTATACGAAAGGAAACTAGAAACATGTAAGGGAGATAGCAAGTGAATATATAGAATAAACTGGGCATATGAGCATGTGGTGAAGCCAAACATGTGGAATAAGTTGTAAAACCAAGCATGTAGTAGGAAGAATAGCAGGTAAGGAATGACAGAAAGCTAAGTATTGCAATAAGATAGACTGGAGTAAGACTAGACTAGACAAGAATGGACTCCATCCATCAATCATGGCCAAGCAATGTGTACGGCTTGATACTTTAGATAACTAGGGTTGTCACAATCCTAATTACTAATATATACAACTTTGAGAAATTCGATCCAGTTACCTGCCCTGCAGACTACCCGTTGATCTAGGCCAAAAAGAAAACAAGTATAGCAGATACACCGTAGTAAGATACGTGTGTCCTAAAGAAGTGTCCTACTCGACGGTGTGCTGAAAGAGTGCTCATCATGACAGATAGCTCAAATTCAGAATACTACCAAAATACATCGAATTGGCGACGGAGGTTTAGCGACGGATTATGTCCGTCGCTAATAGCGATGGACAACCGACTAAATATCGACGGTTTGCCGCCGAATAGCAGCCAAATTTTTTTTAAATCTGAAGGGTGAAACTCAGTCGCCAATCCGTCGCTAAATCGTCGAAAATATAGCGACAAAAAAAATGGCGTCGCTAGGTCGTCGCACATTTGTCAAAATTTGGCAAAAAATTTGGCACAAAATTTGAGGACCAAGTAGCGACGGATAGTCCGTCGGCCAACTAAGGGGGTATAACGACGGCTTCTCCATGGATATATCTGTCGCTAATCCGTCGCTAAATACCCAGCCCTAACTTAAAATGAACCGACGAGGAAAAACTTTTCATTTCCCCCAAAATTTTCTCTCACCTCTCTTTCTCTCTTTTTTGCGCGCAGGTGTCTCTCTCTCTCTCACTCAGGTACCTCCCTCTCTCTCTCTCTCGGGGTGGAGGTCGGTGCTGATAGGGTTGGCGGTGGTGGGGGTCAGCGGTGGTGGGGGTGGGGGTCGCGGGAGGGAGGGTTAGGGGAGCGGAGGGGTCCGGGGGTGTGGGTCTTCGGGTGGGGGTCGGCGGTGGTGGGGGTGGGGGTTGCAGGGGGGAGGGGTAGGGGAGCGGAGGGGGCCGGGGGTGTGGGTCTGAGGGTGGGGGTCGGCGGTGGTGTGGATAGGGGTCGCGGGGGGAGCGGAGGGGGCCGAGGGTGTGGGTCTGCGGGTGGGGGTCGGCGGTGGTGGGGGTCTTGCTGGTCGGGGTGTGGGGAGGAGGGGGTGTAGGGGTGCTCGGGGGTAGCAATCACCCGAATAAAACTCGTATTATACGCAAATTTTTTCGTATCTTTCATAAACGTATAATACTTGCGTACTTTTGACAGATCTAAATTATTATATAAATTTTAAGCATATGAAGTTTTAAACGTGTTTCATATACGTTATTGAAAATTTTAGCAAAAAAACGTGCTGGGAACCTGTTTAATCGGACTATTTCTATGAGTATTGGTATCTGTATCGGACTATTTCTATGAGTATCGGTATCGGACTATTTCTATGAGTATAGGTATCGGTATCAGACTATTTCTATGAGTACCGGTATCGGTATCGAACTAGTTCAGAGTAGCGGTATCGGTATCGGTATCGTACTATTTCTATGAGTATCGGTATCAGATCGGTATTGGACTATTCTATGAGTATCAGTATCGGATCGGTATTGGATTATTTCTATGAGTATCGATATCAGACTATTTCTATGAGCATCGGTATCGGACTATTTCTATGAGTATCATTATCGTTATCAGACTATTTTTATAAGTATTGGTATCGGTATCAGACTATTTCTATGAGTATCGGTATCAGTATCGATCTAATTCTGTTTATTTTTTCTTAGGATACAGATTTCTATATCTAATCTACGATGGATCATTACTTCATTGATCGTACATGGATGTCCAAATGATGACACGAGGAAAGAATAGGTGTGAGTGACGATTTTCAGGCAGGCGTAGAAGTGTTTCTTAAGTCTGCCAAGAGCAAAGCTCAGTACATGGACGGTAACAAAATCAAGTGTCCATGTGGTAATTATCGCAATAGACATTATGAAGAAGTGGTGACTATGAGAGATCATTTGACCCGTAAGGGTTTCGTACGTGATTACGGCCTGTGGTCATCGCAAGGTGAACTATATGCGAAAAGACAGGTTGTGAATGCTGCTACTTATGCTTTTGATGATAATGCTGTAACAAATTTTGGCATCGAAGACGACGAATGCTCTGTTGATTATGGAGACCTGCAGAACCATGTACGAGATATGGTGTACGATACGAAAGGGCCTAATTTTGATCCGGATGATCCTAATTTCGAGGCGAAGGAGTTCTATGATATATTTCAGGATGCAGTTACTCCTTTATATCCTAGTTATGAGACTCATTCCGTACTGGCAGTGACGATGCAGTTGTTGAACATAAAGTCTGATTTTAACTTGCCACACGCTTGCTATGATCGGATTACACAACTAATCAAGGAGGTGTTACCGAAGGAATCAAAAGAGCTCCCAAAAAACTTCTACAAGTCAAAGATGATGATCCAACAACTGGAACTGGGGTACGATAAGATAGATTGTTGTCACAACGGATGCATGTTGTACTAGAAGGAGAACGAGAACACAGAAAGTTGCATCTTCTGTAATACGGAACGGTACAAGCCAGTGCACGGAAAAGGAAAGTCAACTAGAAAACGAAGTCCTTATAAGTATATGCATTACTTGTCGATCACAAAGCACTTGCAAAGGATGTATATATCTCTGAATACAGCAGAACACATGACGTGGCACAATGAAGAATGCACAAAGGACGATAGAGAATTGTCACATCCTTCGGATGGAGAGGCGTGAAAATATTTTGATTTGTGTCATCCAGATTTTGCTGCAGAGCCTAGAAACGTATGCCTGGCGCTATGTTCTGATAGCTTTGCCCTTTTGGGCAGTCGGGATCTCAATACTCCTACTGACTGGTCATTTTTACCCCTTATAATCTACCACCATGGATGTGTATGAAGACTCCTTATATGTTCTTGACAGCTATCATACCGGGTCCTAAAAATTCGATGAAAAAAATCGATATATATTTACAACCGTTGGTAGATGAGCTGAAATAGCTGTGGGAGATCGGCGTCGCGACCTATGATATTTCGAGGAAACAGAACTTTCAAATGAGAGCTTCACTGATGTGGACAATTAATAATTTTTCTGTATATGGTATGCTATCAGGATGGAGTACTCACGGCACCATGTATTGTCCGATATGCATGGAAAATAGTAAGGCGTTCCGCCTTAAGCATGGAGGAAAATCTTCTTTCTTTGACTGTCACCGTCAATTTCTGCCCGAGAGTCATCCTTGGAGAAAGAACAAGGACGCGTTCAGAGCTGGAAAATAAGAATTTTTTCATCCGCCTGTCAGATTGTCGGGATACGATATTTGGGAAGATGTAAGGATTTTCCCACCGTAATTGAAGATCCATCAAACAATCGTATTGAGGGGTTCGGACAAAGCCATAACTGGACCAAACAGACTATCTTCTAGGACTTGTCTTATTGGAAAGATAATCTTATAAGACATAATCTTGATGTCATGTATATCGAAAAGAATGTGTTCGATAATGTCTTCAATATCGTCATGGATATTAAAGGAAAGACGAAGGACAATCCAAAAGCAAGACAAGTCATTGCCGAGATATGCAAGCATCCTTATCTAAATTTGATACAAAGGAGAGCTGGTGGACAATTAACTAAGCCGATAGCACAATACACATTGAAAAAGGAAGATAGATTAATACTCTGCAAGTGGATATCTACTTTAAGATTTTTCGACGACTATGTGTCGAATTTGTCTAGATGCGTTGATCTCAATGAACGCAAGCTAACGGGAATGAAGAGTCACGACTGCCACGTGTTTATGGAAAGATTACTGCCCATTGCTTTGAGAGAGTTGTTGCCTACTGTTGTATGGGTTCCGTTGGCCGAGCTATCTACATTCTTCAGGGATATTTGTTCAACTAAGTTGACGGTGCAACATATGGTTGAACTTGAGGAGAATATTATCTTAACAATTTGCAAGTTAGAGAAAATATTTCCACCGGACTTCTTTGACAGCATGGAGCATCTACCGATTCATCTAGCATACGAAGCCCGTGTCGGTGCATATGTTCATTATCGATGGATGTACCCATATGAAGCCCGTGCTTCAGAATATTATAGATTTATAATATATTGCCCCATATGATATGCATATTGTGATGTTCAAATGTGAGTGGTTCGATACGACACCAAATATCGGTTGCAGAATCGAAAAACAATTTAGATTCGTCGATATAAATCATCGCAGGAGGTATAGAGAGTCCGACATGTTTGCGATAGCAAGTCAGGCTGTTCAAGTCTACTATACAAGCTACCCAAGGCATCGTAGAGATCAATTTGACTGGTGGGCAGTATGCAAGATTAAATCTAGAAATATATTCAACGTTGGAGACCCAGCATACCAAGAGGACCAGATCGAAAAGCCCCAATACTTGGGACAACAGTCGGATACCATGGATGTTGAAGATATTGTTGAGGAAAATAGAAGGAAGAAAGAGGTTGATACACAAGACTTAGCTATCAACCAGGGGAGAAAGAGGCATCTTGTCCCAAGTATTGAGACTGAAGAAGAAGAAGAAGAAGAAAAGAAAAACTTGATGAGGATGAGGATACAGATGAAGTCGACGATGAGGATAAGGATAAGGATGAGGATGAGGACGAGGACGAGGACGAAGACGATGACTATGATTAGATTAAATATCGGTATATATTAAAAATACTTCCTATTACGTGAATTTAGTTTGACCTCATAAAAGCACTTACAACTAACTTAGTGAATTCAGTTTAAACTTTTGTATTCTTGTTTCAATTCATGCTTTTGTCGTTCGATCATCTACTTATTCTATATTTTATTTTTACATATGGCACTCCTAGTCCTTTTCGTCGCAGCAGCACTCGTCGTCCTGCTGGTGGTATATATATTTTAGTTTAGTTTTATATTCATTTATACTTCTATATTGTTAATTATGTTTATGTGTTCTATTTACAGGTTATGGTGGCTAGCACTCGTCATGGTGGTGGTGCTGGTCGTGGTGCTGGTGGTGTTGGTCGTGGGCGTGGTGGTGGTGCTGGTGCTGGTGGTCCTGGTCGTGGGCGTGGTCGTGGTGCTGGTGCTGGTGGGCGTGGTCGCCTTCAGCATTCTCGGGATATGACCCCATCTAGCGATTTCGACCCGGAGAGTACCCTAGGTACAGACTCATCCTGCCGTCGATCTACCACGGGGCTATCATTACCTTCGTCGAGGCCTGCGTCTCCATCCGCTGACGGATCCGTTCCGCCAGCGGATCCACCAGTTACTGCACAGTGGGGCCCCGAGTACCCCCGGACTCAGTTACATCCGGTTACTGGTGAGTACATACGCGGAGCCGCGGATCCTCCGACGCCATCAGAGAGGCCGATGGATAAGTTTCGACGAGAGCTATGGCCCACGGGTGAATCGTAAGTAAATTTATTAAATTTGTTTTATTTATTCAAGTTAATAATCAAGTCGTTGCTTCTTTGTAGGTTTTTTTCGTGGGATGATGCAAGGCTTCTAGGACAGATTATCTGGGCTAACTACCATGGCCCCTACCTCAATTTTTCTGAGGTGCCCCTAGACTTGCAGTACATCTGGCTCGAAGATATGAGAGTATATATATATATATATATATATATATATATATAAATATATATATATATATATATATTGTGGTTAATTTTTTTGACCCGCCCGCTTGTAGTACATCTGGCTTATAGGGCAGATTATCTTGTGGTTAATTATCTCGTGGCCCCCCATCACGAGGAGGCGATCCGCGGAACCTACAGAAGCACCGCCAGAAAGAAGATACGGGATGCGGTGTATGACCTTCGAACGGCACATTCGAAGGAGTGGATCCGGCAGGAGTATTATAAGAAGATCTTGGAGAAGATGGATACTCCTGCGTATAAGCAGAAATCGTAGAAAGCGAAGGCGAATCGACGGGCCGCGGGTCTACATACGGGGGGATCAAGGCCCCACACAACGACGAGTGCAGATCTGGTGAGATATCGCAAATTCATTCCACCGTCTAATTCGGTAATATTAATGTACGGTGTTAATTAAACTCTATAAATATTTTGTATGCAGTCCTAACAGGCGGTAAAAAAAAGAAAAGGGGGTAGAATTGGTCACCATGCACGATGTATTCCAGTATACGCACAAGAGGCGGAAGAACGGAAGCTTCGTCGACGAGACGGCCAAGGAGACTGATGTAAGTACTTACGTTTATGAGATTTATATTAGAATTATAAGTATTCAGACTACAACTTAGGTAAACTTAGGATTCAGACTGTAACTTAGGTAAACATAGGATTCAGACTATAACTTAGGAAAACATAGGATTTAGATTATAACTTAGGAAAACTCATAGTATAAACATATTCATTTCATGGACTGCGTATCGTAAGGCCCTTAGACAGGTTCAGCCATCTGCTGTCGAGGAGGTCGGCAAAACGACGCCTGCCCAGGCGTCCTCTTCTATGGCCGTTCGCTACGATGACATATTCGTAGATACCGTCAGGGGCTTTAGGAAAGGGCGCCTCTACGGATGCGGCTCCCTGGCGTCGTTGCAGGCGTCGATTCCAAGATTTCTACCGCCCCCGTCTCCTCCCGCGACCCCGACAGGCGATGATGTGAGGACACAGCTTGCGAATGTAATCGAGACAGTATCGTCCTTGCGGGAGCATATAACCACGTACTATCCGCATCCTTCTACTGCTCCTGGTTCTTCTGTTTTTGGTCCGTCTGCTCCCGGTTCATCTGCTCTCGGTCCGTCTGCTCCCGTTCTTCTGCTTCCGGTCCGTCTACTGCTGCTGCCAGTCCTTCTTCCGTCGGGCGTCTTTCTTTTGACCCTGCTATCCCTCTGGTACCGCCTCTTGCTGTGACGACACTCCTTGACATGATGTCGCCAGAGCAGTTATGCCAACTTCCAGACCATGTCTTTGATACCGTTCCGGCATACATGGTAGAGAAGTATTATCGTCGGGCGCAGTAGGGAGTACCACCAGCGGACGATCCAACTCCTCCTTCTCATTGATGTATTGTATTTGAATGGTTTGAAATGTTTTTAAATATTGAATATTTGTGACTTTCGGATATTATCACTTGGATATTAGTTTTGATGAATGTTTGGATATTGGCTAAATAATGGTGGTAAGTTTTGGATAATGGTGGTAAGTTTTGGATAATGGTTTGAAATGATGGATATATGTATATTGGTATGTGTTGTATGTTGGTTTGTGTGATGTATTTGTGATAGATATTTGTATATTGGTGTGTGATGTATATTGGTTTGTTGGTTTGTGTGATGTGTGATGCATATTATGATATTCCGATGTTCAGGATGTTGTGTGACTCTGTTTTATGTAAAAAAATTTGAAAAAATTTTCAGTTAGCGACGGACTAGCGACTACAAAGCGACAGAAAGCGATGGCAAAGCGACGGAATATCCGTCGCTAATTGGAGAATTTCCAGTTAGCAACGGATGGCGATTACTAAGCGACAAAATATCCGTCGCTAACTGGAGAATTTCCAGTTAGCGACGGATGGCGACTACTAAGTGACGGAATATCCGTCGCTAACTAGAGAATTTCCAGTTAGCGACGGATGGCGACTACCAAGTGACGGATTATCCGTCGACAAGGTTCTGGAAATATGAAAGATTTCCATAACCGAAGCGACGGATACCCCGCCGCTAATCCGTCGCAAATTCGTCGACCATTAGCGACTATTCACGACGGATTAGCAACGGATTTTGCGTATCAAAAACTCTATGATACGCGTTTACCGACACATTGCCGACGTATTTCCGACGGACATGTCCATCGGTAAAGTAGCAGTACCACTAACTTCCTGATACTTGATTTGACGAAAAATTGTCATCCAGTCGTCGCTAATTGTACGAATCTTGCTGACGGTAATCCGTCGCTAAGTCGTCGAATGGCGACAACTTAGCGACAGATATTTTAGGGGCGGGTTGTTTTCCGACAGATTTTTCGGCAAAAATCCGTCGGCGGCCCGTCGCTAAATCCAATTACCGACGGATTAACGACGGATATGGCCGTTGCTAAACCATTAGATTTTGGTAGTCAAGTATATATATATATATATATATATATATATATATATATATATATATATATATATATATATATATATGACCATGAAATAAGGGGTACAGGTAACCGAGAAAATCTCACCTCTCAATGATCTAGATAATCAAGCTAGTTGTATAGTTCCTAACATATTCATTTAGGATTTCAGGTGTGGCATTCCGCAAAATCCATTCTAGACATGCGACATGTGAGACTAAACAAAAAGCAAGATTGTGCACTACAACAAGCCACAACAAGAAATGACAATATCAAGACAAGAGTGCGCTACGACGAGCCACTATCAAGGAGCTAGACGTATACTAGAATTGAGAGTGCGCCATGATAGGCCACTATCAAGCAAGCTAGAAAAATACATGTACAAGAGTGTACTACGACGGGTCACTATCAAGTAAATGTTGGACATGGCATAGACTGTAAAGTACAATACATATGAAAGGGCATAACAATACATAGTGAGTATAGAAGAACATATGAACATAAGCTAGTGTCAAGTATATATAGGGTGTACTACCATTCTCTAAGTATACTAGGTCATCTAATCATGTTAAAAATTTATTATAGTCGAAGAAAATATCAAAAACGGACAAAAATGGGCAAAAACAGACAAAAACAGCCTAAAACAGCAAAAATCAGTATACCGGCGATATTCCGGCCAAAGACAGAAAGTTTCTGGGTAGAAAATCGGTATTTCGTCGGTATACATCGGTATTTCGTCGAAATTCCGTTTTTTTAGGCAACAACGAAATTCTAGAATTTGCCAAAACTTGTTTTGTCCATGAAAAGTTCATTTTAAATCGAAATTTGGATTTTCAAACATCAAAATCGCATAGAATTGAATTCCGTACAAGATAAGACTATTAGTTTTCACAAATTCAAATATTTGATAGATCAATACCTCAAAATACTCCAAAAATAGGTTCTCGGGACACCGGAATGGGTTCCGATTTCCACCAGACTTTAAAAATCCATGGGATACAAGTTGGGTGTGGACCCTATATAACATATGTGACCAAGATGCATTATGGTAACATTGGTATCACTCCCGATACCAAGTTTTCTACTAAGTCAATATTGGATTTTAATAGAAAACTAAAACCTTGCTTAAACCAATTTTGGAAACGTGTACATAGCTAAAATTCATGAGGGGAACATATTTAACAAAACAAGTTTTGGAAGAAAATGAGCTATCAATATCAAAAAAACAAAAATGATAATAATGAAGGTTGTTCGGTAATTCAGCAAGATGTACTTGCCTAGGTCAAGCTCCAAGCCTAATCTTCTACTCCACCACCAAGTGGGGTACGAAACCACACTCTAGGCCTCAAGGCCATGCTTTCCTAAGCACTTGAGGAAGGAAATGAAAGTGAAGAGGAAAGGAAAAAAGAATGAATAGAGAGAGGAGAGAGAAAGTAAAAGTGTATGTTAGAAGGGAAAATTAATCATGACCGTTGGATGGCGATCCATGTCAAGATCTATGTCAATCGTGGCCGTCCAAAGAAAACCAAGTATTTCATTGGATAATAGGGTGCATCTATACTATTCACAAAAATATCTAAATACTATTCATCAAAATATCTGAATCAAAAATATCTAAAATATGAAAAATCTGTCTGGACGGTATGCCGTCGGTAAACACTGGTATACTGGCGGTATGCCGATCAAGAAAGAAATCTACAATTTTGGAAAGTTTTAAAGCGCTCCGAAATTAAGAAAATACGAAATAGACTACAAAATACGTATCCGTATATAAATACTGATACAGTGAGACAAGTCTCACACCACCGACCGCCCTCCTCCTCCTCCTGCTGCGCGCTCATCCTCATCTTCTCCTCCTCTCCGGGCTACTCCTCCTTCTCCTCCTCTCTGGGCTCCTCCTCTTCCTCAACCGCCTACACGCGTCGAACTCCTCCTCCTTTCGTCTATCCCCTTTCTCGATCAACCCCAAGATCAGGTAAAGCCTAACCCTATATCTCTACTAGCCATTTAACATAGACACGATACAAACACGAATACGATATGAACACATACACTGACAGGACATATGCCATTACACAGACCCTAATGCTATCTGAGTTTTGTTGATTCTTTTTGATGCACACGATGTTGGTGTTGGCGTTAGCGTTTGTCACGACCTGCACCCACTTTTCGGATATGAGTCCGTGTCCAAGTCCAGCCTACGCCACAGTGTCGGCGGTAGAACGCTGTTTAGTGTATATAAGTCACAAAAACTATGTCCAACAAGGTAATCTAGATCTCATCCACAGAAAGTAAAGTCACATCCAAATCCAATAAATATAATTGAATCAAGGACTGAATAATATAACTGAATTTCAAGTAGTTCAAGTCACGTCCGGTGGTACAAATCCACTACTAGTAGACAGAATAAAATAAGACAGGAACGATACAACTGAAACCAACTACGTCATTCATCAACGCAACAATACCGTGATCTGAATGCTGGCTCAACACTACTCGTCTCCACCTGGCTCAAGTGCAGCTAACCTAAAGAGATCATCAGGTCCTCAGAGGACTAGCAAGATACATAATATACAAGCCTTTCTAACAGTTTATCATGCAAGAAAGAAATCCAGGATAAAACAGGAGAAGACTAAGCAAAATAAAACACGAAAATGAACAACTACGTATACATGAACTGCTGGAAGAAAAAAATAAGCGAACACGAGATCAACAAATAACCAAACCTTCGCCCCTAGTGTGGACTCGCAGGTTTAAAACTAATCACTAACCCTCGTCCCTAGTGTGGACTCGCAGGTTAGTTCAAGGCAACCACCCTCGCCCCTAGTGTGGACTCGTAGGTGCAAAGAGTCAACCCTCGCCCCTGGTGTGGACTCGCAGGTTGAGAAAACGAATACAAGAATTAGCAGTTCATTTCTACGCACTCATTCTATGACAAGACTCAATCAAGGGGGTACACATGTCCAATACGAACTCCATGGCTAACTGTGAACAAGGGTTGCGTGATTATCAATGACATATACTACTAGTAACATGATATGAAATAAACACGTGTCAAGAATCAATCAATAGAAACTAATATAGAAAAACATGCAGATAAAGTTGTAAGATTGGCAAGGTATACTTGCCTGTAGTCCTGCAGTGCGGATACTGTTCACTTGCTTAGTCATGGTCCCAAGAAACCTATAGTATGAATATCAAAACATCATTAAAGCTATAATGAATCATTCTACTTACTTCCTAAATCTTGAAGTATATTCTAACCAATTGGTTTTCTTAGTTTGGATAGGGTTTGCAATTAATCACCATCCCTACTTACTTTCTTATTGCCTTGGTTTATCAGTCCTTTTCTTTCCTACATGTTATAATTTGAAGTTAACTAGTTTCTTTGGTTTATCCCAATAACACCTAGTCTGTCCTACACTTTTTAGTTATTCTCTGCCTTGGCCCCTTTCATGGAACCCTGACACTAACCCTAATTCCTCTGATACTCGAATGTACCACTGCTAATCCTTATTTCCTATACCCTCACACAGAACTAGTAATACAGGCTACACTAGAACCTGTCCAATATAGCCATGTTTTGTTCCAATTATGGTACTCATATTGCATATCACTAGATGGCATACCTTGTACTACTGTCAGGTGTCCAGAGGTGTATCCCCCATGCTACAGGACCTCATTCAGTCCTATTTTTCCCTGTTAGTACTTGTTGTTCCTGTAAAACCCCTATTTTTTATTATATTTTTATTATTTTATTAGACTTAAAAATGAATTTATACAATTTATGATTTTATTTATTTTTTTGATGACCGGTTTGGCCAATTTTGCCCGAACTGGGCCTGGACCAAATTTTAAGCCCATGTGAGCATGTGGGGTGACTAAGATGGCCATGTAGGAACATTTCATGTATGTACAAATATTTTTAAATAATTTTGAGACTTGTTGAATATTTATTGACTTTTGGTACAAAATTTATGATTTATTAATAAAATAATATTTTACAAGATGGTACAATTTTCTAGACCCATACATGGGTGAACGGTAAAGTTCACCCATTGGGATGATTATTATTATTTTATTATAATTTAAGTTATTTTTTGGAGATTTAATAAACATGTTTTTCCTATTTAAATATTATTACTATGTTGAGTTGATTTATTAAGAATTGAATTTATATATATATGTAGATGTGCCCAAATATATTAAATTATTTGGATAGTTGAATTTTAAATGGTATTTGGATTTTTAATTAGATTTTTAGTGTATATATATATATATATATTAAAGTTTTAGAATAAGATAAGAAAAGAAAAAGAAAATAAATAAATAAATAAATAACCGAATGGGTGGTCAGCCCCACCCGACCACCCACATGCATGCAAAGAGCAGCACCATTTTATGGTGCGCCCACCCACCACATCCAAGCTGCAGCAGCGGCAACAAATTGCTAAGAGAGCCGAAAACCCCTACTCCATATATATATATATATATATATATATATATATATATATATATATATATATATATGTGTGTGTGTGTGTGTGTGTGTGTGTGTGTGTGTGTGTGTGTGTGTGTGTGTGTGTGTAGTTTAAAACCCTCAACTCCAAATTCCATCTAATCTCCACCTCCTTCCTCTCCTCCTTCCTCCTCCCCACTCCACGGCGAAGCTCGGACACACCATGGCGAAGCCGTGCTAGCAAAGAAGACAAAGGAACCATCGACAACAACAACAGATTCCCACTTTATGGTATCCAATTTCCCCGTTTGATTTCTCTCTCGATTTAAATCCATTTTTAGATCCGTAAATTCGTGTAGAAAGCCCCCATGACCCTCTTTGAGATCCCCTAGGTGGATTTCGACATGGCCATCCATCTTGCTCGAAAAATCGAGACGAAGTTGGAGAAAAAAACCACTTTTCTGGAATATTAAAAACTGTTTCAAAACACCAACTTGTCGGCCACTTTTCTCGCTGTCCATTAAACTTTCGTAAAAACTAATTGAAGGCAGTCAAAGACAACCTAACCGAGATTGTAACGCACCTTTTGGATTCACTTTTCATCTAGTATGTAGAAAGTTACACGTTGTTAAAGTTTTACGAAAAATTGTAAATTTTGTTTTCAAAAAGTAGAAAAACACCCGATACGGCGTGCGCCCCGACAAACTGGGGGATGTGGTCGTGCACTATATGCATCGAAAGGCGCGTATGGATGTTGTTGACGTATGGGAACTGACGGAACACGATTTCGTTGCATGTGCGCGACGAAATCAGTGCGTATCCGTCTAGATACCCCGTATCGACCCTTTGCAAATTAAGTCACAACTTTGTGCACACTCATCATATCGCGATGAAACTTGCGCCATTGGACTCAAAATATTTTTCTGGTCCTGTAACCCAAGTTTGGTCCGATTCTGAGACCGTTGATCGGGACGCTATTTTGGCGGGCCCACAATCCCACTCAACGGACGATTTTGTACACGGCCCACCGAAATCCAAAATTGGACATATCGTTGGGTTCGTCTCATCAAAACAAATCCATAAACATGTAGTTTGATGACTTTAGAGACCATAGATATTAGCACGTATTTCGGTGCAAAGCGGGTCCAACGACGGACATCATTTTGACCCGAAATTACAATTTTGCCCCTGTTCCAGAATTTAACTTTTGGACAGGCGTTTCCTAGGCATATCTTATATTCCAAACTCGTTCGTGATGTTTGTTGCAGCATCCAGAGTTATCTGCAGGACTTGGCTTTTCTTGCTTCGTTTATTTGTCTGTTCGAGCTACTGGATTATTCTCTTTTGCACATAACCTCAGGCAAGATACCTTGTCATTGTACTGTTTATATTTAGTTTGCATTTTATTATATATCACTGTTCAATTAATTCCAGTTCTTACCGTTTCTGATTTACTGTCTGCTCAGTGATATTATATATACTTTGTTATTATCCTTTGATTTGCATGTAGACTTAGAGTTAAGAGACTACCGTATGTAGTGTGTTGCATATACCTTAACATAGTTGTACTACGAGGATGTGTGAGATGAGTAGCATGTAGAGGTTCTTGTGTGTGGGCTGATCCCCCATGCGCATGCGTTAGGGCTAACTGCTAATAGAGGCATGTTAGGAGACTTAGCAGTTAGTAGAGATTTATGAGACATGAATGTGACTCTGTTAGGCATTGGATGGGAAGAAGAGTTCCTTGACGTATGGGCCAAGTATGCACTTCCCTATTGTCGGTTATCTCCGCGGGAGATACGGTCCTGGATCCTGATACTGATTTACTGCTGGCCTCTGACATTCGATGAATGTTATGCTTTGAGGTCACTGGTATCCTGATGGGCCATACCTGAGATTACTGCTACTGAGCCAGAGTACCCATGCGTTGGAGGTTTATTCTTAACTGCATAAATACTGTAGTACGGTTTGATTACCTTATTGTCGTCTTATCACTTATTTTGGTTTGTGATATATTATATATTCAGTTTATTATGGCATGTTCTTTGTGTATCTTGTTACGTCCCTCTGAGGACCTGGTTATCTCTCCAGGTGTGTGCTTCTGTGATTTTACAGGTGTTCTATCCAAGGCTGTGATCTTCTCCATTCTTTCGAAGACGATTGCGCTTGGTTCGTCTCATTATCTTATCGATCACTTCTTGTATATTTTATTTGAGATAGTTGGTAGTGGACTTTGTCTCCGCCCAACGATTGTATACATGACAAATTCAAAGTTGCTTTTATATCATTTATTTATCTAGTGGATGAGAATTAGTTATTATGGTTCTACTGTATTTTACAGCTTATGTATACATACGAGTTTCCATATATTGGAGTATACTTCGTATGTATACAGCTGGCATGTCGATGTACCTAGTCCTAAGTATTTTGGGACTAGGGCGTTACATGTTTTTGTGGTGGCCCATGCAGGTCGAGTTTGTCACTTCGGTTACGTAATTGTACCGATGTGAGCCTGCAACATAGGATTAGAACCTAGGAATCTCATCCATACAGCTTGACCTCTTCCCTTGGCTTCAAATTTTGAACTCTCGATCGACTTCCTTGAATTGCATCTTGCTTGATTCCTTTCTACCGTTGATTCTTATTTTCGTGCTTAGTGTCAACTAGGAAGATGACTACATTAGTATATGCTCATAGGTCACACACATGGCTAGAATGGTTATATTGGCAATTGGAATACATTTAAGACTGATTGAGTTAAAAGCTTTTTTTTTAAAGTGTAATTTAATGATTAGTAATTTGTGAAGTAGGATACTACCAAGGAAGGTTTTAATCTTGAGATTTCTAAATAGTAAACACCATAGGATTGATATGGCAGAAAAAAAATATAGCTAGAATCTTTATACCCTTGATTTAAGAAATTGATTGGATTTTTGAGTTTTGATATTTATGAATAATGGGGTTACAGCTATACATCTTTGAACAAATATAAAATTGATTTACTTTTCGAGTTGTGATATTTATAATTTTTGGGTGATAGATATACATCTTTGAACAAATATAAAATTTATTTGATTTTCGAGTTTTGATGTTTATGATTTATTGTATTATAGTTATACACCTTTGAACAGTTATAAATTTGGTTTGAAAATGATCTTAGCTTTTAAAAATGGCCATAGGAATTATTTAAATTTGAGTTGTACAACTTGCGATTTTGCGTTTAGTAAATTTTGAATTTTAAGTGGAAGTAATGACGGTAAATTTTGATTTAAAATATTTGAAAGTTATGAAAATAATTTTGAGAATTTTCTTTATTTTAAATTGTGTCCTATGATTGAGGATTTACAAATCTATTTAGATTTTTGGTAAAAAAAAAGATTTTGACTGATAGGATTATTTGAAAATTTAGTTTAATGTGGGATTGCTAATATTAAAATTTTTGGAAGAATTTCGAAGGATGTGATGGAAAGTTATTTTGATTGATTAAGGAAAGTTATCATTTAAAAGTTGTGATTTTGTTGGAATAACTTAGCATGAGTAGAAGTTAAAATTGATGAGAGCAATGAGCTAAATTTTTGAAATTTCTTTTAATATGCTAAGAGTTTTATTATGAGTTATTTGAAAATTTTAGAGTGTTAAATTTTTGGTTGATTGTGAAATTTTTATGGATTCGTAAATTATGAACTCTTGAGTTAAATAGTTGAATTTAAACGTTAATTTTGGAAAAGGTTAGTAGTAACGTGATAAAATTTTGCTTTGAGATTTATGAGAGTGATTTAAATTTTTATGATGAATTTGAACGGCTTGGAGTGAATACAAATTTTGGTGGTTTATTTTTGAAAGTTTAATTTGAAACTTTTGGAGGAAACTTGAGTTAAATTTTAATGGTAGGCCCCAAGATAACCCTATTGAGTATTCCATACTAATTGCCATGTCACCCATGACCATGATAGTGGTATATACACAAGTGTTATTAGTTATGTACCAAGCTATGTGACGGTATTTCCACCTCGACTGACTCGACCTTCCTTCAATTCCAGATCTTTTAATTGCGACCTCCTAACCCATTTGCAATTTGAATAATGATTTAATGGTTCCTTAACTGTATTCATCTAGAAGACTATTTTCTCTCCGAAATTGTGTTCCTAACCTATTTTACTGGATTCTTTAATTAATTTTATTTCATGCTTTAACTTGACCTTCTTTATCTTGTGCATTAATTATCACCTCGTGAACTCCCACTTTCTATTTTAGATATTTTGGCGTCCCTTACCATGACTTGGATATTTGGAGCACAATACTAGACTTTTTCTTCTAACGAATTTTATAGGTAAGACCTAGACGAGCACACCTTCCTGTAGACATATCATGTCCCACCAAAACCCACCTCCTTGTACTCTATTTTTGATATGACCTTATGGTCAACATGACCAAACTATAATCTTTACCATGATACCGCTATATTTTTCGACCATGGATAAGGATTCAACCTCGACTCAATTCTTTCGACCCGATATGTGATTTTGTTCTACTAAATTCCTTAAATGCTTAAATTGTACTTTATCTTGATTGCTTGACCCATTGTCCCATGATACTATTAGTTTAATTCTTGTGAGTTGGGTAGAATACCTCCCTACCTAACAACCTTTTTTTTGTGACCCACATTGGTAAGTTCACTCAGACTATAAAATCCTGAGGATCCTACCTTATCTAGTCTATCAAGCCATAAACACTAGGACAACTGTATAGGCCCAAATTTCGGGCAAGACTTGATTTTAAAAAGATCTTGGACTATTTAAAATTTTTTTCATCAGTACCTCCCTTGCTTATATTTTGACTATCTCATGCTACTAATGTAGCTTCAGTTTTGCGAGCTTATTTCGTTATCAAGCTTGATCATGACATATTTTATTGGGTGCACCCACTAACATATTGTCTAATCAGAACCGGTGCATGATGGTCTGATGAACCTATTGCACTTTGGTTCGCTTATCACATATTATTCTATGCGGATGGAGACATAGTTAAACTTGCCTTAGAGTCTCATCTGCGACCGCCTTGACAATTCTCTTTTGAATTATTTTTGCCACCTATGAACCCCGCAATTCGTACTCAATATATAACACCGTCTTTGAAACCTTTGTTGTTCTTGTCTTTTACTTATTTTGGAAAGACAAGGCACGGTACTTGCTAAGATAGACTCAAGGTATCATCCTTGGTTGCCCAATCGGTTAATAATACACAAATGTAGATAGCCACCGACCGACTCATGTGGCTATATCCTCGCTTTTAACTACTCCTCATTTCTCAAACCTAGAATTATTATCATGTCCTTTCAATTATTCTTGAGCACTCGAGAATGATTCTAATCATTCACTTCAATCAAATTCTCGATCGAGGCGATTAGTCTCCAAGTTTCTCTCTAGGAACCACATCTCCCAAATGTCTAAATTATTCTCTTTGATCCACTCAATTCCTTATTACTCTCCAAATTGGATTATCGAAATTTTGCTACCTTCACTGGCAACCCTTATTCAATTCCATAACCATGATATATTTTGTATATATCGACTCCATAATTTTCTATTGCCTGGTGGTGTTGAACGCCGTTTTATCGTCTCCTCCAAAATTTAATTGTATTTTGGTATTGACGAATGCTTCCCATTCCCCAACCCTATCTACCCTATTAATTCTAAATTTCGAGGACGAAATTCTTGTAAGTCGGGTAGGATGTAAAACCCCTATTTTTTATTATATTTTTATTATTTTATTAGACTTAAAAATGAATTTATACAATTTATGATTTTATTTATTTTTTGATGACCCAGTTTGGCCAATTCAGTCCGAACTGGGCCTGGACCAAATTTTAAGCCCATGTGAGCATGTGGGGTGACTAAGATGGCCATGTAGGAACATTTCATGTGTGTACAAATATTTTTAAATAATTTTGAGACTTGTTGAATATTTATTGACTTTTGGTACAAAATTTATGATTTATTAATAAAATAATATTTTACAAGATGGTACAATTTTCTGGACCCATACATGGGTGAACGGTAAAGTCCACCCATTGGGACGATTATTATTATTTTATTATAATTTAAGTTATTTTGTGGAGATTTAATAAACATGTTTTTCCTATTTAAATATTATTACTATGTTGAGTTGATTTATTAAGAATTAAATTTATATATATGTAGATGTGCCCAAATATATTAAATTATTTGGATAGTTGAATTTTAAATGGTATTTGGATTTTTAATTAGATTTTTAGTGTATTTATGGATATATATATATATATATATATATATATATATATATATATATATATATATATATATATATATATATATATATATATATATATATATATATATATAAATATATATATTAAAGTTTTAGAATAAGATAAGAAAAGAAAAAGAAAAAAAATAACCTAACGGGTGGTCGGCCCCACCCGACCACCCACATGCATGCAAAGAGCAGCACCATTTTATGGTGCGCCCACCCACCACATGCAAGCTGCAGCAGCGGCAACAAATTGCTAAGAGAGCCGAAAACCCCTACTCCATATATATATATATATATATATATATATATATATATATATATATATATATATATATATATATATATATATATATATATATATATATATATATATTATTTTATTTTATTTTTTATGTGTGTAGTTTAAAACCCTAAACTCCAAATTCCATCTAATCTCCACCTCCTTCCTCTCCTCCTCCCTCCTCCCCACTCCACGGCGAAGCTCGGACACACCATGGTGAAGCCGTGCTCGCGAAGAAGACAAAAGAACCATCGACAACAACAACAAATTCCCACTTTAAGGTATCAAATTTTCCCGTTTGATTTCTCTCTCGATTTAAATCCATTTTTAGATCCGTAAATTCGTGTAGAAAGCCCCCATGACCCTCTTTGAGATCCCCCAGGTGGATTTCGACATGGCCATCCATCTTGCTCGAAAAATTGAGACGAAGTTGGAGAAAAAAACCACTTTTCTGGAATATTAAAAACTGTTTCAAAACACCAACTTGTCGGCCACTTTTCTCGCTGTCCATTAAACTTTCGTAAAAACTAATTGAAGGCAGTCAAAGACAACCTAACCGAGATTGTAACGCACCTTTTGGATTCACTTTTCATCTAGTATGTAGAAAGTTACACGTTGTTAAAGTTTCACGAAAAATTGTAAATTCTGTTTTCAAAAAGTGGAAAAAACACCCGATACAGCGTGCGCCCCGACAAACCGGGCGACGTGGTCGCGCACTATATGTATCGAAAGGCGCGTATGGATGTTGTCGACGTGTGGGAACTGACGGAACCCAATTTCGTTGCATGTGCGCGACGAAATCAGTGCGTATCCGTCTAGATACCCCGTATCGACCCTTTGCAAATTAAGTCACAACTTTGCGCACACTCATCATATCGCGATGAAACTTGCGCCATTGGACTCGAAATATTTTTCTGGTCCTGTGAGCCAAGTTTGGTCCGATTCTGAGACCGTTGATCAGGACCCACAATCCCACTCAACGGGCGATTTTGTGCACGACCTACCGGAATCCAAAATTGGACATACCGTTGGGTTCGTCTCATCAAAACAAATCCATAAACATATAGTTTGACGACTTTAGAGACCATAGATATTGGCACGTATTTCGGTGCAAAGCGGGTCCAACGGCGGACATCGTTTTGACCCGAAATTACGATTTCGCCCCTGTTCCAGAATTTAACTTTTGGACAGGCGTTTTCTAGGCATATCTTATATTCCAAACTCGTTCGTGATGTTTGTTGCAGCATCCGGAGTCATCTGCAGGACTTGGCTTTTCTTGTTTCGTTTATTTGTCTGTTCGAGCTACTGGATTATTCTCTTTTGCACATAACCTCAGGCAAGATACCTTGTCATTATACTGTTTATATTTAGTTCGCATTTTATTATATATCACTGTTCAATTAATTCTAGTTCTTACCGTTCCTGATTTACTGTCTGTTCAGTGATATTAGATATACTTTGTTATTATCCTTTGATTTGCATGTGGACTTAGAGTTAAGAGACTACCGTATGTAGTGTGTTGCATATACCTTGACACAGTTGTACCACGAGGATGTGTGAGATGAGTAGCATGTAGAGGTTCTTGTGTGTGGGCTGATCTCCCATGCGCATGCGTTAGGGCTAACTGCTAATAGAGGCATGTTAGGAGACTTAGCAGTTAGTAGAGGTTTATGAGACATGGATGTGACTCTGTTAGGCATTGGGTGGAAAGAACAGTTCCTTGACGTATGGGCCAAGTATGCACTTCCCTATTGCCGGTTATCTCTGCGGGAGATACGGTCCTGGATCCCGATACTGATTTACTGTTGGCCTCTGACATTCGATGAATGTTATGCTTTGAGGTCACTGGTATCCTGATAGGCCATACCTGAGATTACTGCTACTGAGCCAGAGTGTCCATGCGTTGGAGGTTTGTTCTTAACTGCATAAAAACTGTAGTATGATTAGATTACCTTATTGTCGTCTTGTCACTTATTTCGGTTTGTGACATATTATATATTCAGTTTATTATGGCATGTTCTTTGTGTATCTTGTTACGTCCCTCTGAGGACCTGGTTATCTCTCCAGGTATGTGCTTCTGTGATTTTGCAGGTGTTCTAGCCAAGGCTGTGATCTTCTCCATTCTTTCGAAGACGATTGCGCTTGGTTCGTCTCATTATCTTATCGATCACTTCTTGTACATTTTATTTGAGACAGTTGGTAGTGGACTTTGTCTCCGCCCAACGATTGTATACATGACAAATTCAAAGTTACTTTTATATCATTTATTTATTTAGTGGATGAGAATTAGTTGTTATGGTTCTACTGCATTTTACAGCTTATGTATACATACGAGTTTCCATATATTGGAGTATACTTCGTATGTATACAGCTGGCATGTCGATGTACCTAGTCCTAAGTATTTTGGGACTGGGGCGTTACAGTTCCTAGGTATTTAATGCTGGAATTGCAGGCAAGCCCCTGGTCCCTTCATCATGTGTGTATGAATCAGGGCCTTCATTCCTTGATTCAGTAATATTAAGACTTTTCCCTCATGGAAAGACCTACAAACCAGAATCTGAATCCACAGTACCGAAACCGAACCAAGAGTAATACAAATCATGGGTTTCTTCAAATTTGACAAGTACTTATTTCATCATAAGCCACTGAAACCATGTCTACTCTTCCATAAATTGACTGATCAAAATTTAAACAGCTATCAGTTTCATTATAAATCATTTCTTCTGCAACTGCCAATTCATATAAGTCAAGAGATAAAACCAAGGAAACTAATCAATAAATTTCAGCAACTAACCATTTCATCATAAACCATTTTCACTGCAATTTACTGATACTACCCATATCAGTCTACTCTATACATCGTCTAATAAAATTGTATGTAACATGTACTGAATTGTGTCTAGAAAGGAATTTAGTGTTTCCTAGTTGAGAGAGTGCTAAGCTAAAATAAAAGAAATTAGCAACATGGGAGGGTATCTGAAACTAGTATGTATCAGTTGATATTCAAATGTAGGACCATTTATTCAGTGGCTAAGTGGACCAGGACAGCAAGGAAGGTAATGAATACCAGGGGTGGATGCAACTGCCAGTTAAGCATGAAATACAGCGGATGAATTAAAGTACAGGAAAGACGATGTGTTTGCAGGCATATCAAAGACAGCAACTGCTGGCAAAACTCTAAGTGTAGTACACTGACTGTGGTCGGGGTTTAATTGTATTGCAGGAATGCAATGTGTGGATGCAAAAAGGGTGATATAAATGTGCAGGCCAAATTTGGTATACAGTGGTTAATTTGCAGTGAATACAATGTGAAGGTAACTTTCTAACCTGGATGAGGTTTAGGAAAACTGAACAACTAAGGGGTTTGATACTAACATCTAAATGTGGTTAAACATCATGGATGGTTCAATTGGCAGCTCATAGGCTTTGGCCCTCAACTAAGTGTATTTGATTGCTCTCCCCCTAGGTACAGGTATTGGTTTCTTGGTACTGATACTTTAAGATATCCCTTGATACTACAGGTACTCCAATTACTAGGATGTACTCAGGAATATAGTTGTACCTACTCCTCCTATCCTAGACTGCTGCTACTATTCTTCAATCTGTCTATGTCATGTCTACCTTAACTATCTTCTTACCTCTGAGAGACAAGGCAGGGCATGTACCTCTACTGCTACTTGCTTACCTCTGTCGCGGTAGCTAACAATAGGAATGCTACTTAATCTCTGTCTATTTTAATACCTAACCTGATTGAATATGGGTAGGCTGCCACAGTTGGCTCTATGAGACACCTCCATACTAACCTTTGACACCCCATCTCCTGTTCGGTAATGTACTTTTGTAGGTGAATGGTCAACATGATGACTTAGGGACTGAACCACAAGTTTGAATGGCTGAACAACATATCTGGGATTGAAACCTCAAGTGTCGGTGGCTGACACTAAAGAATTTGAGATTGAAACTCTATAAAGGACTGACAAATGGTGATGTTACTACTCTGCTCTTCCTTACTCTAACTGATGCACACAAGTTATAATTGATATAGGTATGCACTAATTAATGGTACATGTATCTCAAACTGATACAACCTAGACTAGGACTGATACGAAAAGGAGGTAAAAATAGAACATCAGGCTCTCCTTAAGAATATGCCTTAGGCATAAGAGTTGACAAAAGCAATCATCACATATATCATATACTTGGTTAATGCCCAAAGTAGAAATATGTAAGCATTGATCATTACTGTCAACTTGCATCACGCATTTGCTGTTCTCCAGGTTTTACTGTGACTCTATGGATACAAGCAAAGAAAAATCAGATAAAATTAGGGTACCCCCCCTGTTCTCGTCCTTTGATGCATTTGTGCATCTGCTACCAGGGACTCGATCCTTATAGTCTATGCTATGCTAAACCACCTAGTTACAGAGCTAGGTTTCTTAAGTTAGGTTGTGATTACTTCTTGATTATAAGTACAACTATTTTTCCTGGTTCCATATGAAATCAATAGGTACCTACCTATTCCTGATACAACTCGATACCCCTATACCCTTAACATCATCTATATTGCTAAATCTTATAATCAAATACTTCTTCATCTAGTTTCATTTAGGAATTACCACAAACACCTATATCACTACTTGCACATGGTATAATTTACTAGATTGAAGGAAATGAAGGTTACCTATTTTTGACTGCTTTCACTTGCCAAACACTTTCTGGATACGCAGACTCCATGAATTCGAGGGGCACAGGAAAGATTTTAGGGTTTGGAGAACGACCATGGGTCGATTGTAGGGGAAATTGGCTGCCCAATCCTATATATATAGGTGATCAATGGGGAGATTAGATAAGAGCCGATCCTGATGTGAAATTATTTGATTTGATCCTTTCGAACCATTCTGTATTCGAGCAGAGGGAAAGATTTGGCTGGATTTTAAATTTTGGGATTTTGCAAATAAGCCCCCCTTGAATTCTGATTTATAAAATTATTTTAAATGCCAAAATCATTACATCATTATATATTTTTATGATAAATCACTAATATATAGTATATATTAGTTTAAAAAATATTTATAAAACACAAAATTATTATCTCATGAAAATACTGAGAATAAAATAACAATAATCAGAACGGAGGTTTACATCCTACCCACCTTAAAATAATTTTGTCCTCGAAATTCAATAGAGCTATGATCTATTAGGATGAATAGTTCTAAACTATTGCTATTCAAAAATACCTACTATAGGACCACTAATAATACTACCATTATAATCTATTATAAACTTCCTTCAGCTCCTCCTTGGGGTGTTGTCATATCCTTCCTGATCAGGGTAAAAGCTTGTCTTCCTTGTGCGGTTGGTAGTGGTGGGGCACTCGTATTTCTCTTCGGACAATCTCGAGACCTATGTTGGTTTGACCCACAAGCCCAACACAAACCTAACCAACTCTGACAATTTTCCTGTACGTGGCCTCTCTTCATGCAATACTGGCAGATGGAGACGTCTGGGACTTGGTGTGGGGTTGCTCGTGGCTGCTGAGGATACTGCTGAGCTGAGGTCTTCTTCGGGACATTGGGACGTTTTGCCGCTCCTATTTGGTTGATGCCTCCTCCATGTGCGTCTCGGTCTCTCTTTTTTTGCGCTTCAACTCTCTTTCTATCGCCTGTGCGACCTTCAAGATCCTTTCATATGTGGTGGCCTGGCTGGTGAAGATGGCGATGCAAATTTCATGTGATAGCCCTTTTCTGAATTTCTTGGCTTTGGCTGCAGGGGTCAAGGCGTCTGCGAAGCGACTGAGGCAGGAGAACTCTGCGGTGTACTCGTCGATAGAGAGGTTGCCCTGCTCCAGGCTCTCAAACTAGTTCTCCAACTCTTCGCGGGTTGCTTCAGGATAGAACTTCTCTTGAACAGCTCATTGAATTCTTCCCAAGTCACATCTGGCACGGTAAATCGGGGCTCATTTCTATACCATGTGCGGATGATGAAGTAATGATGCATGCTAGCTGACTCGATCTTCAAGTCTTTAGGAACTCCTGTCATCCGAAGAATTTGATCCACGTTTTCTAACCACTCATCCGCGTAGAAAATCCCTTCCGTCCTATTGAATTGTCTGGACCTAAGGTTCATAAAATTCTTGGAAGTTCCAGGACGCGGTCGTGGAGCATCTCTAGTCTGTAGAGCCTCTCTCAAGGTGTCATAAAAGGTGTTGGCCTGCTCCGTGTGGGAAGTGATGAGCTGCTGGAAGATTCAGAGGAGAGAAACGTTCTCCAATACAGGTGGCGGAGGCAGAATATGTGCTGGGTATACAGCAGGTGCTGGGTATGTCGCTGGAGCTGGATGCATGGTAGAAGTTGGATACATCGCTGGTGCAGATTGCATGGTAGGTACTAGTTGTGAAGCATATGCTGGGTGGAGAACATGTGCTGGATGCGGAATTTGTGTTGGTGGTGGAATGTCATCTCTGTGGAATCTCGAGTATTGCAGTTGAGCCGGGTCGTCCTGATGAGTAAGCTGGCCTCCATGCGTCGGTGGGGTCATGTAAGTGAAGGATCCTCCTACAGCCGGTGGGGTATTCAGGGAAGCGTTGTTTCTGTCTTAAGAATCCATTTACTGCAATAAAAGAAAATATTGGATGGTATAAAGATTTCAAGCAGGATGCAAGTCAAGGTTTAATGGGAATCAAGGATTTAGATTAATAATGAGTCAAGACATGTGGATAAGATCCTAGGAGTCTAGTCCTATATCCAGGCTCACGTCGGTACAGTAATGTAACCGAAGTGATTAACGTAGACCTGCATGGGCCACAAAAAAACTTGTCACAACCCGCACCTGCTTTTCGGATACAAGTCCGTGTCCAAGTCCAGCCTACGCCGTAGTGTCGGCGGTAGAACGCTGTTTAGTGTATACAAGTCACAGAAACTATGTCCAATAAGGTAATCTTGATCTCATCCACAGGAAGTAAACTCACATCCAAATCCAATAAATACAACTGAAATAAAGGACTAAATAATATAACTGAATTTCAAGTAGTTCAAGTCACGTCCGGTGGATACAAATCCACTACCAGTAGATAGAATAAAATAAGACAGGAATGATACAATTGAAACCAACTACGCTATTCATCAATACAACAATACCGTGATCTGAATGCTGGCTCAACACTGCTCGTCTCCACCTGGCTCAAGTGCGGCTAACCTGAAGAGATCATCAGGTCCTCAGATGACTAGCAAGATACATAATATACAAGCCTTTCTAACAGTTTATCATGTAAGAAGAAAATCCAGGATAAAACAGGAGAAGACTAAGCAAAATAATACACAAAAATGAACAACTACGTATACATGAACTACAGAAAGAAAAAAACAAGCGAACACGAGATCAACAAATAACCAAACCTTCGCCCCTAGTGTGGACTCGCAGGTTTGAAACTAATCACTAACCCTCGTCCCTAGTGTGGACTCGCAGGTTAGTTCAAGGCAACCACCCTCGCCCCAAGTGTGGACTCGTAGGTGTAAAGGGTCAACCCTCGCCCTAGTGTGGACTCGCAGGTTGAGAAAACGAATACAAAAATTAGCAGTTCATTTCTACGCACTCATTCTATGACAAGACTCAATCAAGAGGGGACACATGTCCAATACGAACTCCTTGGCTAGCTGTGAACAAGGGTTGCATGATTATCAATGACATACACTACTAGAAACATGATATGAAATAAACATGTGTCAAGAATCAATCAATAGAAACTGATATAGAAAAACATGTAGATAAAGTTGTAAGATTGGCAAAGTATACTTGCCTGTAGTCCTGCAGTACGGATACTGTTCACTTGCTTCGTCAAGGTCCCAAGAAACCTATAGTATGAATATCAAAACATCATTAGAGCTATAATGAATCATTCTACTTAATTCCTAAATCATGAAGTCTATTCTAACCAATTGGTTTTCTTAGTTTGGATAGGGTTTGCAATTAATCACCATCCCTGCTTACTTTCTTATTGGCTTGGTGTATCAGCCCTTTTCTTTCCTACATGTTATAATTTGAAGTTAACTAGTTTCTTTGGTTTATCCCAATAACACCTAGTCTGTCCTACACTTTTTAGTTATTCTCTGCCTTCGCCCCTTTTATGGAACCTGACACTAACCCTCATTCCTCTGATACTCGAATGTACCACTGCTAATCCTCATTTCCTATACCCTCACACAGAACTAGTGAGGCAGGCTACACTAGAACCTGTCCAACATACCCATGTTTTGTTCCAATTATGGTACTCATATTGCATATCACTAGATGCCTTGTACTACTGTCAGGTGTCCAGAGGTGTATCCCCCATGCTACAGGTCCTCATTCAGTCCTATTTTTTCCTGTTAGTACTTGTTGTTCCTTGGTATTTAATGCTAGAATTGCAGGCAAGCTCCAGGTCCCTTCATCATGTGTGTATGAATCAGGGCCTTCATTCCTTGATTCAGTAATATTAAGACTTTTCCCTCATGGAAAGACCTACAAACCGGAATCTGAATCCACAGTACCGAAACCGAACCAAGAGTAATACAAATCATGGGTTTATTCAAATTTGACAAGTACTCATTTCATCATAAGCCACTGAAACCATGTCTACTCTTCCACAAATTGACTGATCAAAATTTAAACAGCTATCAGTTTCATCATAAATCATTTCTTCTGCAACTGCCAATTCATATAAGTCAAGAGATAAAACCAAGGGAACTAATCAATAAATTTCAGCAACTAACCATTTCATCATAAACCATTTTCACTGTAATTCACTGATACTACCCGTATCAGTCTACTCTATACATCCTATAATAAAATTGTATGTAACATGTACTGAATTGTATCTAGAAAGGAATTTAGTGTTTCCTAGTTGAGGGAGTGCTAAGCTAAAACAAAAGAAATTAGCAACATGGGAGGGTGTCTGAAACTAGTATGTATCAGTTGATATTCAGATGTAGGACCATATATTCAGTGGCTAAGTGGATCAGGACAGCAAGGAAGGTAATGAATACCAGGGGTGGATGCAACTGCCAGTTAAACATGATACAGTGGATGAATTAAAGTGCAGGTAAGACGATGTGTTTGCAGGCATGTCAAAGACATCAACTGCAGGCAAAACTCTAAGTGTAGTACACTGACTGTGGTCGGGGTTTAATTGCATTGCAGGAATGCAATGTGTGGATGCAAAAAGGGTGATATGAATGTGCAGGCCAAATTTGGTATACAGTGGTTAATTTGCAGTAAATACAATGTGAAGGTAACTCTCTAATCTGGATGAGGCTTAGGAAAACTGGACAAATAAGTGGTTTGATACTAACAACTAATTATGGCTAAACATCATGGATGGTTCAATTGGCATCTTATAGGCTTTGGCCCTCAACTAAGTATATTTGATTGCTCTCCCCTTAGGTACAGGTATTGGTTTCTTGGTACTGATACTTTAAGATATCACCGGATACTACAGGTACTCCAATTACTAGGATGTACTCAAGAATATAGTGGTACCCACTCCTCCTATCCTAGACTGTTGGTACTATTCTTCAATCTATCCATGTTATGTCTATATTAACTCTCTTCTTACCTCTGAGAGACAGGGCAGGGCATGTACCTCTACTGCTACTTGCTTACCTCTATTGCGGTAGCTAACAATAGGAATGCTACTTAATCTCTGTCTATTTTAACACCTAACCTGATTGAATATAGGTAGGCTGCCACAGTTGGCTCTATGAGACACCTCCATACTAACCTTTGACACCCCATCTCATGTTCTGGTAATGTACTTATGTAGGTGACTGGTCAACATGATGACTTAGGGACTGAACCACAAGTTTGAATGGCTGAACAACATATCTGGGATTGAAACCTCAAGTGTCGGTGGCTGACACTAAAGAATTTGGGACTGAAACTCTATAAAGGAGGGACAAATGGTGATGTTACTGCTCTGCTCTTCCTTACTCTAACTGATGCACACAAGTTATAATTGATATAGGTATTCACTAATAAATGGTACATGTATCTCAAAATGATACAACCTAGACTAGGACTGATATGAAAAGGAGGTAAAAACAGAACATCAGGCTCTCCTTAAGAATATGCCTTAGACATAAGAGTTGACCAAAGCAATCATCACATATATCATATACTTGGTTAATTCCCAAAGTAGAAATATGTAAGCATTGATCATAACTGTCAACTTGCATCACGCATTTGCTGTTCTCCAGGTTTTACTGTGACTCTATGGATACAAGCAAAGAAAAATTAGATAAAATTAGGGTACCCCCCTGTTCTCGTCCTCTGATTGATTTGTGCATCTGCTACCAGGGACTCGATCCTTATAGTCTAGGCTATGCTAAACCACCTAATTACAGAGCTAGGTTCCTTAAGTTAGGTTGTGATTACTTCTTGATTATAAGTACAACTATTTTTCCTGGTTCCATATGAAATCAATAGGTACCTACCTATTCCTGATACAACTCGATACCCCTATACCCTTAACATCACCTATATTGCTAAATCTTATAATCAAATACTTCTTCATCTAGTTTCATTTTGGAATTACCACAAACACCTATATCTCTACTTGCACGTGGTAAAATTTACTAGATTGAAGGAAATGAAGGTTACCTATTTTTGACTGCTTTCACTTGCCAAACACTTTCTGGATACGCAAACTCCATGAATTCGAGGGGCACATGAGAGATTTTAGGGTTTGGAGAATGGCCAGGGGTCGATTACAGGGGAAAGTGGCTGCCCAATCCTATATATAAAGGTGATCAATGGGGAGATTAGATAAGAGCCGATCCTGATTTGAAATTATTTGGTTTGATCCTTTCGAAACATTCTGTATTCGAGCAGAGGAAAAGATTTGGCTGGGTTTTAAATTTTGGGATTTTGCAAATAAGCCCCCCTTGAATTCTGATTTATAAAATTATTTTAAATGCCAAAATCATTCCATCATTATATATTTTTTATGATAAATCACTAATATATAGTATATATTAGTTTAAAAATATTTATAAAACACAAAATTATTATCTCATGAAAATTCTGATAATAAAATAACAATAATCATAACGGGGTTTACATCCTACCCGCCTTAAAATAATTTTGTCCTCCAAATTCAATTGAGCTGTGATCTACTAGGATGAATATTTCTAAACTATTGCTATTCAAAAATACCTACTATAGGACCACTAATAATACTACCATTATAATCTACTATGAACTTCCTTCAGCTCCTACTTGGGGTGTTGTCGTATCCTCCCTTATCAGGGCAGAAGCTTGTCTTCTTTGTGCGGTTGGTAGTGGTGGGGCACTCGTATTTCTTTTCGGACAATCTTGAGACCAATGTTGGTTTAACCCACAAGCCCAACACAAACCTAACCAACTCCGACAATTTTTCTGTACGTGGCCTCTCTTCATGCAATACTGGCAGATGGGGACGTCTGGGACTTGGTGTAGGGTTGCTCGTGGCTGCTGAGGATACTGCTGAGCTGAGGTCTCCTTCGGGATATTGGGACGTTTTGTCGCTCTTGATTGGCTGATGCCTCCTCTATCTGCGTCTCGGTCTTTTTTGTGTGCTTTAACTCTCTTTCTACCGCTTGTGCGACCTTCAAGATCCTTTCATATGTGGTAGCCTGGCTGGTGAAGTTGGCGATGCAAATTTCATGTTATAGCCCTTTTCTGAATTTCTTGGCTTTGGCTGCAGGGGTCAAGGCGTCTGCGAAGCGACTGAGGTGGGAGAACTCTGCCGTGTACTCGTCGATAGAGAGGTTGCCCTGCTCCAGGCTCTCAAACTAGTTCTCCAACTCTTCGTGGGTTGCTTCAGGATAGAACTTCGTCTTGAACAGCTCCTTGAATTCTTTTTAAGTCACATCTGGCACGGTAAATCGGGGCTCATCTCTATACCATGTGCGGGCGATGTCATAATGCTGTATGCTAGCTGACTCGATCTTCAGGTCTTCAGGAACTCGTGTCATCCGAAGAATTTGATCCACGTTCTCTAACCACTCATCTACGTAGAGAATCCCTTCCGTCCCCTTGAATTCTCTGGGCCTAAGGTCCATAAAATTCTTGGAAGTTCCAGGACACGGTCGTGGAGCGTCTCTAGTCTGGAGAGCCTCTCTCAAGGTGTCGTGAAAGGTATTGGCCTGCTCCGTCTGGGAAGTGATGAGCTACTGGAAGATTCCGAGGAGGGCAATGTTGTCCAGTACAGGTGGCGGAGGCAGAATATGTGCTGGGTATACGGCAGGTGCTGGGTACGTCGCTGGAGCTGGATGCATGGTGGGAGCTGGATACATCGCTGGTGCAGAGTGCATGGTAGGTACTGGTTGTGGAGCATATGCTGGATGGAGAACATGTGCTGGATGTGGAATTTGTGTTGATAGTGGAATGTCATCTCTGCGGAACCTCGAGTATTACAGTTGAGTCGGGTTGCCCTGATGAGTAAGCTGGCCTTCCTACGTCGGTGGGGTCATGTAAGTGAAGAATCCTCCTACAGCCGGTAGGGTATTCAGGGAAGCGTTGTTTCCTGTCTTGAGATTCCATTTACTGCAATAAAAGAAAACATTAGACGGTATGAAGATTTCAAGTAGGATGCAAGTCAAGGTACAATGGGAATCAAGGATTTAGATTAATAATGAGTCAAGACACGTGGATGAGATCCTAGGAGTCTAGTCCTATATCCAGGCTCACATCGGTACAGTAATATAACCGAAGTGATTAACGTAGACCTGCATGGGCCACCAAAAAACTTGTCACGACCCGTACCTGCTTTTCGGATACAAGTCCGTGTCCAAGTCCAGCCTACGCCGCAGTGTCGGCAGTAGAATGCTGTCTAGTGTATACAAGTCACAGAAACTATGTCCAACAAGGTAATCTAGATCTCATCCACAGAAAGTAAAGTCACATCCAAATCCAATAAATATAACTGAAATAAAGGACTGAATAATATAACTGAATTTTAAGTAGTTCAAGTGACGTCCGGTGGATACAAATTCACTACCAGTAGACAGAATAAAATAAGACAGGAATGATACAACTGAAACCAACTACGCTATTCATCAACACAACAATATCGTAATCTGAATGCTGGCTCAACACTGCTCATCTCCACCTGGCTCAAGTACGGCTAACCTGAAGAGATCATCAGATCCTCAGAGGACTAGCAAGATACATAATATACAAGCCTTTCTAACAGTTTATCATGCAAGAAGGAAATCCAGGATAAAACAGGAGAAGACTAAGCAAAATGATACACAAAAATGAACAACTACGTATACATGAACTGCTAGAAGAAAAAAACAAGCGAACACGAGATCAACAAATAACCAAACCTACGCCCCTAGTGTGGACTCGCAGATTTGAAACTAATCACTAACCCTCGTCCCTAGTGTGGACTCGCAGGTTAGTTCAAGGCAACCACCCTTGCCCCTAGTGTGGACTCGTAGGTGCAAAGAGTCAACCCTTGTCCCTAGTGTGGACTCGTAGGTTGAGAAAACGAATACAAGAATTAGCAGTTCATTTCTACGCACTCATTATATGACAAGACTCAATCAAGGGGGAACACATGTCCAATACGAACTCCCTGGCTAACTGTGAATGAGGGTTGCATGATTATCAATGACATGCACTACTAGTAACATGATATGAAATAAACACGTGTCAAGAATCAATCAATAGAAACTAATATAGAAAAACATGCAGATAAAGTTGTAAGATTGGCAAGGTATACTTGTCTGTAGTCTTACAGTACGGATACTGTTCATTTGCTTAGTCAAGGTCCCAAGAAACCTATAGTATGAATATCAAAACATCATTAGAGCTATAATGAATCATTCTACTTACTTCCTAAATCTTGAAGTCTATTCTAACCAATTGGTTTTCTTAGTTTGGATAGGGTTTGCATTTAATCACCATCCCTACTTACTTTCTTATTGGCTTGGTTTATCAGCCCTTTTCTTTCCTACATGTTATAATTTGAAGTTAACTAGTTTCTTTATATCCCAATAACACCTAGTCTGTCCTACACTTTTTAGTTATTCTCTGCCTTGGACCCTTTCATGGAACCCTGACACTAACCCTCATTCCTCTGATACTCGAATGTACCACTGCTAATCCTTATTTCCTATACCCTCACATAGAACTAGTGATACAGGCTACACTAGAACCTGTCCGACATAGCCATGTTTTGTTCCAATTCTGGTACTCATATTGTATTTCACTAGATGGCATGCCTTGTACTACTGTTTGGTGTCCAGAGGTGTATCCCCCATGCTACAGGTCCTCATTTAGTCCTATTTTTTCCTATTAGTACTTGTTCTTAGGTATTTAATGCTGGAATTGCAAGCAAGCCCCAGGTCCCTTCATCATGTGTGTACTAATCAGGGCCTTTATTCCTTGATTCAGTAATATTAAGACTTTTTCCCTCATGAAAAGACCTACAAACCGGAGCCTGAATCCACATTTCTGAAATCGAACCAAGAGTAATACAAATCATGGGTTTTTTTCAAATTTGACAAGTACTCATTTCATCATAAGCTACTGAAACCATGTCTACTCTTCCACAAATTGACTGATCAAAATTTCAACGGCTATCAGTTTCTTCATAAATCATTTCTTCTGCAACTGCCAATTCATATAAGTCAAGAGATAAAACCAAGGCAACTAATTAATAAATTTCAGCAACTAACCATTTCATCACAAACTCTTTTTACTGTAATTCACTGATACTACCCATATCAGTCTACTCTATACATCCTCTAATAAAATTGTATGTAACATGTACTGAATTATGTCTAGAAAGGAATTTAGTATTTCCTAGTTGAGAGATTGCTAAGGTAAAACAAAAGAAATTAGCAACATGGGAGGGTGTCTGAAACTAGTATGTATCAGTTGATTTTCAGATGTAGGACCGTGTGTTCAGTGGCTAAGTGGGTCAGGACAGCAAGGAAGGTAATGAATGCCAGGGGTGGATGCAACTGCCAGTTAAACATGAAATGCAGTGGATGAATTAAAGTGCAGGCAAGATGATGTGTTTGCAGGCATATCAAAGATAGCAACTGCAGGCAAAACTCTAAGTGTAGTTTACTGATTGTAGTCGGTGTTTAATTGCATTACAGTAATACAATGTGTGGATGCAAAAAGGGTGATATGAATGTGCAGGCCAAATTTGGTATGCAGTGGTTAATTTGTAGTGAATACAATGTGAAGGTAACTCTCTAACCTAGATGAGGTTTAGGAAAAATAAACAACTAAGGGGTTTGATACTAACAACTAAATGTGGCTAAACATCATGGATTGTTCAATTGGCAGCTTATAGGCTTTGGCCCTCAACTAAGTGTATTTGATTGCTCTCCCCCTAGGTACAGGTATTGGTTTCTTGGTATTGATACTTTAAGATATTACTGGATACTACAGGTACTCCAATTACTAGGATGTACTCAAGAATATAGTGGTACCTACTCCTCATATCCTAGACTGTTGATACTATTCTTCAATCTGTCCACGTCATGTCTATATTAACTCTCTTCTTACCTCTGAGAGACAGGGCAGGGCATGTATTGCTTACCTCTGTTGCAGTAGCTAACAATAGGAATACTACTTAATCTCTGTCTATTTTAACACCTAACCTGATTGAATATAGGTAGGCTGCCACAGTTGGCTCTATGAGACACCTCCATACTAACCTTTGACACCCCATCTCCTGTTCTGGTAATGTACTTATGTAGGTGACTGGTCAACATGATGACTTAGGGACTGAACCACAAGTTTGAATGGCTGAACAACATATCTTGGATTGAAACCTCAAGTGTCGGTGGCTGACACTAAAGAATTTGGGATTGAAACTCTGTAAAGGACTGACAAATGGTGATGTTACTGCTCTGCTCTTCCTTACTCTAACTGATGCACACAGGTTATAATTGATATAGGTATGCACTAATAAATGGTACATGTATCTCAAACTGATTCAACCTAGACTAGGACTGATACGAAAAGGAGGTAAAAACAGAACAACAGGCTCTCCTTAAGAATATTCCTTAGACATAAGAGTTGACCAAAGCAATCATCACATATATCATATACTTGGTTAATGCCCAAAGTAGAAATATACAAGCATTGATCATAACTGTCAAGTTGCATCACACATTTACTGTTCTCCAGGTTTTACTGAGACTCTATGGATAGAAGCAAAGAAATATCAGATAAAATTAGGGTACCCCCATGTTCTCGTCCTCTGATGCATTTGTACATCTGCTACCAGGGACTCGATCCTTATAGTCTAGGCTATGCTAAACCACCTGGTTACAGAGCTGGGTTCATTAAGTTAGGTTGTGATTACTTTTTGATTATAAATACAACTATTTTTCCTGGTTCCATATGAAATCAATAAGTACCTACCTATTCCCGATACAACTCGATACCCCTATACCCTTAACATCACCTATATTGCTAAATCTCATAATCAAATACTTCTTCATCTAGTTTTATTTAGGAATTACCACAAACACCTATATCTCTACTTGCATATGGTAAAATCTACTAGATTGGAAGAAATGAAGGTTACCTATTTTTGATCGCTTCCACTTGCCAAACACTTTCTGGATACGCAGACTCCACAAATTCGAGGGGCACATGAGAGATTTTAGGGTTTGGAGAACGGCCAGGGGTCGATTGTAGGGGAAATTGGCTGCCCTATCCTATATATATAGGTGATCAATGGGGAGATTAGATAAGAGCCGATCCTGATTTAAAATTATTTGGTTTGATCCTTTCGAACCAATCTGTATTCGAGCAGAGGGAAAGATTTGGCAGGGTTTTAAATTTTGGGATTTTGCAAACAAGCCCCCCTTGAATTCTGATTTATAAACTCATTTTAAATGCCAAATCATTACATCATTATATATTCTTTATGATAAATCACTAATATATAGTATATATTAGTTTAAAAATATTTATAAAACACAAAATTATTATCTCATGAAAATACTGAGAATAAAATAACAATAATCAGAACGGGGGTTTACAGCGTTGGCGTTGGCTTTATTTATAGGTTGCATGACTGTGTGCTGCGTATTCCATCTCCAACTTCCTGTCGGCACTGACAATATAGTATTTGAATCCTCAGTGAATCCACATCCATAGTAACATGTAAGATAAAACTTGATTCTGATAGAAAATAAAGATTTGATGAAAAAAAATAAGTAAAAAAATTCCAACTAGTAATGTTTTTCTTGCCGAAGGATCATTCGTACCGGAGGAACATGAATGCTTTTCGTGCCGACGTTGTGGAGAAGGCTAATCCACCGCCAATGTGGCCCTGATACATGATATGGGAAGAGGTAGAAGATTTACCAAGAGCTATTGAAGGGCCTGCTAAGGGATACAAGTGTGACGGATTTGGTCGCACTCATAACTAGACGAAGAGGAGTATATTCTGGGATCTGCCATATTGGAGCACCAATCTGATCAGATATAACCTTGATGTCATGCATATCGAGAAGAATGTGTTTGACAACATAATTAATACTGTAATGGACATAAAGGGGAAGACGTACGACAATCCAAAGGCCATGTTAGACTTGGAAGAAATCTGTTGACGTCCTGCATTGCATTTAATAGAGGAGGAGAATGGAAAGTTGAAGTACTACCAGAATATCACATATTAGCAACGCAAGTAGACATTGCTAATATGGAAAAAATGTCACTAAACAAAATTACCGACGTTTTCTGCGACGTCTTTTGGTTGTCGCGTCCATACAAGTCGCTGACAGACAAAACTTCACAAATCGTCGCTCATGCGACGTTTCGCAGCGACGTATTGACGTCGCCAATTTAGCGACGTTTACCGACTCTATGTCAGAAATCAAGCGACGCTTCCTAAGTCGCTAAGTGTCGGTAGAAGATGTAGGCATTGGCGACGTTTTGGCAATTGTTAACGACGTTTAGTGATTCCTATATACGACACAAAAACCTGTAAAATTATTGACGTTTAGCGACGTTCACCGACGTGTACTGACGCTGATTTTAGTCGCTAAGCGTCGCTAAGTTTACAGAACTCACCGACGCTTAGCGACGAACCGTCGCTAATCTGTAGGATGTGCCGACATTTACCGACGTTTTGTCGTGTCGGTTAACGTCAGTAAACGTTGCTAAATATCGGTAATTTTACAGGAAAAAATAAAAAATAGAATGGCATTTTCTGGGTTCACCGACCCCTTCAATAGAACACTCAACACCGGTAAATTCATATACAGTTGAAACGAATAATAAAATAAAATATGATAAAAATGGCACATTAGTCTCAAAGTCTCCACACAACCAATATCCAATGTCTACACAACCAATATCCAATGTCTACACATAAATATCCACGCAGATAAGTCTACACAACCAATCAACAAATGCATAATATTCAAACCCAATATCATGGGTCTACACACAAACAAACACTCTACACAAACAATCAACAAACAGTCATAACTGGGACTACTGCGGATCTGGAGCAGGAAGGGCACTACTGTGCATCAGGGATAAGAACAGCTCATACTGCTTCTGTGAAATCGACATCGATGAAGGTAGTAACGTCGGTAGAGTCGGTGACAATGAAGGCGCACCCGGAGGACGTATCTGCTCCAACACTACTAGTCGCTGGTTGTATGAATCCATGATAGATAACAGCCTTGTACTGCTATCAACCATCGAATCCTGTATCAACATCAGCCTCTAGGCCATGGACAGGTATGATGCCTGCAGCTCCATCATGATGTACTGTGTCGACACTCTAAGATCAGTAACACCACGCTCTGTCCTCTCAGTCATATCCCTGAGCTCCATGATGCTATGCTGGAGCGTATCAAATCGTGCAAGGAGTGCGGCATCATCCGTATACGACTGAGACTGAGGCTGCTCCTGGATCTGTCGTAGCATCTCATCACGGAGAGACTCAATCTGACGGTCAACCATCTCTTGGACTCAGGCAGACTCCTGTGAGGGCTATGGGCCATGCACACTAGCAGCGGAGGCCCTGGAGGACTGTGTCGCAACTAGGGCGCCATAGGATCCTGTACCATAGCACGTACCACTATGGAGACCGCCAGCGGCGGTCACCCACAGCTCGTCCTCCGACGGAGCTGGAGCATGCTGCAAGGAAGTACCAGCCTCTCCCGCTGTAGGTGCACTAGCAGCCGCCCGCTCGCGTAGCTTAAGATACTAGGCCTAGAAAGTATGGATACTTTATAATTTCTAATATCTAATGTACTTATTATTTCTAACTACATGAATATTTATTTTCATATTTACTAAGTTATATTAAAATTAACACAAAGTATTGAAATTAACTATAAGTATTGTAATACTTACATAGGTCTGCTCGGCCCTCTCGTCAATAAGCTTACCGCCCTTCTGATGGGTTGCCTGGAAGACGGTCACCATGTTGGAGTCATCATCCCTCCTTACCTGTTAAAAATATATTATTTAGTACTATTTCTAAAATTTATCGGACTTGCATTAAAATAATATTTTTGAAATAAAAAATATACCAAACGACGAAAATGTTCCGTCATCGGAATCGATTCACCGTACCACTTTAACGCCTTCTGCCTAGCCGCCTTGGCGCCTTCTCAGACTTTTCCTTATACATTGGCTCATCGAATCAAGCCCTCATCGAACACTGATCAGGGGTGATCCATCCTTGGATCGGCTTTCGGCACGATCACGAGCCTTCTGCTCATTAATAACATCAAGTACCAGCTTGGCAGCGACGGCAAAAAACATCCCCTTGATCAACCCGGCCGGTGCGGTGGATAGAAATATGTACCCTAGAAGAGTGCAAATCAAATATTTATCAGTTATATAATATGCATAAATTATATGATTCATGTTAAAACCAAATATGCTTTTACGTTGAAGTACGCAAACCAGAAGGCCTTTCTCTCGTTCGGAGCATCATAGTAGTTTATCCAAGGGCCACCATAATTGTACCTCAGAAAGTGGCCTAGGCGTCTCTGTACCGACGAGGGACGATATTTATACAGACATAATTATATTCATGAAAAAGTGAATTTATGGTGAATAAAGAAAGAAACGATATATATGATGATAAACCAACACATTTACTTTGTACCGTCGGCCCAAATCTTCGTCCTCGTCTCGTCTAGAGGTGCGCACGGAGGATCTCGCTGATACTGATCCGGCGTCGGCTCAGCCTCCTCCATCTGCTCATCTGTCTCCATCGTTCCTTCAACAGGAGGAACACTAGACGAGAGAGTAGTCTCAGGCCTGGAACTACTCGTCCTAGGAGTGCTGCCACGTAACGTCGTAGCAGTCAGAGATGGTCGATATACTGGAGTACTCGGCGTCGAGGATCCAGAACCAGTAGGAAGTACCGGAGGAGAACGATGGTCATGTTTGGACCTGCCGAACGATCTGCATCGTCCTGTCATACCTGGTAACAACATATGATGATACAACAAATAAACAAAAAGATAGTACATTCTACAGTCAGAAACATCAAAGTACATTCTACAAGTGTAACCCGATAGTATATTCTACAGGAACATCGAAGTCCAGATAATAACCAAATCTAGATATAACCACTCTTAGAGCATCATTAGTAGTTGGGACTCTCCAATGCAATTTGGAGCCCAAAATTTCAAAAAAAAGGTAAATGTAGAATGGGTTGGGTTTGTATGAGAATAGTAGAAAATGATAAAGTGAGCTCCGGTCCCAAAAATTGTGTGGTCAAAAATTAATGTAGGAAAAAAAATAATATAAAGTTAAGAATCTAGAAAATTGGGCTCCAAATTGGAACTTACTATTCTACAAAACGAGTTTCTACAATCTAGAATCTAGAAATTGGGAGGCCCAACCCTTAGCACCTATGGATGGGTTGGGACCGAAATTGTAGAAATTGGGACCAGGGATGAGACTTACTATTCTACAAAATGAGCTCCTACATTCTAAATCTAGAATCTAGAAAATGGGATGGGCCTTACTAATGATGCTCTTACAAGCAACATAAAGGGAGGATGAGACGCGCTCAAAAGTTCGGCACGAAGAAGAAGGGAGGACGACGTTTGTGATCGACTGTAGGAAGTCGGTGGAGGATAAGATCATGGACATCGCCTCGCTAGAGAAGTTCCTCTACGGCGCTCGAACGACCTTCGGTTTCCTGTAGTCAACTCTCTCGCTAAACTAGTGACCGACGGTGCTGCATCGAGTTCAGCGACAAACTTTGGCCGTATTCTTCTTCACCGACGATGGTTGGTCCCGCGGTAAGTTTCTTTAACTTAGCCTCTTTAACTCATTATTTGAATTCTTTCGCCTACGAACAAATTCAAGCTATGTTCTCCTTGGATCAAGTCAACGACATTAACACTCACAGCCGGCCGAAGGGATGAAGAAGCTTCTCTGACTGATTCCTGCAAGATCAGACCCCTGCTTCATCGATTATAGGTTAGACTCTTGCTTTAGAATTGTCCTCCATGTGTTTGATAAAAGTTCTGAACGATTATCTCTTCAGCAGTTTGGAACTATTGCTCACTCCGATCGTCGTCACAGTCGCCGGAGAGAAGGCCAGGGCTCAGGATCGGATCAAGGTCGCCAGAGGGAAGGCTGGGGCTCTTGGCGATGTCGTCACAGTCGCCAGAGAAAATTCCAAGGTCAAAGAATTTGTAAGCCCCCTTTCAAAACCTTAACCCTGACCCTAATTCTTTGTCCATCAAAATAACCCTAAAATCATCATTTTCTTGATTTCTTTCCTTCTGCTGTCAACAACACATACAGGACGAAGATGCCAGACTCCTTGCAGGAAATTCCTCTGAAGACGATGATCGACGTCCGAAAAAAGGTCATTTTTTCTATGTGATAAATTAATTGAATTTCTTGATTTAGGAATAAGTAGAGGATAATGGAGACTTATATGGCCTCTGATACTTTTTTTAATTCCTAATCCTTTTCTTTTCTCTATCAAGTGTGTGTAGATATATGTTTTTTGTTACATTTCAGGCACCTTTAAATTGTATGAGATCCTATGAATAAATTGTGTGTTTTTGTTCCCTATTAAATTATAGGCAACTTCTAGAATTGTAATAGTAGGGAACCGCTCGATATTATCTAAAGATTTTTTTACGGAGTCTATACAGACACATAAATTGATTCAGAAATACGACATATTTTAGGATATTGGTAGGGCATGTTTATGACACAATAACATATTTGTGTACATGTTCTTACATTTGACCTTAGTAATATCTATATTTGTGCAATTTTTTTTGTAGTAATTAGGCTACAATAAAGTTATATAAAGGATCCGTAGAAAATAAAACATATCCAATATGGGTGTCCAGGAAGTATCAGTCCAAGTATGTAGTGGATTTGGATGTATACACTATATGTTCCTGTTGAGGATTATCTGTGCAACCTAGATGCCGTGCCTTATTTTATACTTGTCGACCGCCAGAATGTTTGTGTTTGCTAGGATATGGAGATGGACATAGTTATCTAACTTCCATGAGATCCAATTTTGGCTCACATGGAGGTCGATATTTGGTTACACCATGCCCACGAAACCATGTCCTGCATATTGGTGATCAACAGTCAAGTTCAGAATGGAGTTTACGAAATTTTCAGTGTAAAAATGTTGACTGATGTAATTCTTTTTTTTAGGTAGCATTTTTTAGGAGTTTGTTTGTTTTTTATAATTTTACCTTGATAATGATCATCTAGGAAAAAATAACATTAAGGCCATGCCTGTGTGTGCATCAAGCTTTGAGAGTCAATGGACTGGTTTGCACCACTTTAGCAATACTTATTTGTGCTGCTTAAAATATTGTCTTTCATCGGTAGTGATCATTGATAGTGTGAACTTCATTTTCTCTTTGAATTCTAGTCTTTCTATACAATTTTTGGCTATTGTTTGGTGATAAATTGAGATGTGAATCTGTAATATCCAAGCAGGTGGTTAGAAAAGTTCAACATGTGCTTTTCATTATAACATCTCTTCTATTTAATTTCAGCCCCACCAAAGGTAACAAATTTGAAGATAATTGGAGATCTTCGTGAAGGGAATAAGGTGACTGTTTCTGCAATAGTATCTGGAGGGACTGAGGAATCAAGTAGGGTCCATTGGTTTAAGATAAGCATGTCAAAGATCGAGGGTGAAATTGGTCTGGAAGTAGTTAGTACCTCCAAAATCACAAAGGTGAGAATCTTCAAAAAAAAATTTAATTCAATATATTAAACCAACTTCGCGAATTGTGTGTAGACCATTTTGCTAATGGTTCCATTTTTCCAAAAGAAATATAACTTATTTTTAATCTTTGATGGCCTTGGTAGAGCTGTTAGAAACTCGTCTGCTTTATTTTACATACTCTTCTGCTTTATGTAACTCTTGCTTTTAGAAACTCTTGTTTGCCACAGTCGGCATCTTCTCTGAAGACAGATTAAGTTTGGTTTTATTCGAGTTTTTTTAAAATTTTCTGAGAATGAGCCATTGTATTACTACAGATTAAGTTTGATTTCCAGGACCGAAAAGTAACTCTCCAACAAGTAAACGAGTTCTTGAATACTAAGATTGCGCCCAAAGAGCTTGTTGATGAGATAAAGGTATGTATTTGTTCTTGACTACATATGAATATCTATGATGATAAATTCTCTAAGAACATGTTTATTTCAGAAAGTATGGAAACTAAAACATGGTAGTTCTAAATCAATAATAAACACATTTATATGTCAGGAATCTTCTTATTTTGTCAAATTAGCCTAAAATATAAGTGTGTGCAAGTAAATTTGGAATGACATTTTTTTTAGTGACATAGAAAGTCAATGTATAAAAAGAAGTTAAAAGACTAACTGAATAAACTAGAAAAGAAAATGTATTTTTCAGCATTATGTATAAGAGTGATAGTTACAGATAACACAGTGAATTTGAAAATGTATACTTCAGACTTTACTTACAAAAGTGGATAATACAATGATGTAAGAGAAGAATAGCCCACAAAAATAATAGCAAAGCAAAGCAAAAATAATGTAAATAAAGATAGGAATAACACTTCGATGTGTGAACAACATTATGTTGTTACTACAAAAATCGTTAACAATGACACTTCATAGATGACACTCATAAAAAAATGTCATTAATGTTATTTTCAATGTCAGCTCCTTAGATGATTGTCATTAATAATGTAATCAATGACAATAAAAAAATAATTTCATAAAAAGTACATTAAGATGACAATTTAAAAAATAAGGGTCCTTAAAGAATTTTATGAATGTCATCTTTTATGTATAGAAAAAAAATGTGAAATATATGTTTGAGATATTTTTTTAATTGCTTATATACTAGCTTGGGTGGAATCCTCTCTCTCTTTTAATTCCTGCTAAGATTTCTTATTTCCTCCCAAATCCAATTTCAATCCCAATCAACCTGACCCCCTTCTTCTTCCTCCACGAATCTTCTACTGGCCATCGACGCCATCAACAGCCTCTCTATAAGCTTCTCCAGCGATTAACGATCCTCCATCGAGCTTGCTTGTCCACGTCTCCAATCGGCGTTCATGAATCCTGATTTTTCCGACTAAACCAACGTCGGCTGGAGAAGTCGACGGGTTCCAACTCATGGCCACTGCCCCCCAGCCGACGGGTTCTATCTCGTAGTCGCTGCCCCCATCGAGCTTCTTGAGGGCGCTTCCCCCATTGACTTCTCCAGCCGATTTTCCATCAATGCCTCGGCTCCACGTCGACGACCCCATTCCATCTCAACCGATCTGACTCCAATTTGTGGTAACCCTCTTGTTTCTTTCTTCTTCTTCTTCTTCTTCTTCTTCTTCTTCTTCTTCTTCTTTATCATATTTATTGATCTGTATTGTGTTGTTCTTCATTGATCATGCCCAGATTATAGAACTGCTACGATATTGGAATAGACTGCCAAAGAAAGGATCCCATAATGGTAGGATCCCTTCCCATAGCACCTGGGAAGGAAGGAAATCGAGGTCCAGACACCATGTTGGTTTTGCAAAAGAAATAATTCGAACATGAAAAAGCAATCTGGGAGAGGAAATTGAGCTAGGATTTGATATTAAAATTGGGGATCTAGGAATTACAAGCAGCTAAGAATTATACTAGCTAAAGCTTACCAAATATCATTCGTGCCCCTTACTCAATAAGCCTGGGTATTTATAGAGGATACCCAGGCTGCTACATTCTCTACTAATACGCGGATACATGAGTATCGACGGTTAATTCTATTAGCCTTATTGCTGAGCTGGCTTATACTAGCTGAATATGTTATATAGTGATGCAAACCTCCTGAGCTGGCAATGATGATTGGGATCCCTCTCTGAGCTGGCAATGAGGAAGGGACATGGCATACTTGGAGTTGCAACAATACTCCCTCCATCAATTTGACCTTGTCTCAAGGTCAAAATGAAGAATTTTTTTGATGAATTCTTTATATGGCACCTATGTGGCTTCTTCAATTGAGCCATCTTTCCAGTGAACTAGCAGGTCTACTGCAGCTTGGTTCCTCCTCTGCACAAGTCGTCTTTCGAGCACCCAATGTGGTTCCTGGATAATTTCTTCCCTGTGAGTTGGAATGCCATTTTGAACTTCAATACGATGGCTAACCTTCTTTTTAAGCTGGGATACATGAAAGACAGGGTGGATGAGGGCTTCCTCTGGTAATTTGAGCTTGTAAGCTCTCTGTCCAATTCTTGATAGGACCTGATATAGCCCATAATATTTAGGAGATAGCTTTTGTGGCCTCCTATGGGCTATGGTGATTTGTCTATAAGGCTGAACCTTCAGATACACCCAGTCTCCTTCCTGAAACTCTCTGTCAGTCCTGTGTAAGTCTGCCATCTTCTTCATCCTGTCTTGAGCCATGATTAGATTATCCTTCAAAAGCTGTAGAGTATTGTCTCTTGACATTAAACCCTCTGCCACTGCTCTGTCTGTAACAACATCTGGAACATATATAAGGATGTGTGGGGGTTTCCTGCCATAGACTGCTTCATAAGGAGTTTAGTAGCACTATGCCAATTAGTGTTGAACCAAAATTCAGCCCATGGAAGGTGATTGCTCCTTTCCTTAGGTTTATGACTACAAAAGCATCTCAAATACCCTTCTATACATCTGTTTATTACCTCTGTCTGGCCATCAGATTGAGGGTGATAGGCAGTACTGTATTTGAGATTTGTTCCTTGTAATTTGAAAAAGTGCTGCCAAAATTGACTAGTAAACACAGGGTCTCTCTCTGAAACTATATATTTAGGCATTCCATGTAGTTTAAAGACTCCATCAACAAAAACCTGAGCTACAGTACTTACAGTGAAAGGATGTGTTAAAGCAAAGAGGTGAATATATTTTGAGAGTCTATCAACCACAACCATTATAGTTGCTTTCTGATAGCTAAGGGGTACCTTGTGATCATAGAGCCTTGGTGGAGGTAGACCCCTTGGCTCCTCAAATAAGAGATGATATTTCTCCAACAGATCATACAGCTCCTTCTGGGGTTGCTTCTTCACCTCTGCAGTTAAGGAACATAATTGAATCGAGAATATCTGTGGCTTTTGCCTCCAATCCTTGATGTTTGTCTCATGCAGTTGATGTTTGGTATGTTGAAGACCTTGCAGTTGATGCTCTACTCCTTGGATTGTAAATTTCATCAGAAGTTCTTGAAAATTCCAAGTAATGTTACCTAAAGTACTCAGCCAGTTTGCCCCTAACACAATGTTGCATCCTGTGATAGGTAATTGTAATAGGTCCACTTCAATTGTAGTACCCTGGCATTCAATCACCACCCCCTTGCAAAGTGGTAGCTCCCCTCATAATCAAACATTTTTACCATTACATTACAAACTTCTCTCTCTCTCTCTCTCTCTCTCTCTCTCTCTTATTTGCAGAAGGCATGGGGAATTCTCTTCCTCACCAAGTATACATCTAGTTAGTTGGTATGTGAATACCTTCATTTTTCATATATACTTGGTGATTGTTAGATTTGTAGATTGTGTCGTATGAGTCTAGGAAGAGAATTTCTGTTAGATGTGTATGTCATGGAATTTTGATGTTTGCTCTGTTTTCTCTTATTCAATTTTTTTGTGTATTCATGTGGAAATTTTCTTTTTCTTTCATGTTACTCAAGTGGAACTTCTTTTTTCTGCAAAAAAGAAGAAAGTACTTGCAATAGTAATCTCTTGTGTGTTCTTTAACTTATATACTGCAGTTCCAAGTCTTATCTTGCTTTATTTTGTTCTATATATGCTTTTTATGGGAGTTTCATGCCAAATCCATTATTTAATCTTTATAGGCTATATATACTGTATACATACCTGGAAAATCCAAATCTTAGTTAGAGATACTATGGTAGTAAAATCTGATTGGCACTTATTTTCTCTTTAAAGCATCAAATATGCCTTATCAATGGGGAAACTTATGAATCTATTCTCTCATTTCACATAGTAGAGCGATCATTCTCTCATTTCACACAATTCTGTGGTATATTAACATTGCAAATTTTCCTACAGTGTTGTCTGCAAATGACGAAACTCAAGTTGTGATGAAGGGAATACTCATGGGGCTGTTGACTATCTTCTGAAGCTAGTACGAATTAAGGAGGTCAAGAACATATGGCAGCATGTCATTAGGAGGAAGAAGGTTGATACTAGGGATAAGAATAATGTGGATAGTGGAGATGATTGCGACGACCTCCAGTTTGCAAATGTTGAAGGTTGGCAGGGTTCTATTTCAAGTGGGTTTTCAGATCAAAAGCTTTGTAAGAAGAGGAAAGAACATAATGAGGAAGGTGATAATGATGAAGAAAATGAGGCTGAGAATGATGATCCATCTGCCCAACAAGGGTGGTTTGGTCTGTTGATCTGTACTGGAAGTTTGTTGCTGCTGTTAGTCAGTTGGGAATTGATAGCAACAATTATGTCCTAAGTTATTGGATCTTCTTCCTCTGTAAAAGTTCTCTTCGACTATAATTGCTCTCCCCCCAACACACATACGGAGTATTCTTAATAGTTGTTGATTGTGTTGTGGCTTCCTTTCTGATACAGAGGTTGTCCCCATGAGGATCTCATGAATATTGAAAGGCTCATACGGGAAGCAAGCCATCCTCAGGTATAGCTTATTTTTCTAATAATCTTCGTTAATCACAAAATTATATTTCTTTTTCTAAACGTGGTGTGATATCTTAAAATATAATAGTATTTACTTCATATCAGGCTCTGGAGGATGTTCACTCATAACAAGAGGGAAATTATAGAATGACACCCCACATCTCATCATTGAACTTTACAGAATTGAACTTTACTACAAGGAATGCCAATGTCACTCGAACTAGAAAATTTCCGCAATCCAAGGATACACCAGAAGCAAACCGGTAAGCTCGATCCTTTCGGAGATAATGTTATTTTAAGCTCGATCCTTTTTGGAAATAATGTTATGTTAGTCTTCTTTTGTTAAAGTTCAGAAGTTTTAATGTTGAGTTTGAAGTATAGTAATTATAATTGCTAGTGAATAAATGCTTATGAGAATCTGATTTGGGGGTATTATCTGGAAAATGCTGAGAAACTTAATGTCTTGGGATACTAGAAGAAAATATGTATTAAAGAAGTAACATAGAATACTAAAATAATTGCAGATGAAACAAGAAGTTTGTGTGCTTCTATTTTCTAAAATACAAGAATTTGTTTGTATGCTACTGACAAAATATTCTAGTTCATATTTTTCTTTTTTCTTTCTCTTTTGGAATAGTTGTGTCTAGAGTTATTTTTTGTAACACAAAACTCATGAAATATCGTCATCTGTTAGGTTGGCGTGATTGGGAATTTGGTCCTTTCTTTACCAAACATAAAGAAAGATGTCAGGAGCTTTACAACCTGTTATTGGATTATTAATGTATTATTTGGAACTATTCGCTCTCCTTATGTTATTGTTTCAACTTGTATATCGGAAGTGGGGATAAAGTGGAACTTTTTAGAACATCATAGCACATATTTGGTTTTACATAAAAGTTGTGAACATTAATTATTTGTCTTATGTTGTCTGCTTTTGTATTCCATAGTCATGTCATAGTTGTTTATTGATTTCTTAGTAGTATTGTATTCCTTAATCAAATTGTTGAGTTTCATGTTGCTCGAAAATGTTTGCAGGCTGTAGAGCTATAATCTGTGGCCTGGATCCTGTATGTAGTGAATCGAGTTCATGGATGGAACTCACAAATATTGATAAAGTGCTTCGAGGTCCTACTCAGCCATTTTATCAGGTAAGTGATACTGTTGATGAGCAACTTGATTGGTAGGATGAAGCAATCTGTTGGTTTGGAAATCAAATGACTCATACTTTTTGGCCTAATTAGACTCCTTGGGTCAAAACCACACAAAAAATATTTAAAAATATTACACAACCATGTAGAAGCTTGATTATCTTGAATATGCAATTCCTCCTTGATTCTATATGGTTTTGGTGTACGTCAACACTTTTTAAGATATGTCTTGCTCAAAGGGGAGATGGAGTGAAAAAGTCTAACATGAAGTGTGTCAAGGTAAGTTCTCATTTAGGTTTCTTTAGCAGAAAATCTGGTAAGTTGGCTGTTGAGATTGTTCTATATATTAATGTAATATTTGTTGTATTGGTATAACATGATATACTAGTTGATTTTATGCTTATTTTTGTAGTTTGCTGGGAGAAAGGATTCCTCTGTCAGAGAAATTGATTAATGAGACGAGAGCTGGCCAAATTTATCTCGGATATTTTTAATGAAGACCGTATGTAAAAAATGACGCATAATAAAATTTTGGAAGTATTGTAAATTTATGTTGTGAACGTTTGAGACTGAAATAATATTGTATAGTTCAATGTTGGCATTTTGAATAATTATGAAATAAAAAAAAATTTGTTGGTGTTAAATGTTTATTTTTCTTCTTCTTTATAATGTATACAAAATACAAATTGTGGAATACGGATGAAAAAATTGGAGCTATAAAAATAACGAAATTTAATGATGAATAAAAGTCATCTTTTGTAAATAAAGATGACACATAAAAGTCATCTTTTACAAATAAAGATGACGTGTATTGAGCTGTCATAGATTTCTTATGATAAACATAATTTTTTAAAAATAAAGATGACGTATAGAAGTCATCTTTTGTACATAAAAATGACGCGTCAAAGCCATCTTTTGTAAATAAAAATGATGCATAGAAGTCGTCTTTTGTAAATAAAAAAGACGTATGAAAGTCATCTTTTATAAATAAAAATGACGTGTGTTTAATTGTCATTGATTTTTCATGAAAAAAGTCATCTAATGAACACACAGAAGTCATCTTTTCTAAATAAAGATGACACATAAAAGTCATCTTTTATAAATAAAGATGACATACGTTGAGCTGTCATTGATTTCTAATGATAAAGATGACCCCTTCATAGATGATGGCCAAACAAATGTCATCAATTAACATATTTAGCCGCCATTGTTATCTATTTTTGTAGTAGGCCTACTCCTCCTAAGCACTAGGACTAAGACCTCCTATGTCATCATCATGAGGTCCATAAAAAGTAGGTCAAACATCCTCATCACCATCACCTAATATATCAATGCTCCAATTAGGAATTGAGCAAACTACAATACATCTTAGTGTTACTAAACAATATAATAAAGTAATCAGAAAACAAGAAAAATAAATATCGACAATGGACAGTATAGAGATATGAACAAATGGTACAAACAAGGAAATAAGCTAGCTAGTAGACCAAGATAAGTGCGACATGCATCTAAAATACTAATTAAGCATGTAGGGCTAGACAAGTAATAAGGCACGTCAGCTGATGACAGTTAGCATTCATGTGTTTTGGACATAAGGTACGTCAGCTGATGACGGCTAGCATTTATGTGTTGTCCATGAGTTAGGTAAACAATATGATGGCTAGCATTTATGTGTCACGTTCCAGTCCCAAAATACGTGGGACCAAGCTACGTAACAATGGCCAGCAAATATGTACTCAATTTTTTTTTCCAATTTAATAGAATCCTCAAGTACGTATATTGTTGTATCTAGATAATAAAAGGGTTACATGGTATACTAATCTCATCCACAGGAAAATAAACTAGTCTGAGTACCATAAAGTCAAGTAGTCAGAAATAAGTCATACAGAACCATAATAAGTATAAAGTTGGTGGAGACAAATCCACTACTCAAATATGCCGAAATAAAGTGCTGAAGGAAAATTCAGAAAGTAAGATAACTAGATACAGACTCTAAGTGGAAAGCTGCATCCATGATGTACCATACCCAAGATCAAATATACTCTCTTGGGTATACCTCCTCGTCCTCGAAAACAGCGTACCCAGTCCGTCGATCTGCGCTCGTACTCTTGTCAGCTAAACATGAAAAGAAACCAGGTTCTCAGAGGGACATAGCAAGATACATAGCAACATGTCCTAATGATATAAAATATTACAATAAATAAGGGGTGTACCAAACTAAGTGTAATACAATGAGAACAACTTTCGACGCAGGGGCTGCAGGCCAAATGGGATCAGCATAATTACCTGGGGGAACATAGGCCTACTATAGCATAGTATCGTGGACGTCAGAGGCCAAACTAGTACTGACCATCAATCCATGGTCGTCATATCCGGTTCTCCGGCAAAGACGGCTGGTTACAAGGGAAATATGTACGTAGTCCATGACTCTAGTGACCGTCCTCCGCATCCAATATTGTTGTATCTGTCGTGCACCACGCGTCATGTCCAGCTCCAACAGACATTTGTTGTAGAAGAAAGAATAGGAGGTTCTTAGAGGGTGGCGTCTAGGGTTTAGGAACTTGGGATGGGAGAGAAGGAAATATGAGGACTTATATAGTGTGCTAGGGATAGGATCGCTAGCTAACTCTGGCGGAACTGGCGTGCGTATGTAGCTAACAAGAGCACAGTACCGTGGTTTTAAGCATCGGCAGAAACCAATACGTTTTGTCTTTTCAGAGCAGAATTGGAGGATACAGTTATATGGAATTCGTACAATTTCAAATGTACATATGTAGCTCCCATGTTCTAGGAATTAATACGATTCCGGATAAGTGTACTGGAATACGATCCCGGATAAGTGTACGGACACAATATGAATATGGACACCATTTTTTCATGTCTACACAAAGTTGGTCGCCCTAAAAATCTGATAATAGAGTTTCTAGAAATTAAATTTATAACTGCTTAACGGTAAAGAGGAAGAAGACAACAAGGCATTTATGGAGTTTCTAGAAATTGAATTTATAACTGCTCAACGGTAAACAGGAAGAAGACAACATAACATTTGTCCTCTAATCAATGAGGTTAAGTAACTACTAGAATTTAAGCAGCAACTCCAGAAATAGGTTCAGTAACAACATGAGAGAAACTTTATTGACTAAACTTTTAACAGAATATATCTAGACATAAAATAATTGCAGCAAAGGGTGATAGTTGATATTAAATTTTTTTTAAAACTTATTCCTTATTGTTTGATCTATATGAATGTATGAAAGTGTAATGCCCGTGGTTCGTATCACGTATTGGGAATACGTGTACGTATTTCGGACTCGTATTTTTGGTTTGTCATAATTAGTTAGCCTTGTATTTTTATTTTGCATGTTGCATTAGCAAGGTTCATCATGGCATTGCATTGGCTTGGTTTGGTTCGGTTTAGTGGGTTTGGCTTGGTTTGGTTTTATGAGGAGAACCACTCCCACCTACCACCACTCCCACCATAAATATCTATCCCTCTCTCTCTCTTCCATTAATACTCATTACTCATTTCTTCTTCTCCATCTTTACTCTTCACCTACCAGGAGAGAGTGGAGAGCTTAGGCAAGTGCATCTTGCTTCATGGAGGAACCCCATTTTTATTGTTCCATTGTCTTCCTCATGTGTTTCTAACCCACTTTAGTACTTAGAATTTTTCATTTCAGTGGCTAAATTTTGTAGATCTAGCTTTGTGGTATTTTTGGTTTTCAGGATTTTTGATCCATCACACTTGCATATTTTTGCTAGTTGATGGTTCCATGTTGTAGAGAATTTCGTTCTACCCCATTTTGACTTATGGAAGTTCGAATTTGGGTTTGGAATGAAGGATTTGTGGAGCTTTGAAGCCATAGATTTCATGACTTTTCTTCTCGGACAAGTGGAGAAGTGACAGTTCTCTGGCCGCATGGCCATTCACTAGAATGAGCCGCATGGCTTTATATAATTGTGCTATTTAATTTTCTATGCATTTGAAATTGCTTGCAGCCGCATAAAATTTTTTGCTTGGCCCCCTTAGCATTAAATGCATGCACGTGGGAGCAAGCTTAGCATTAATGCAATCCAATGCATATAATAATGCATTAAAATCCATGCACAGCCGTATAGCCCTCTAAGAATGCCATTAATGCATTCTTCATACATTAATTCATGCAGAGCTGCATGCATTCAAAGAATACATGTAATAATTTCTCAATTGCAAATTTTAAGCATTAATTAATGCCTTTGGAGCCGCATATGAATGGATTAAATGCACTTTATGCATTTAAGTCCATTAGCACATAAAGCATCAGCCGCATAGGAATGAATTGAATGCACTTTATGCATTCTAACCCATAATGAAAGCACTTTATGCATTATAACCCATAGTAAATGCATTTAATGCACTTTATGCATATAAGTTCTTAATAATTTATACTTAAGGCTTTAATGCTTTAGCCTTTAGCCTAAGTTCTATGTATTATTTTACATGCACTACAAAGCCCAACGTGCAAGCATTTATGGCTTGCAGGTACTTGTATGCTTTAGCAAGGAAAGCATGCTGCTTGGAATACAAAGGAGCTGCATACACTTGCCAAGCATACTTGCCATTGACCGCGTGATCATTATTTATTTATTTATTTATTTGTTGTATTTTATGCAAGTAAATGTGAGGGTGAGCCGCATGGCCTTGGTTATTCCTGGGCCGCATGGCAAATTGCCATTGTGTGCTGGCCACGTGGGTTTAATGTATTGATTACTGTTGGGTCCCACATGGCCACTATACTTGAGTGGCCACGTGCCCCTTTTCTTTGTTTGAGTGGAAGCTCGCATTTATTGTCTTCCCACTCTCGGCCTTTTCTGGGTGCATGAATATTTCTTGTAGGCATTTACTCTTGGCCGCATGGCCCCATTCAATTGTTTTCTGGCCGCATAAGCTTTGGCTGGCCGCATGGGTGGCCTTCCACTCTCTTTGACCGCATGTTTGTTCTCCCACTTTTGGGCCGCATGGGTCCTACTTTGATTGTTTAAATATTTTATTTGTCTAAATTGTGGTCAGAATTTCTTCTCACTCCCAACATGAAAGTTGTAGAGTTTCTCCTTGGCTTCAAAATATATATATTATATATTTATTATTATTTAATTGTGCCCGTTTCTCCCCTCCTTGATAAATTAGAATGACTTGACAGTGATCCGTAGTGGTGCACACTTGACAATGAACTTGACATGATAACTTGGCAGTGAACTTGACATGATATACCTGACATGATAGTGGCCCGTCGTGGCGCACTCTTGACATGATAAACCTGACATGATATTTCTCGAAATGCTGTTGCGACGGCTAACACGACATGACAAGATTGAGTAACTTGGACACCGTGGACGATTGTGCTTGTGCAAATGAACCCGTCTCGTCTTGCATCATGTCTAGGACATGAATCCCTGGTTTCCCACGGTCAGGGATTCATACTGAATATGGCTAGGATTAATGACTAGATTGATCAAGTAGTTCATGGAGAGACTTTTCCAGTTACCTGTTGCCCCTTTGATCCCGGCCTTATATATATATATATATATATATATATATATATATATATATATATACATGGGATTTGTTGCTATCCGTCGAGATGAGCGCACTTCCAGTCCGCCGTCGAGTGTGGTACCTTAGGACACATGTATCTTACTACAGTGTGTCTGCTATATCATGCTATCTTTTTCCTTTTCTTTGCTGGGGTCACTCAGGTAGCAGCAGGCGGGTAACTGGACTTGGAAGAATCTCGCTGCATCTTGCTAGTAACTAGGCCTGTGATAACCCTAGTTAGTTAAAGTATCAAGCCGTACTTATTGCTTGGCCGTAAAATGTTGGATGGGGTTTGCCAGTCTATTCTTGTCTTGATTTTGGTACAAGATTGTTACATGTCCTGAATCCTTATTTTATCTTGCCGATAAATGGTGGGAAAATCCAAGTTCTGTTCAGACGAAGGGTTACAACCCCGGTCCTTGTTTGGTTTACGGGTTGTAACCTGGCTATCTGAATAGTCCCATGGTTATCCCATCGTATATCACCCTATTATGCTTTTTTTCTTAACTCCTGTCTTATTTATTACTTTATGGTTATTTGTGCTAATTGCTGGTTTTAGTTCCTAAGTGAAGCCTCCTTTGTGGCACTTGCTCTTTCTGGGGTCTGACCCAGCTGGTTTTGTATGGCCAGATACCAGAGCAGCTCCAGAGGATCTACCGAATCTCCAGCCATATGGTGACCACTAGACGGAATCCTGACAATGAGTGGGTTATTTTTGGCTCTCCCACTCTCTTGTAAATTAATTCTTTTGAGGCGTTTAGCCGCCGAGCAAGTGTTAGCTCGTGTACATTTTTACTTACTGTCTGCCTACGGGCTGTAACATGGTTGGCAACCTAGGGTTGATCATGTATGACTAAAACTCTTGCTAGTCCTCACATTTTGTAACGACTAGCTTCATGATCAGTTGAATATGTAATGTTTGGGACGCCTTACTATTGTATATTTGGTGATCTTACATCTTGTAACTCTATTTACTTGCTTGTGATTGAGACACTAGGCTTGTTATTGACCCTAAGAGACTGATGGCTTGTAGATAAATCCTCATATATATAGACAGCCGTGACCGTATAGTGGAGTGGATCCCATTTCATTATACGTAGCTGGCTATGTCTGCCCCCGCTCTCCAGTATTCTGGTTCTGGGACGTGACATGGTTTAAGTGGTGGCCCATGCAGGTCTTGTAAATCAAGATATGTGAGGGTTTACCGAATAGATGTCTCAATCAGTACTCGCCCTTGATCTCTGCTCGTATCCTCTTGATTCCTGAAATTCTTGTCCTGATCACATGCTTGTAATCCTTGATCTGTCCTGGTCCTTCCTTATTATTCTCTATGTCGTCTTCTTCAGCGGCATTGTTCCTGGCCCTGCCGATCAGCAAGGCGGAGCACCTCCCGTGGACCAGCAGCACCCAGGAGATCAAGCCCAGCATTCCGGTGTAGCTTCTAGAGTTATACCTACTGAGGGTCCAGAGCCACCAGTTCAGCCAGCCCAGCCCGTAAGGCAGGATGATGAAGCCTTGGTTGGACTTATCAGGTTACTTGCCTCGCAGGATCCTCGAGGAAACGCTTTGCGTCAGGCGGTGGCAGATGCTCTGGACAGAGGTGGACATCATGGAAACAGTACAGTGAACAGTGACAGGACCGGAGGTCGAAAGCGATCTCGCGGCCAGATGAACCAGTCGTCAGCCCCAGCCCCGGCAGCTAGGGCTTTGACCATTGGAGCTCCGAGAAGGACAGCTTCGGTTACGTCGGTTCAACTTTCAACCCCGACGTATTCTCAGCAGCAGAAGCAGTCTTCCACAATGGGCTGCTCTCATTGTGGGAAGCCTGGACATGTTGTTTCAGAATGTCGCAAGGCTCGAGGATTGTGTTTGCTATGTGGAGCGCCGGACCACAAGGTAAGGTCCTGTCCGTTCAGGACTGACTCATCACCAGCCATGATCAGTTCATCGATTAGGGGACCAGCCCCAGTACCAGTCCAGCAGCAGTTTCCATCTCCGAGGCCGTTGCCGACGCAGGCCCAAGCTTTTCGGCAGCAAAGGCCTCAGCAGTATGCCCAGGTCCAAGCTCAGATCCAGAACCGGCAGAGGAGATTCCAGCAGCAGGGACCTCAGCAGTTTGCTCTAGCCCAGGCTCAGGTCCAGAATCGGCAGAGAGGTATCTGCATCATATTGTCTTGCTTTTCTGCCGTCATTATGCGGGGTACATGATGTATTTCCTGTATCCTAAATGCGACGGTATGTCCCGGACCCGAGCCATATCCTAGATCATTCGAAAATGGTTATTAGTACCAACCTTTTCGTAGGAGGAGAGGCCCGTGTCCATGTTTGACCGAAGAGATAGACCCTCAAGAGCCAGGCTATATGTTTAGTCTGTGTTGCTTGAGTTTATCCCTCTTGGGGAGAGTCAAACGTGAGAGCGTGAGGATGATATCCGATCGCGTTATCCCGGCTAGTTTGGCTCGTAAGGCGTAATATCTTCCTTATGCCTTACGCTTTGAATCTTTGCTTGCATGAATGACTGTATGATTGGTTGGTAGTTATAGATTGTTTGTGATAGTATAGCTTGTCCTTACATCTCTAGCCTCTTGATTGAATTTCGAGGACGGAATTCTTTTAAGGTGGGTAGAGTTGTAATGCCCGTGGTTCGTATCACGTATTGGGAATACGTATACGTATTTCGGACTCATATTTTTGGTTTGTCACAATTAGTTAGCCTTGGATTTTTATTTTGCATGTTGCATTAGCATGGTTCATCATAGCATTGCATTGGCTTGGTCTGGTTCGGTTTAATAGATTTGGCTTGGTTTGGTTTTATGAGGAGAACCACTCCCATCTACCACCACTCCCACCATAAATATCTATCCCTCTCTCTCTCTTCCATTAATACTCATTACTCATTTCTTCTTCTCCATCTTTACTCTTCACCTACCAGGAGAGAGTGGAGAGCTTAGGCAAGTGCATCTTGCTTCATGGAGGAACCCCATTTTTATTGTTCCATTGTCTTCCTCATGTGTTTCTAACCCACTTTAGTACTTAGAATTTTTTATTTCAGTGGCTAAATTTTGTAGATCTAGCTTTGTGGTATTTTTGGTTTCCAGGATTTTTGATCCATCACACTTGCATATTTTTGCTAGTTGATGGCTCCATGTTGTAGAGAATTTTGTTCTACCCCATTTTGACTTATGGAAGTTCGAATTTGGGTTTGGAATGAAGGATTTGTGGAGCTTTGAAGCCATGGATTTCATGACTTTTCTTCTCGGACAAGTGGAGAAGTGACAGTTCTCTGGCCGCATGGCCATTCACTAGAATGAGCCGCATGGCTTTATATAATTGTGCTATTTAATTTTCTATGCATTTGAAATTGCTTGCAGCCGCATGAAATTTTTTGCTTGGCCCCCTTAGCATTAAATGCATGCACGTGGGAGCAAGCTTAGCATTAATGCAATCCAATGCATATAATAATGCATTAAAATCCATGCACAGCCGCATAGCCCTCCAAGAATGCCATTAATGCATTCTTCATACATTAATTCATGCAGAGCCGCATGCATTCAAAGAATGCATGTAATGATTTCTCAATTGCAATTTTAAGCATTAATTAATGCCTTTGGAGCCGCATATGAATGGATTAAATGCACTTTATGCATTTAAGTCCATTAGCATATAAAGCATCAGCCGCATACGAATGAATTGAATGCACTTTATGCATTCTAACCCATAATGAAAGAACTTTATGCATTATAACCCATAGTAAATGCATTTAATGTACTTTATGCATATAAGTTCTTAATATTTTATATTTAAGGCTTTAATGCTTTAGCCTTTAGCCTAAGTTCCATGTATTATTTTGCATGCACTACAAAGCCCAACGTGCAAGCATTTATGGCTTGCAGGTACTTGTATGCTTTAGCAAGGAAAGCATGCTGCTTGGAATACAAAGGAGCCACATACACTTGCCAAGCACACTTGCCATTGACCGCATGATCATTATTTATTTATTTATTTATTTGTTGTATTTTATGCATGTAAATGTGAGGGTGAGCCGCATGGCCTTGGTTATTCCTGGGCCGCATGGCAAATTGCCATTGTGTGCTGGCCACGTGGGTTTAATGTATTGATTACTGTTGGGTCCCACATGGCCACTATACTTGAGTGGCCACGTGCCCCTTTTCTTTGTTTGAGTGGAAGCTCGCATTTATTGTCTTCCCACTCTCGGCCTTTTCTGGGTGCATGAATATTTCTTGTAGGCATTTACTCTTGGCCGCATGGTCCCATTCAATTGTTTTCTGGCCGCATAAGCTTTGGCTGGCCGCATGGGTGGCCTCCCACTCTCTTTGATCGCATGTTTGTTCTCCCACCTTTGGACCGCATGGGTCCCGCTTTGATTGTTTAAATGTTTTATTTGTCTAAATTGTGGTCAGAATTTTTTTTCACTCCCAACATGAAAGTTGTAGAGTTTCTCCTTGGCTTCAAAATATATATATTATATATTTATTATTATTTAATTGTGCCCGTTTCTCCCCTCCTTGATAAATTAGAATGACTTGACAGTGATCCGTAGTGGTGCACACTTGACAATGAACTTGACATGATAACTTGGCAGTGAACTTGACATGATATACCTGACATGATAGTGGCCCGTCGTGGCGCACTCTTGACATGATAAACCTAACATGGTATTTCTCGAAATGCTGTTGCGACGGCTAATACGACATGACAAGATTAAGTAACTTGGACACCGTGGACGATTGTGCTTGTGCAAATGAACCCGTCTCGTCTTGCATCATGTCTAGGACATGAATCCCTGGTTTCCCACGGTTAGGGATTCATACTGAATATGGCTAGGATTAATGACTAGATTGATCAAGTAGTTCATGGAGAGACTTTCCCAGTTACCTGTTGCCCCTTTGATCCCGGCCTTATATATATATACATGGGATTTGTTGCTATCCGTCGAGATGAGCGCACTTCCAGCCCGCCGTCGAGTGTGGTACCTTAGGACACATGTATCTTACTACAGTGTATCTGCTATATCATGCTATCTTTTTTCTTTTCTTTGCTGGGGTCACTCAGGTAGCAGCAGGCGGATAACTGGACTTGGAAGAATCTCGCTGCATCTTGCTAGTAACTAGGTCTGTGATAAACCTAGTTAGTTAAAGTATCAAGCCGTACTTATTGCTTGGCCGTGAAATATTGGATGGGGTTTGCCAGTCTATTCTTGTCTTGATTTTGGTACAAGATTGTTACATGTCCTGAATCCTTATTTTATCTTGCCGATAAATGGTAGGAAAATCTCAGTTCTGTTCAGACGAAGGGTTACAACCCCGGTCCTTGTTTGGTTTACGGGTTGTAACCTGGCTATCTGAATAGTCCCTTGGTTATCCCATCGTATATCACCCTGTTATGCTTTTTTTTTTCTTAACTCCTGTCTTATTTATTACTTTATGGTTATTTGTGCTAATTGCTGGTTTTAGTTCCTAAGTGAAGCCTCCTTTGTGGCACTTGCTCTTTCTGGGGTCTGACCCAGCTGGTTTTGTATGGCCAGATACCAGAGCAGCTCCAGAGGATCTACCGAATCTCCAGCCACATGGTGACCACTAGACGGAATCCTGACAATGAGTGGGTTATTTTTGGCTCTCCCACTCTCTTGTAAATTAATTCTTTTGAGGCGTTTAGCCGCCGAGCAAGTGTTAGCTCGTGTACATTTTTACTTACTGTCTGCCTACGGGCTGTAACATGGTTGGCAACCTAGGGTTGATCATGTATGACTAAAACTCTTGCTAGTCCTCACATTTTGTAACGACTAGCTTCATGATCAGCTGAATATGTAATGTTTGGGACGCCTTACTATTGTATATTTGGTGATCTTACATCTTGTAACTCTATTTACTTGCTTGTGATTGAGACACTAGGCTTGTTATTGACCCTAAGAGACTGATGGCTTGTAGCTAAACCCTCATATATCTAGACAGCCGTGACCGTATAGTGGAGTGGATCCCATTTCATTATACGTAGCTGGCTATGTCTGCCCCCGCTCTCCAATATTCTGGTTCTGGGACGTGACAGAAAGATAATTTATGCCACTAGTTTATAAGAATGACAATAAGGCTATAAGTCAGTATCTTTAATTATTTGGTAGAAAGTGTTAAATTGTGCTTCTATATATCACATGTTAATCATATTTAGAACAGATCGATTTATCCCATAGTATTAAATTTGACAAGATTTTTATCATCAGTAAATACTAGTCATACATATTTCATCACTAGTAACTACTAAGTCATAACACAACATATTACCTTTCTGTATTACTCACCGGATTTCGTCACCTCGCTCGCCTGTATACGGGTTATAGAAGAAAAATTTCTTCCATCTTCCGCAGCTCTCAACGTGACTAATCTCCCATGGAGGTTGATGTAGAATAGGATGTTCTTCGTTCCGGGGATAAAAGGGTCCCTTCACATCACAAACAGAGCATCTCTCCCTAGCTTCTCGGCATTGGCTGCATACCAAAATATGTCCGCAGATAGAGATCCTCCCAAGCTTTGGCACTTGTCCAGTGATAGGATCTGGCGATCCGGGCTCTGGCTTGTCGCAAACATGACATTGTTCAGTTTTCTCCAAGTCGCCATCTCCTCCTAGGTTCCCGTCGCCATCTCCTCCTGGGTTCCCATCGCCTCTCCCTTCCGGCGTCAACTTGTAATCCCGCAACATGTACGTTACCATACAGGTATCGCACCTCCGATGTTTTCCTTGTTCAATACATAGGTAACATATCAAGTCAGGACAGAAACACGTCATTATAGGTGTGCTACATCCACAGAAACGACATTTTCCACTCTTTTTGCCCGACCCCTCAGAAGCCATGCTCCTACTGTCCCTCTCTCCTTTAGCTGCTACTCGATCTAGCGAACAACGGAAGCCTCTCTTTTTCTTTTAAAAAAACTAAAGAGCACAACAGAAGACTCTCTCTCTCTTTCTCCGGGCACAGAAAGAGAGGGAGAGACTAGCTAGGAGTAGGACAGTAAAAGTTATGAAGTTATGAAGTTAATTCCCATTCCTGTACCCTCATTGTTCACGCAAAAGTTAACTACAACAGTTCCTATACCTCCTGTTCAGGTGAAAGTTGTGTCCGCTATTCTCCTTCTTAATGAGAAAGGTATGTCACCTCACTTGAAAGTTATGCCCGCTGTTCTCGTTCGTAATGAGAAAAGAGGGACACAACAGCATTGTCATGACTTTAGTATGGGTTTTTATTATTTGGGTTGGGATCAGTTGTCTAAACACTCCCTGTCCAAAAAATTCCAGTTCTAGTTAGGAGGGGGCGGATCTATATAGGATCCAAGGGGGCCACAATGTTGATTATCATACTGAACTTTTTACATGTTTACAATCTAAATTTGTTTGACCCTTTAATATAGAAATAATAAGTTAGCTCAAGTGGTATTGTTTTGGGCTTTCAATTTAGAGGTTGCAAGTTAAATCTCACCTCTCACATAATCAAATATTTTACATAATTTATCTATAATATTTTGCTTCCTCTTTTGTAACAATTTAAAAATATTAACTTTTTTTTTCCTCAATTTTTTTGGAGTTTTAGTACTTTTTTTTTGTTATTAAAGTCCAATTAACATGACAACTTTAAGGAGTTCTACATATAGTATATGTCCCTCCATAATTTTAATCCTGGCTTCGTCCCTCCTAGTTATGTCCCCTCCCTAATACAATTATAAATTATAAAGTGATCGTGGATATTATTTTTCCCTAAAAATTAGTGGGATCCAAGGTTTTTGGGACATCAAATCACTTATTATTGGGTTTTGTTAAAAACAATAACAATCATATTTCCTTTGGAGAGTACATCTACAATAAATTAAATTAATAATATTATTTTTAATATATATTTGGTTGTTATCAAACTAATCCTATTTTGAGAATAGAAAATTGTTGGTCCTAATCTCTCTCTAAATGAAAAGATGCTAACATTATGCTAATATTGTTCGGATCTTGTTTATCTATGTTTTTTCCCTTAAATTTCTAAAGAACAGTATTCATCTTCATCTACATTCTTGTTTCTATAATTATTTAAAAAAAATAAATTCTGTTATAAGATCATATTTTTAAATAATAGTTAAAGCTTTCTTGTTGTCGTAAAATCGGACCACTATGTTTTCGTCTATCTCCCACAACTTTTTAAAATCATATAAAATAACAATATTTTTCTTTTTCTTTTTCTTTTCCTTCTTTAATTTCTAAAAAGTAGTGTTTATATTCACCTGCATATCTATCTCTACTTATTTAAAAAATTAATTTTTTTGGGTAAGATCCTATTTTGTTAAAAATAATATGTTAAGTTTTTTTGTGTAAGATCCGATCACAACCTTTTGCTCTCATCCTCTCGCAAATTATTTTTTCCCAAAATCATCTAAAATTTTACAAGCAAAACAAAAATAATAATTATCTTCACCTACATATTTATCTCTATAATATTATTTTTGTTTTGCTGATAAAATTCTCCTAAATATTTATCTCTATAATATTATTTCTGGTAAAATACTGTTATTTTAGATGATTTATTAGGATGAGACTCGCAGTGATCGGATTAAAAAAAAAAGTTTGAAATGTGATTTTAAAAGATAGAATCTTACAATAAAAGCTAAATATATAGGTGAAGATAAACATTGTTTATAAACTAGAGAGGGAATAAGATGGAAAGATATCGATCCAATCATACAACAACAACTAAAACTTTAAATATTATTTTAGAATATAAGATATTACAATATTTTAAAAAAAAGTTTTATTTTTTTTTAAATAATGTTTGAAATAAAAATGTAAGTAAAAGACACTATTTTTTTAGAAGAGGGAATAAGATGGAAAGATAGTTATCCAATCTTACAACAACAACAAAAACTTTAAATATTATTTTAGAATATACGAGGTTACAATATTTTTAAAAAAAAGTTTAATTTTTTAAATAATTACTGAAATAAAAATGTAAGTGAAAGGCACTATTTTTTAGAAAATCAAAGAAGAAAACAAATAGATAAACAAACCAGGTAAATATTAATGACGGTAGTCTTGGTAAAAAAGTTATCCGAATTTCAGTTTTTAGGGAGTTACGATTAACAAGAAGTATTTTACAACTTTCAAGAATTTTTTACGATAGGTTGCCAAATTTATCATTAATTTATAAAAAAGGTTATATTTTAAAAAAATTATAATAAATTGAGAGTAGTTTTGGGAACCCATATTAAAAATTCTTCGACATTATAAATACCTTCTTGGCAATTGCAATTCCCTTTTTATTTGGGTAGATATTTGGACCAACAATTTTATATTTTCAAGATATGATTAATACCGAACTCGAGTGGCGCTTGTGGTTACCGAGGAGAGGTATAAGACTCAAGTTGTGTGGCGGAAGATCAATGGATCGAGGCACGAGGGCAATTCCTTCCATTTATTTGGTGGGAGTTGGGGGACAGTCAGCCCAACCGACATCGTCGAACATTGGAAAAAGATAGGATTAATTGGGTAACAATTGTTTTTATTAAAAATTTATTATATATAGTACTTTCTAAAGGAAAAAAATAGCTATTAATTGTTACCATGAAATGTTGATGAAAGACACTACTTTTTATAAATCAAAGAAGAAAACAAATAGATAAACTATAGTCTTGTTTAGAAAGTTATCCAATAGCCTTGGTAAAAATTATTCGAATGTATAGCAAATTTTTAGTTGGTTAGAGATTTGGACCAACAATTCCCATATCTTGTTATAACTCTTTTTTTCTTTGCTGTAAACAGAAAATAGTGTCACAACAAAATGGTGCAGTACCACCATTTACACATGCAAGCTCCTTGTGCCTATTCTATATAAAATGTAGATCAATTCACAAGTTGCTTGAAAAGAATTATGACTCTTCTCCAAATGATCCATATTTCATATTGAAGAAGCACTACAGACAAAAAAAGGAGTTAATGATGCTAGAAGTAGAATTTTTTTTCTTCTGAAAAGTCTACTCATCCCGAAAAAAAGAAAAAAAAATGTAGCACGATGTGATAGCTCTGAATTGGCTCAAAAACTAACCTCAACCCCCTTGCTTTAGGCCAATAAAAACGCTAATCGAAGGCCGACATGTAGGCGCGATTTCAGCCGTGGTTGAAATCAGCTGTTTTTTTTGCCTAGGATATCCTTGAACTCTGCAAGAGTGATCAAACTAGACCTCTGAAACTATAAGTAAACATTGAACAACATGTCGTCTTCAATTATCCTCACATCTGACTGCACAACATACAATCTTCAACTGTCCTCACATTTGACTACATGTTGCTGAAAGTTCCCTTCACTTCATCCACATTCAATCCCACAAACACACTGCTATAATGGAAGCTTAAATTGTATTATGCAAGATCTTCGCCATAATTATCACTACAAAAATACAAAAAAAATACTGTCAAATAGCGACATCTCTAGACATAAAACAACATCAGTCACCATATTAGCGTCAAGGCGTTGCATAGGCCGGTCGGTCCGGTTTTAGGCCCGACTCAGACCCGGGCCAGTCAAATCCTGTTTGGGCCAGCCCGATCCCAGTCAATGACCTGGGCCGGCTCGGCCTGAGTCACCCATGGGTCCGAACTGGGTTTGGATTTTGGACCCAGTTGCCCGGACCGGTCCTGCCCGATTTGACTACGGGACCGGTCCGACTAAAACTGATCTAGCCTGCCCAGACTGATCCTATCTATGGCCTGGTTCAGGTCCGGTCCAGGTCCGATTTGGACCTTCTTTTATATGACCGTTTGGTCCAAAAAAGACCAAAATGTCCTCACTTTGAGGGCTATTTTTTATTGTTTTAAGGATATCGGTCATTTTGCTGAAAATGACCAAAAATATGCTCATAACAATATTTTTTGAGGGTATTATGGATATTTTGCACTAAAATTTTTATATAAATATGCAATAAATTTTCAAAATTAATCATACAAATTTTTCACTCTTATAATATTTACAAGCACTCTAATATGAAGAGGCTATTTAATATCATGGATAATGATCAACTACCACAACAACCACAAGATCAACTACCATAACCTGTATCGCAATCTCAATCTTTACCACAATTTCAACCCGCACCGCAATAGGAGTTTGAATCTGAATCGAAAATTTGGCGTCATTTTAGTGGAGTTTATAATGAGCGCGAAAGTGGAGATAAGAAAGAAGATACTCGACTAAAGTACGTTCTTGTTGAATGCATGGTTCGAGTTGCATGGAAATACCATTCTGCAGGAGAATCTACTTGGGAGTGAGAAGATTCCATACGGGAGCGATATCCACATCTATTCGCGATTTTCGGTAGGATTTAGTTTAATTAATCCTATATTATAGATTTTGCATAATAATGTTATTTTAATTTCGAGGACAAAATTTTCTAAGGTGGATAGGTTATAAGCCCCTTGATTTTTTATTTTAAATCATTTTTACTTATTTATTTATTTTATATGAATAATTAATATTAAAATTATATTTTAAAGACAATAATGACTATGGTAGTACTTTACCGTAGCTTTGATTTTTGAAGCACAACAAGTATTGATTTCTCAAATCTAAATCCATATTTCAATTCTAGATACGTCCACCTTCAATTTGATATATCATGTCCCATCCAAATTTGTTCTCCAATGCTCTTTTGACTTTGCACAACTTCAGGTCAACTTAGGTCATTTTAACTATTTACCATAATTCTATACTCAACTTCCAACTTGAGTTCGGGAGCCGACATAGATCAAAACCGTTTGACCCAATATATGATTTTGATCCTTTTTGAGTCTACTACGCATATGCCTAGGGTGTACCATCCATCGAGTTTCCATGTGGTATTTATTTGCAAGTGGCACATGAGACCCATTACTTGATTTTTTGGGTTCATTTTGACTAGAAATTCTATTCGGACCCTAATCTAGCCAACTGTCACGACCCGTACCCAGAATTTGGACATGAGTCGTGGGTACGTCCAGCCTACTCCGTAGTGTCGGCGGTAGAATGCTGTCTAAACCTCAATAAATTCATCCAATCACAACCACGTAGTTTATATATTTCATATCACTTCCAATTTCACAGATGTATTAAGAACAACTAAAATATACTCGATCACAGCTAGAGAGAACAGATGGAAAAGTAAAACTAAATAATCACAAAAAGTTGAATAATACTAAGTAATAATCTACTGATCCAACTCAAATAATCCTCAAATAAAAAAAACAACTAAAATGGTTCCTGAAGACAAATCTGGCCAAAACTAGATATCATCTAACTAGCTATCATCTGCAGATGGCAACTCCGTTAAGGTCGCGTCCGGATCATCCTGTATGCCAAAATCAGTCTCTGTAGTATGCTCATAATAAGTGGTATATAAGTCTTCTAACTCATCACCTAAAAATAGTTTATCCAGTCAGGATTGGAACAAGTACACATATGACAAGCTATTCAAAACATGATAAAAATTACAAAACATGAAAATAGCATATGTGATATAAACTGACTAGCCAAACTGACATCATGGCATATCAAAAAAAAAGATACAGATAAACTCTATAACAAGATATAATAACTAGAAAGAAACATTTAAATATGATAACATGGCATTTGGTGAAGAAAATAAGATGAATCAAGTGAATCAACACCTATATATGTGTGTTGAAATATCGTGTTCGACATATGAATGACTAATGGATAAATCTGGCCAACCACACGTGTCATGTACGACAGCTATTCACCACAAAAGACCATAGGATGAAAGGGTAGTTCACACATCTACTAAGATATTTTCCCGCCCGACAAGTACTCATAGATTCAAACAAGTGACAAACACGGTAATCATGTAATGCATTAGTCACGAACATAGTAGTGATCACGAAATATAACATGTAAGAAATCCATAATAATAACCCTATGTAACAAGCGTGTCAGCAAAACAAGAGATGTATATGTATAACATGTAATAGAAAAACTATCTGGAATTGAAAGCAATCAGTATATATACTTGCATGTGGTCCTGTACTGCGGATACGGGTCGAGCACTGAGTCAAAGTCCTAAGAACCAATATTATGAATTAACTAAATTAATAGATGTAATTTGGAAAATAACAATTTACCTATTTTATGTTTAGCTTCTAGGTTCATCACTTATATACTCCTTAACTTACCTATCTAGATCTATCATTGTAGATTTTTGGACTCCTGGCTCAACCTATATGGGTTTGCAATTTATGCTATCCATTAGTTACCTATATGATGCCTAGGTTCATGCTTATACAGGTATATATGATACCTAGTACAAACTGGTTTATGAACTTTTTCCTTCATGCGAAAACTAGTATTGCTACTATCTATAGGGTAGTTGCTACCTATTCCCAAACTACATACTACTGTTTGCGAGAACAAAAGTTTTACAAAAAAACTTGTTTATAAACTAAGAAAGAAAAGTACAAAAGTACAAATTGATTTTTGGAAAAGTACAACTGTAGGAATCTGATCAGAAGACGATCACTTTATCCCTTGGACGATGCGATGTTGAAGACAAAAGTCTCTGGGGAATGCTGTAACAATTTGCTCAGGAGATTATGATCATTAGTGATGATTGTGAGGTGATTTGAAACTCTATTTATAGAGTTATGAAATAACTGTCAGCCAGTTATTTTGATTGGCGCACACAGCGATTAGTGCACCATCATCCTTTGCGCGAACGGTTAACTTAACTGCATGGGACGCATGACATTCTGTGAGAGAGATGCACGTGATCATAGGCAGTATCTTGTGTACATTCTTCGAGATTAGTAACATGCGTGCCACGTCATCTAACTGCTTCTGGATGATGATTGATTGATTAGCGCCAATTACTGAATATCGCCGGGCGCTATTTGCTATTTTGATGCTCTCTGTTTTACTGATTACCTTACTCCAAATACAGATGGTGCATGGCAACTGTCAATCATTATGACAAATCTTACACAACCTCCTCGAGCGCCGTGCATTTGGGATTCGAAAAAATTTTCTTCGATGACGTGCTGTCAGTCATGATGATAGTCATTTAGTTTTTCCGAGAAGACTGCCATATGTCAGCCATCGCTACCTAAGTACAGCGCCTACTGATTCTATGTGCCATCTGATGACCAGCACCATTTGATGATTTGATTCCTTGTACCATTTATGAGTAGTACTTGGTGATGTTTATACTTTTTGAGCTTCTACAAGACCCCCTTCAAAGTTTTCAAATTTGAAAAACTTCAAATTTTGGAATAGTTTGAATAAGAAGCGCTTCTATGTGACTGGCGCATGTAACTGACCCCAAGTTTTTGGCACAATTAGCGTGACTGTTACACTGTACTTCGGCCATAAATAGCTTTGAGGAGAGAGAGAGAAAAGTTTTCTCAAAAACTTTATCTCTCGAGCTCTTGTCTTATTCTTTCTCTCTTCTTCTTCGAAGCTTTCATGGTGCCCAAGGGAACCGCTGCTGAGAAAGGGAAGAAAGCGGCTAGAGCTATGTCGCGTGTGCCTCCGTTGATGGTGCTACAGCATGTCATACCGTCGACGAGGGGCGAAGAGGCCAACCCAGCCCTTGAAGGTGAGAAGATCGATTGGGAAAGACGAATAGAACGTTCGTGCCATTCACGTGCAGCGCGATCAAGGGCCAACATCGATCGCCTCTTTTAGAGTATTGGTTTGTACTTTTTACGCACGTTCTCAGGGAGATGAGGGAATGATAGAAACACTGCTTGATTGTAATCTTGGCGGAGATCAAATTGAAGAGGACCCGGTTGACGCTGCCTCTGACCCTGATCAGAATAAAACTCACACTCAAGTATTAACCCAAGATTTAGTGGCCAAGGAAGGTCAAGTCAATATAGAGGGTGAAGATTACCCAAATGAAGGTGACTAGTGATGCAAATCAGAGTTTCGATGAACATCCAAGTGATGAAAATTCTGATGTTGAGGTTGAGGGCGACAAAAGCCCAGGTGATGATGAAGATGAAGATGAGGAAGACGATGTTGATATCGAAGGAGATCTCGATATTGAGGGTGATAAAGACTTGACTGAAGGTCTTAAAAATACTGAGGGTGATGAAAACCCTAAATTTGATACTGAGGGGATTCAGACCCCGATCGACCATATCTTTGAAACGAAAGGGGCAGAAATAGTAGCCCCAGGTGGCCAAGCTGAATCAGGGGCTGGTAGCAGCCATTTCATGTTCGGAGGCTCAGAGGCTGGAAGTAGCCAAGCGGACGTGTCTGAGAACACCATGATGAGGCTTATCACAGAACGAGATACATAACCTCGTGAGACTCCATATATGCCTCTGGGCTCAGGTAAATTTCTAACTTTATTTACCATTGCTCCTTTGATGCTATTTGATATGATGTATAATGATTGTATGTTTTGACTGCAGAGGGTCCCATAGGGATTATTACTGTATCCACGTTGACTTCTACGGCTTTCATCCTCAGCTCCACTATGGCTCCCTTGGATATGGGGACTTATGCCATGGAAGGAAATTCTTCACTGATGCCTGCACCAAGATTTTTAGAGTACAAGCTGTAATTCCTCCCTCTTCTGTGGAAGGAGGAGTTCTTGCTGAAGTGGCAACACATGGTATGTCAGCGATGGCCAACAACATCGTTGAAACATATACAAATGCCTACTTCACCTGCCTAAGCACCCTCGTTCAGATGTCCATAGATAAAAGCCACCCTTACGATTCAGTACGAAATACTGCTTCTTTTGCAATTGAGGCCATACATGGTTTTGGAGACCTTGAAAGGATCAGCTACTTGGAGCATATTTTGGATGAGCTTAAAGAGCCTATCAACTCTTTTCAAGATCTGATGAGAGGTAATATACAGAAGCTAGTAGATGCAGAATGTGAGGCCCTAGCTCGTGAATTCGAGGAACGACAAGTCGCTCTGGACAATACTGTAATTACCTTCTCAATACGATCTGCAGAGATGGAAACAAACATCGCTAAAGTTACCTCCTCCGTTGAGCGTCACAAGGCAGAAGCAGCAGTTGAAGAAAAAGAAGCGCCGAGGGCCAAGCTCATCTTCAAGAACTAGAGGCTGAAATGGCCAAACTTCGTGAGGCAATCTCATCAGCCAAGAAGCGTGAGGAAGAAGAGCTTGAATTGTATTAAATTGCCTCCAGTCGTCCGGATGATCTAATTAGGCAGCAAAATATTTTTTTCGAAGTTCAAGGTGCAGAGGTAGAACTTCAAGTCCAATTAATGCAACCTTTGCAGCCAGATACTAGGAGGGACTTGGCCAGAAAGAAGGTAACCGACTCCAGGGTGGAAAGAGTAGAATCTCTGAAGAAGCTGATTACCAATCTTAGTACCCAGCCCTCAAATAAAGTTATCAAGATGTTATAACTTTTTGCTTTGAACATTTTGATAAATGCAATGAGTTTGCATGATATGAAATGAAAATTAATAATGTTTTTCTAGCTCTATCACTTATTGCGTATCTTTTTGAGACACAAGTAATAGATACGAGTAGAAAATATGTTCAGAGGTACTGGACGTGACTTATCTCTTGAAAAATAACAATACTCATTATATATGTTCAGAGGCAATGTGCACATGACAGAATATAATTTTGAAATATTGTCATTTCTAGGATGACATTATCAGAGGTGATATGGACATGACAAGTCGTTTGATATAGATAGTATAATTCAGAGGTGATATGGACGTGAACTCATATATCTGTTAATTATCCTTGGGTCAACTGGGACTCAAGAGTAGGATATCTTTTAAAATAGATGAGTTTCAAAAGATAATGTTTGTAATGATGGTTACAAGCAGACTTCGCTACAGATTTTTGATGATTTGAGGTAAGTACAATATTCAGTACACACTCTTAAATATGGTATTTCTTCAGGAATTTGTCGTTGATAGGCATCATAGCTTTTTGGCCATCTATCCTGGTTAGTTGATAGGCTTCGTTTGAGAAAACGTTGCTTACAACGTAGGGACCTTTCAACTTTGGTTCGAACTTGCCCTTGCTCATGTGTGTCATAGTCATAGGACGTCTGACAGTAAGGACTAGTTTGCCTTTTTAAAATGCTTGTACTTTAACTTTTTGGTTAAAGGCTTTTGAGATTCGAGCTTGATATAGCTCAATGTGTTATTGAGCTAATAACGGCTTCTCGTCAAGTGCTTCAAGCTCCTGAAGTCAAAGACGATCATTGTTGTCTATTTTGAGTTCATTGGCAATAGCAATCCTTAGAGAAAGAATTTGAATCTCCAATGGCAGGACAGCTTCACATCCATATACCAAAGAGAAAGGTGTACAACCCGTCAGAGTACGTACTATAGTATGGTAGGACCATAGACATTCTCCAAGCTTTTTGCTCCAATTGTATTTATTGGCAGAAACAAACTTCTTGAGAAGCATGATGATTGTTTTGTTAAATGCTTCGACCAAGCCGTTAGCTGCGGGATTATAAGACGTCGAAGCAACATTGTTAATTCGATTGTCATCACAGAATCAAGTGAACTTTTGACTAACGAATTGAGGTCTGTTGTCATGAATGATTCTCCGAGGAACGTCAAATCGATAGATTATGTGATGTTTGATAAAGTTGATGACACTGCTTGTTTTGACTTCAGCTAAGGGTATAGCTTCTGCCCATTTTGAGAAATAATCAGTTATGGCTAGGATAAATCGATGTCCACGAAATAATGGCGGGTTGATAGGACCGATAACATCCATACCCCAGGCTTCAAAGGGCCAAGATGCTACAATTGGATGTAGGAATTCTGATGGTTGATGGATGAAATCTGCATGGATTTGACATGCTCAGCATTTTCTTGCATATTCAATTGCGTCCGTTACCATGGTAGGCCAATAATATCCTATGTGTCGGATACGATCTTGTAGCTTAGGACCAGGTTGATGTGCACCACAGACACCATCATGAGCTTCATATAGTATTTGCTTTGCTTCATCTTTCGCAAGACAACGTAAGAGCATACATTAAATGATCGTCGATAAAGTGTTTGGGAAGTGTAATTGTAATAGAATCGAATCAACAGCCGGCAGATCGTTGTTGCTTCTTTGGGATCTTCGAGTAAGATAACATATACCACGAAGTCGATGAAGGGAGTTCTCCAATCTTCACTAGTAGTACAAATCTCGATTGAATTGCTGAACTCAACATTCAAATTATTCTCTATACAAAATAATTCTCTGTTAGTTATGACAATCAGTTGTTGTCTCTTTACCGGGATCGTCGGTACTGCTACTAGGTTAGCAAGTGCATCAGCTTCTGTATTGCACGCTCGGCATAGATGTTCGATGAAAAATTCTTTAAATGATGTGGCCAATTTGACTGCTTCTTTCTGGTAGTGAATGAGATCTTGATGTCGAACTTCATACGTGCCTCTAACCTGATTGACGATCAGCTTAGAATCTCCGTATACATCTAGATATTCGATATCCAACTATTTAGCCAATTGAAGATTGATGAGTATAGCATTGTATTCAGCAAAATTGTTACAACATGACTCATATAAAGAGTAGGCTCTCTGAATGGCTAATCCTTCTGGTGATATAAGGACAATCCTAACTCCAGCGACAATGGTACCATTAGGTCCAATTCTTGATGCATCGTCAAAGAATAGACGCCAAGCAAGAATTCCTTCTGAGATCATGTTTGATTCCAGAGTTTCATCAAGAATTTTGTCATAGAGTTTAGAAGTCTCCAGGATTGGATGAGCAGCCAAGAAGTTAGTTAGGACTTGACCCTTAACAGACTTTTGTGGGACGTAGACCATATCATATTGTGCTAACAATATGGCCCATGTAGCAAGTCTAAAATTGAGTGTACTGGATTTTTTCATCAAGACTCGTAAAGGATTGACCCTAGAGATGACATGAATGGTCTGGCTTGTGATATAGTATCGTGTTTTCTGGACAGCGAACATCAATGCTAAGCATTCTTTTTCTACCGGGATGTATCGATGTTCAACATTGATCATTGTGCGACTGAGATAGTAGATTGCCTGCTCATGACCTTCCTTGCTCTTCTGGGCCAACATGGCACCTAGGGAGTAATCCATTGCTCGAACATACATCAGGAAAGGTATCCCTGTGATTAATGGAACTAGAACCGGAGGATTCATCAGATACCGTTTTATGTCTTCAAATGCTTGCTGGCATTCGTCAGTCCAAACGAAAAACACACCTTTCTTCATCAGTTGAGTGAACGGTCTGCAGCATCTAGAGAGATTTGAGATGAATCTCTAAATATACGCAAGCCGTCCCTGGAGTTCTCATAACTCTTTTAGGTTGTGTGGAGGACGTATCTCTTGAATGGCTTTGACTTTTTCAGGGTCAACGTGTATACCCTTAGAGGTAATAACGAATCCGAGGAATTTGCCACTAGAGACTCCCAGGAATGACTTGGTGGGATTCATCTTAAGTTGATGATGGCGCATTAGACTGAAGATAGTTCTTAAATCTTGGATGTGATCTTCTTTTAGACAACTTTTGACATCAATATCGTCAATATAGTATTCTACTGTCTTCCATAAATGCTCATGGAAGATGGTGCTCATGGCCTGCTGATAGGTGGCACCAGCGTTCTTGAGACCAAAGGGCATGATTATGTAGCAGTAGACTCCTAGAGGAGTGCAAAAAGACGTATGGTTTTCATCTTCAGAATTCATCTTGATCTGATTATAACCAGAGAATCCGTCCATGAAAGACATTTGTTCGAACCCGTAGGTATTGTCGATCATGACATCAGTGATCGGAAGAGGGAACTCATCTTTGGGACAAGCTTCATTAAAGTCTCTAAAGGCAATGTAGACTCAAACCTTCTCCATTTTCTTCATAACTGGAACGACGTTACCTACCCAGTCTGGGTGCTATTCTTCTCTGACAAAGCCACAAGCGATAAGCTTCTTGACTTCAGCTTCTATGGCGTCCATTATGTCATATCGGAGTTGACGTTGTTATTTTTTGACTGGCCTTGCATTTGGCAGGATGTTAAGCTTGTGAGTAGCGATCTGAGGATCTAATCCTAGCATGTCTTTTTAGCTCCAAGTGAATACGTCGATGTATTCCCTGATGAGCTAGATCAGTTCCTGTTTGTCTGCTTCTGGAAGACTTTTGCTGTTGAAGATTGGCCTTGGAGAGGCTTCGTCTCCGACGTCGACCTGGACTAATTGATCTTCAGTGGGTAGTTCTTTTTATTCGAAACGAAGCTCCCATTGAGTGTCCATTTTTTGTGCCCAAGGATCTGTTTCGGGGGTCTCGATGAAGTCATCGTCGTCTTCTGAGAATTCAGCGGTCACCATATTAGAAGATAGAGTCACTCGATGGATGTGTCCTATGCTGGTGTCTGAATCCCATGAAGTAGAATTAGATCGTTCTTCTTTGTCTAACTCAGAAACATCTGGGGTCGTAATTGGCGTAATGTTGCCCAACCCATGCTTTGTCTTATTGTAATATTGTGATGACTTTCCTTTTAGGGCAAGTATACCAATAGGAGTTCGTCTTCCCTTACCGCTATTGAGGCCAGATTTGAAATTTTAGCCCATCTTTTGGATAATGTTCTTAGATTGTTGACTGTAGCGACGTAGTTAAAGTCGTCCGCTATCGTCGTTTTCGGATTCGCTATCAAATGCAGCCTTTTGATTTAATCCTTTGCTGAAGAGAATAGGATGTTCATCTTTCTTCCGAAAGGGAACTAAAAAGAATGAGTCTTGTACTGGTTCATGTGATACTTTCTCTTGGAAAGATCGAACTGCTCCCAAGATAACTGGTTCAAAGTTATCCAAGATTTCTAGATAATAATGAGTATAATAAATGACATCGGTATACTACAAAAAAGATGCTACTTTATTGATATTTATATCATCATTTACAACGGTGTTCTTAACCTTAGCGGATGGCTTGCCAAGATTAATAACAAGAGGAGAAGAAGTAGGAGGCTTGTTATGACGAAGGTCGATAACAAGAGGCTTAGAAGAAGCGAGCTCCCTATGTTCCTTCTTATTAGTAGGAAGCGGTCTGGTAGAAGGATAGAGATTGATAGTCAGCATCTGTGAAGATGAGGGACAAAAAGTGCGTCCCTTGGCTGGAATCACCAAGACATCGTCTAGATTGTCCTTTTGATCTTCCTCGGTGTCCATGGCCAATACAACTTTCATAAACTCCTCTTTATACATTTCGGAGTCTGTAAAATAGGCCTCGATACCACGAAAAGGATTGAGATCGGCAATCTCTTTCTTGACTTCACCATTGTCATCAACATATTTGAAGAATTGATGGAGAGTTGATGGTACGGTATTATGTTCCTATAACCACGATCTTCCTAACAAAGCATTGTAGGAGCTATGATTGTTAATTACATAGAATGTGACTTTTGTACGGAGATTGCCGATTTGAACTTTTAGATGAATCTTTCCCAATGGGTTATTTTTTCCTGAATTGAATCCAAGAATAGTTGTTATCATCACAGAGAGGTTATGAATTGGAATCTCCAATGCATCCAAAAGTTATTTTGGCATGATACTGGGTGCAGATCCAGGGTCAATCAGGATGCGATCGACTTTCATGGTATCGATATAACTAGTGAAATAGAGAGGTCGGTCATGTCGATTGTCCTCCATAAGCATATCATCTTAGGTGAAAGTGATATTGGGAATCAGTTCCATCACACTATAGCAATGAGAACATGTCACCGATTCCTCATCTATTTTCTTAAGATGTGCCAGACAGACGTCAGCTTGCATTAAAGCTTCGCTCAGTGATAGGTGATTTCTCTCTCAAGTTTGGAACTAAGGAAAAAGCAAGGAGGGTGATCGCTTGCACATTGATCAGCTCTTGAATCTTACCCTTGAGTACATAACAGGCTCTGGTTGGATGCCCCAGAAACCTGTGATACATACAATATTTGGAATTCTCAGTTTTACCTACTTCATCTGACCGTTTAGCTTCAGGTAATTGAAGTTAATTGCTTTTTATTAGATAATCGAATATGCTCAAGACATCGTCCTCGTCGAAGAAATATTCTTCTTTAGGACGCTGTGCTCTCTGTGGAGGTATTGTTGTTACAGGTGCTGATTGACCTATATTGATGGCCCAGGCTTCTTTGCTTTTGCAGTTGTTTTGACGACCACTATTGCTAGTAGTAGGATGTTCATCTTTTTTAAGATTAGATATTTGGATGCCCAATTGCTTGGATTTATCAACACATCTTCAGCCACTTTGGTACTCACTATAAAGGAGCCCCAATCTTGGAATTGAGTGGGTCCAGTCCACATGCTGATTATAGATAACAAGTTTAATTTTCATGTATCTATAGTCAATGTTGTTGGCCCATTGGTCATGGTCAAACCTAATTTTAATAATTGATCAAACTCTATCTCGATATAAATGCAAGGCAATTAAGATGTTTACCTACGACGTTTTGGACACTGCTCAACAATGGATATTTAATATGTTCAAGACCGAAGCTATTTCGAAGGAGTTTGCCATTCAGAATGTATTTCCTTCAAAGCAATATAATTTTTCATTTTATTGAGTCTAGGAATACATTGTACACCAAGTCGTACTGGTAAATAGGCTGTCCGGAATCGTTTTTCAAAATTACCCTGTCCTTTTAAAAATGACCTACGTTTTTGAAAAACATCCTTTTTACAAAAAGCTTCTGAAGGACTTTTCAAAAAGCTAAAATGATTTTCTCAAAATCAACTGGCAGAACCCTAGCTGAACTCGGCCAGAGTTCGGCCTTATGTGAACGTTTGATTTTGAACTTGGTCACCCTTCAGTTGCGGTTTGTTAGAAAGAGTCCTGTCCGAATTCTGCCCGAATTCTGTCAGAGTTCAGTCTTTGGAAAAACTATAAATAGAGAAAGATTTCGATCATTTCAAAACACCAATTCACTTTCAATCACTTCTCTTTTAAAGCTTACATTTTCTCCAAAAAGTTCTCAAAAGCTTATATTTTCAAATCCCAAGCCAGTTACAATCCTCTAGTCGATTTGCCAGTACGGTATGGTCTAGAAGTTTCAGAGCGGTTGTAATCAGAGGCTTGATTGAAGAACAACTCTTCACAATTGAAGTTGGTCGAGTTCTTCGTATCAAAGCTCGCGTCTGTAGAAGTTGCAAGGATTTCGTAAGAAAACTTGCAAAATTTTCCAATAGTGGATTCAACTGGAAGCTAGAGTTCTTCCGACTGGACTAGTCCTCACAAGAGGGAAACCAGTATAAATCTTGGTATTTGCGTTTGCCTTCTGATCACTTTTTATTTCTGTCATTTATTTTGTGATTATTATTATATCTGTGATCTAACTGCTAACGAGTTTTTTAATTAGCAATATTCCGCTGCCTACTATATTCACCCCTCTCTAGAGTATTCTGCTTTACGATTTCGTTCCTACAATTGGTATCAGAGCGGGTCGTACAGGTAAAACAAGGTAAAATTGCAGTTATATTCAATTGTTATATAGATCACAGCATTACACATGCCAACTGTAAAATTCATAAGTGAAGGCCAAGCCACAAACAGACCTCCACTGTTTGACGGCACTAATTACACTTATTGGAAAACACGTGTGACTTTCTTTTTGAAATCTCTTGATTTTGACTTATGGTCCGTAGTTATTGATGGCTATAAAAAGCCCCCTCGTATTAATGTTGATGGTGTTTTAGTTGAAAAACCCCATAACAAATATACAGAGGAGAAAAAGAAAAATGCCAGTCTTGACGCACGTGCTATTAACGCTTTATTTTGTGCTTTAGATAGAACTGAATTCAACAGGGTGTCCACTTGCACAACATCAAGCGAAGTGTGGAAACTTCTCGAAGTAACCCACGAAGGAACAACACAAGTCAAGGAGTCAAAGATCAGCAGACTTACTCAGGAGTACGAGGCATTCAAAATGAAGCCAAGTGAATCAGTCACTCAGATGTTTACAAGATTCTTGGATATTGTAAATCCTTTGTCTTTACTAGGCAAGGATTACAGTAACCATGAGAAGATTCGCAAACTTCTACGAGCTCTTAAAAAGAACTGGATTCCAAAGGCTACAACAATCATTGAAGGGAACGACCTCTCAACAATGTCTCTGGAAACACTCATGGGTAAGCTACTCACTCACGAGTTAGAACTTCAATACTTTGAAGATGCTACACCAAAGGAGAAGTCAGAGAAGTCGATCGCTCTCAAGGCTCAACATAGAAGAATTGTCGAAGACGACTCTGATGACAGCGACTCCGACTCTGAAGATCAAGCTCTTCTGGTAAAAAAATTCAAGAAGTTCATAAGATTTAACAGGAGAACAAAAGACAGCAACAACAACAACGAGGAAGATCCTATTTGCTACGGATGCAAGAAGAAAGGACACATGAAGAAAGACTGTCCAACAGCATCAAATCAAAGAAAAGCAGCAAATATGACAAAGGCTACCTGAAGAAATCTACATCAAGGAAGTAGGCCAACACAAGCATATGGCATGAAAGTGAAGCCAGCGACTCAGACGACGAACAATCAGATGACGCTACAAATGTATGCTTGATGGCTTGCGATCAGGTAATCACTAATCCTCTATTTGACCCTTATGATGATTTCACCTTTGAGCAACTAGGAGAGGCTTTCAGTGACCTGCTAAATAATTACAGGAAACTGCATAGTAAATATGAAACCTCTAAGAAGGTACTCAAAGAGTACAAAGGTGAAATAGAAAGACTTACCGATCTACTAGATCATGTTAGAGATAATGACTCTTCAAATGAGTCTGGTGAGCTTTCATCTATTAAGTTGTTACATGAGACTGTTAAGCTATTCGAAGAAAAAGACCAAACTATTATCCAGTTAAAGGAAGACCTATCTAAGGAGAGAAGGAGTCTCCAGTGTGCACAGGTCAGATTGGAATCACTCACATCTGACTATACTAGATTATATGACACTTCCAAAAAGTTGGAAATTAGTTTAGGAAAACGGCCTGAAGTTGCTGCTTCCTATTCTAACACGTGTCAATTACCGAATCATCGGAACACGCCCAACACTGTCAGACCAAACCATACCAAAACTATTCCCAAGAAGACAAATAGGCATGCATTCTTCTATACTAGAAAACTAAAACCTTCCAATCATGCACCTCACACTACTTTCAATACTCAACATGCTAAATGTCATTATTGTGGCCTCATTGGTCATATATATTCTGTATATAGAATCAAAAAGTTAGTAGATTTAAATATTTATATATGGATATCAAAAACTAACCAGTCAGGACCATACAAGAAATGGGTACCAAGAGTTTCATCTGTAAATTGTTTTGTAGGTGGGACGCCCTTCACATGCTAGGAGCAAATGGATCCTCGACAGCGGTTGCTCCCGGCACATGACCGGTGACGCTTCATTATTCGCAACACTGTCGAAGAGGAATAAAGAAGGATACGTCTCCTTCGATAATAATTTAAGAGGGTACATAATCGGTATCGGTGACATTAGTAAGGCTCCCTATCCAGTGATAAAAGATGTTTGTCTAGTTATCGAGTTAAAACATAATCTGTTCAGCATAAGCCATTTAGTTGATCACGGTTATGGTATTAACTTCATAAAAGATAAATGTACTATAATTGATAGTTCAACTGGTAGTACTATATTTGAAGGTATTAGGGAAGATAACATATATGTTTTCTATTTGTTGGAAGATGCTAACAAAGCAGGTAGATGTTTGATGGCCAAAAGCGTTGAGAGTCAACTATGGCATATGAGACTCGGTCATGCAAACATGGATACAATTTCAAGACTATCTACAAAGAAGTTGGTACGCGGCTTACCGGATATTTCTTTCAAGAAGAATACGGTATTTAGTGAATGTGAAAAGAACAAAGCTACCAAATCAGCATTCAAATCCAAGAATGCTGTAAGTACCATTAGACCTTTACAACTGTTGCATATGGACTTATTTGGACCAAGTAGAATTGCTAGTCTAGGTGGTAAGTTATATACATTGTAGATGATTTTTTTAGATATACATGGGTTTATTTTCTTGCACGCAAGAACGATGTATTATCAGAATTTGTCACCTTTTGCAAGAAAGTACAGAATGAAAAAGGGTTCATGATTACTCGCATTCGTAGTGATCATGGCAGCGAATTTGAGAATGCAGAATTCAAGCAATTTTGTGACACACACGGTTATCTATATGAATTCTCTTGCCCTAGGACTCCGCAATAAAATGAAGTTGTGGAACGTAAGAACAGAACTCTATCTGAAATGGCTAGAGTAATATTAAATCAGTTTATTCTACCTAGATACTTATGGGCTGAAGCTGTAAATACAGCGTGCTATATTCTCAATATGGTTCTAATTCGACCTATATCGAAGAAGACTCCCTATAAACTATGGTTTAATAGAACACCAAATGTTTCATACTTCAAGATCTTTGGTTTTAGATGTTTTATTCTTAATACTAAAGATAATTTGAGTAAATTTAATTTAAAAGCCGATGAAGGTATATTTTTAGGTTACGCAGCAAAGAGCAAAGGATATAGAGTCTTCAACAAAAGAACCATGATCATCGAAGAATCTATCAATGTCAAGTTTGATGAGCTAAATCAACACTTAGACGATGATGACAATGAAGACTTAATCACACCAAGTACAGCTACTGCAAAACCTTCACACAAAGATGCAGAACCATCACATCAGGCATCAGATGAACCTCCAAGCAAAGAAGCCGAAACTAGCAATCTTGAGACTACACCAAAAGAGATGAGATTCTTGGCTAATCATCCAAAGGAATTGGTAATTGGTGAGATTACCAAGGGTGTAAGTACTTGTTCCTCGAATAAAGATATAGCTTCTTGTGTTGCTTTTGTTTCGCAGTTTGAACCCAAAAATATTGATAAAGTATGTAGTGATAATTTTTGGTTAGATGTTATGCAAGAGGAATTAAACCAACTCGAACAGAATCAAGTTTGGGAACTTGTTCCCAAGCCCATTGATCATCCGGTCATTGGCACCCGATGGGTATTCCGAAATAAACAGAACGAGAATGGTTTAGTGACTCGTAATGAGGCTCGACTCGTAGCTCAAGGATACAATCAAGAAGAAGGTATCGACTACGATGAGACTTATGTCCCAGTTGCGAGATTAGAATCCATTCGCATGTTATGTGCATTTGCATATTTTCATAATTTTAAGTTATTTTAAATGGATGTCAAAAGCGCATTTTTAAATAGTTTTATAAAAGAAGAAGTTTATGTAGCTCAACCTCCTGGTTTTACTGATTTTAAATTTCCTGAATATGTTTTCAAGTTGAAGAAAGCCTTATACGGTTTGAAACAAGCCCCTCGTGCTTGGTACGATCGTCCAACATCTTTTCTACTTGATAACGATTTTTCAAAGGGAAAGGTTGACACTACTTGGTTTAGTAAAAAGCAAAATTCTGTTGCATTATCAACAACCGAGGCTGAGTATATCGCCGCATGACGTTGTTGTGCACAAATTTTGTGGATGAAACAAACTTTAGAAGACTATGGATTACATTTTTACACACATACCCATTTTCTGTGACAACACTAGTTCTATTAATTTGACTCAGAATCCAGTATGTCACTCTCGTACTAAACATATCGAGATTAGACATTATTTTCTTAGAGATCATCAACAAAATGGAGATATGGACCTTGTATACATAGACACAGAATCAAATAGCTGACATACTCACAAAATCTCTAGCGGGAGATCGTTTCAATTATTTACGTCGAGAATTAGAAATTTTAGATATCAATAATATTAATTAATTTTGTTTTATTAATTAATTTATTCAATACTCAAAAACTGTTTTCGAGACAAGCCTAAAAAGAGTCTGTCTGTCACCACGACTACGGTCGAAGCGAAGCATAACTTAAGAGTTCCCCGGTGCACCTCCGTTAGCTGGGACAGTACTCCTACAGCTAATCTGAGACAGATGCTGAGTAAAGAATATTAATTTATAAAATAATATTAATTATATTATTTTGAAATTTAAAATTACTAAGCTCTGAATTAAACATTTGAAATGAATTAATGAAAAAGATGTGGCCCATTGTTATTTCTTTTATATATATATAGCCAGGCAACCCTTGGCAAATTCGGCCCGAGTTTGGTCTGAATTCGGCCAGAGTTCGGGTGGGAATATATATGTACCAGCCAGAACCCGAGGCCCCCATCTTCTTTATTCTTATAAACTACATCAAACAGCAGCAGCATCGCCCCAAAAACCCTAGCTCTTATCCACCTTTATTGTAACGCCCCAGTCCCAAAATACGTAGGACTAGGAACGTAGACATGCCAGCCGTATAATAAATATACGTCAGCTGTAAAATGCAGTAGAACTATAACTATTCTCATCCACACAAAATAAATGAATAAAAGATATCATATAATCAACTATGAATTGTCTTGATACAATATGTTGGGCGGAGACAAATCCACTACCAACAAAATAAGGAAAAATACATGAAAAAGAAATGATTTTGGCGAGCGAAGCGAAGACGATCCAAGAGCAATCATCCTCGAAGAAATAGCAATGATCACGGCTAGAGCTAGAACACCTGCGAAAGACAATAGCACACACCTGGAGAGATAACCAGGTCCTCAGAGGGACGTAACATGTAGCACCCAGTTTTCCAGATGAGGGTAATTTTAAAATTTTGTAATTATAATTATTAATTATTGATATTTGATTCACATTATGATTTTTAGTAATTTTTAATAATTTTTATTTTATTTAAAAACTGGTTAAGTCATGACTTGTGATTTTGATGTGCTGCTAGTGAAACCTGAGAGACTGCATGACCTAGAGCCTAACCATGTCATTATGATGACTTAATTATTATTTTTAGCCTAGGGATAATTTGGTCATTTTGACTTAATTGAATTATTTGGTAATTTGTTGAATTGGTGAATTCTAGTTTGACTTTGACTTGTTGAGACCTAGTGGACTAACCTAGAACCTAACCCTAGCCATGGTAACTATAGCCTAACTTGAGTTAACCTATTTTAGTTATTAGAGAATAGTTTTAGGATGAGGGGATTTGGTTTAGTGAATTTAAGTCATGGTTTGAGGTTTCATGAAATGACTTATGGCTTAACTATTTAATTGATCATGACTTAAGCCCATGGGCCATTTAGTGAACCCTAACCCTAATTATTGAACCTATGAACAGCCACATAGGGATCCCCACCCTATTTAAACACTTATTCATTAGGGCTTGCCTCTTTTTATCATTCCAACACTTGGAGAAAAGAGAGGTATTCTTCCCCCTTCCAAAAATTCCCATTTATTCATTTGATCTCCTTTTTCATCCTAGTCTTTTGCATTAGGTTCTAATTTTTGTATATTTAATATTTCTGGAGGTTAATCTCAGTTTTGGGCTCAATTGGAGCATTTGGCCATCAAGAGGAACACCCCCCATTTGGAGCTTTTCTTGCAATTTGCACCTATAGGTAAAACTCCTCAAATTGATTTAAATTTCAGTTTTCTTTGCTTGTAGGGCTAGATCTAGGAGTCCCCTAGGTGTTTCTGAAATTTGGGTGAATTTCGTGTCCGTTTGGTGTCCGTATCGGACACGTGTCGTATGGTATGTTAAGTGTTCGATGAAATGCCTCTAAGGATTTTAATTTAAATTTTTGCTAAACTAATTACATGATTTTGAAGCTCTTGATGTGTACATTAATGTTGTTGATGACTGAGTTGGTTTTTGTGCGAATTTTGTGTCCAAAATGGACACGCAAGTCGTGCACGACACTGCGCACAGGCCCGTGCGGCTGTCCTGCTGTTCGAGCGCCTTTGCGGACACGACACGACACGAGACCACTAAAATTGGTGTGTGGGTGCCGGCACTGACTGACAGGACACCCATAAAATTTTGTGGGTCCTCGTTGTCTGTGCACGAAGAAAACGAGGCTGCACTGTCTCGTACCTGCTCGTGCACACTGTGCACGTCCCCTGTATTTCGGGGCTGACACTGGACACGACACTCTACTAGGATATGTGGAATTTGGTGAGGTGATGGGTCCCATGTCTGACTCGACCCTCACCAAGTTTCGTGGCACTTGGTTGCGAGTCGAGGAAGTTCTCGCGCTCGCATCGAAATTTCTGACACATACATACATGAAATTCAAGCCACTGATACGGCTTCGAATCTCGGACATGACACAACTTGGACACGACTCAGGCACCCTAGGACCTAGCCCTATGACTCCTCTATCCCTGTACACGTGCCCATGGTGTCTCGCACACTGTGTCTAGTCCATTTCGACTCAATACACGTGCACGAGGCTGTGCCTATGCACAGTTCAGTCACACACTGACACTTGGGTTAGACACTGTTTGGACACTTCGTGTCCACTCATGTGGACACAAAATGACACCCTAGATACGTATGTATGGTAGCTCACATCTGTACTTTTTTTTTTTTTGCTGATTTGATTGGGGTGTTGATTCAGATTTGGTTGAGATGTGTCGAGCATGAACTCTGATACTGTTATCCCAGGTTTCAGAAATCAAATGAGTTTAAATGAAATTGTTGGGTTTCAAATGATGTTTTAACTGTGTATATGTAACCTGAGGTTGGATTGGGTTTCGAAATTTGTTTTGGATTAATGCTTAACTGTTAGTGAAAGTCAATTGAACTATAATTTTCAGAATTCCTGAGATAAATCACTGTCCCTTTCCAGTTCTTTTACCCACACAAAACTGATTTTCAAGTACACATGTACACACATACACACATTGTTTTCCTAGCACATGGCCTACTCTACCCACATACTCACTTGAGTTTAGTCCTATTTTCCTTACATTGATTTTATCCCCCTTTTGAATATCAGTCCACCATTCCCTATTTTTTTCCCACTTATGATCACACTGATAACCTGGAGAATCATGATAATGTTTCAGCCATTTCCTTCTTCCAATTCCTGTGATGTTGATCTATTTTCAGGTTCACATATGTAGGTTTCATTTGTATTCAGGTTTCAGTTCAGGTTGCATATGTAGATGTGGGTTTTAGAGTGTTTGATAGTGTTAGTTGTGAGGATAGATGGTTCACCCATATACGTTGGTTCAGTTTTCAAAGGACCAATCACTCCTCTACAGTTCATATTACCTAGGGTGTTCAGCCTAGTTGACACAACTGAGATTTCATAATATTGTGTTGGTATATATATATGCATCAATGTAATGTTATATATTAAGTATGTCATCACACCTTGCTTTTTGTATGAATGGTTATATATAAATTAGTTTCAAGTATCCATATGATGAGATAAGTCAAATTGATATTTGAATGTAATGTTAGATATGAATAATACATGTATGCATATATGTAAGCAATGCACTATATGTATATAGGCAATGTATGTTGTGAGTAGAGTGGATGCATATAAACAAGATTGACGTGATGCAATGCAGTGTATATATATATATATATATATGTGAATGTAATGTAAGCATGTATATATATATGTAATATGTGTCCTCTGTGATTTGTGAGTGTGTTTGGTTGTTAGCCTAGGCTTGGTTAGGTTAGTGAGACTTGAATAGACTAGGATTGACCTAGTTGACTAGTGTAACTGACCAAGGTTGACCAGAGTTTGACTTGGACCTAGTTTGACCTAGACAGTTGACCAGGGTTGACTTAGAGTTGACTTTGACCTAGATTGGCCTAGAAATCATGTAGATTGTATCATAACCATCATTTGCCTTGTTTTAAACATATTATAACCTGTACTATTCTATTTAGGACACTGTGACTCCGGTGCAGACATCTGACATTACACTACTCTTTTCAGAGTATCAGGCGAGTACATTCTCTGATAGTTCTCTCATTTATTTGCTAGTTACTGTATTTCAGTTCTATTTAGTTTTATGTGATTCTCTGATACCACACGTATGGATATTTCTGGATTCATGTATGCGACACACTCACCATATTATCTGGCCTCTATTACTGGAATCACTGGAATCATTCCAGAATCTATTTCTGGAATCATCATATTTTGGCTGGACTCATCTCGATTCTCGTGTCGAATTCTGGATTCATTTGTATTATAGGACAGGGAAATATTGAGTAAGACATGTAGACATACCCTAAATTTGGAATCTCCAACTGGAATCTACTGGAAGCATAGCCATCTCTCACCTGATCAGTGAGAGGTGTGCCTGATTACCCACAGCCGTTTACATGTCGATCTCGGTATTTTAAACACACTATTAGATTAGCTGGACTCACCTGGATTCTTGATCACTACCTAGAATCATCTGGTACTGGATTCATCTTGTATTAGATTCATCCCGTACTGGATTTATAGTAGTTTAAACTTGTTTTACATTTACTGCCTGGACTTATCATGTTACTTTAGTTCAGCTAGATTTATTTACAGTCGTCATTGCCATCACTCTTCTCTTGTTTAGTTACTTTACTTTCCTTGTATCTGACTGTTTCTCTATACCATCACCTGTATATAAACTACCATATTCATCAATAAAACTGTCTATAACTGCTTTATAGTTCCCTGTCATTTACTTGGGTTTTCTTGATGAGTTGTACTCATTCCTGTCCTGACTGGACCTGTTGCAAATTTTACAGATGACTACCCTGAGGACACATGCCCTACATATTACTGTGGAGATGGTTTAGCTACCTATGGCCCCGACACTCAGGAGTGATTGGGAGTTTAGCTAGTTGTCATATTTTTAGCTTTCATGTTTTAGAACTGGAGTTGTGTATAATTTGAGATTGTTTGAGATTACATTTTAGCTGTTGGATTTTATTTATGTTATTTTAGCCTTTAGTTATATCTTCTGTGATATCTTATCGTTCTTAGACTGTGATTGAGATTCATTATATCTATACTTGTCCTCCGTTCGGAGTTGAGATTTGACAAGTACATTATATAATTGCGTGAGTTGTTGATTAGATAGTAACCTAGGACAGCGTTCTACCGCCGATACTGTGGCGTAGGCTGGACGTTGTTACGTGCTCGTACCCTCACAGTGGGTGCGGGTCGTGACATATTTTTAGTGGTGGCCCATGCAGGTCGAGAGTCGCATTAGTACGATATCGTGGTAGTACGGCGACTTAGTTGTACTGCCGCGAACCTGCGATAGGATTGAGGGATAGGCTTTAACGGAGAGGTACTCAATCACAGTTAGGAAAAATTCTGCTTCGATTCATGCCATCTACATATCTTACTGATTGTCTTCTTTGAAATAAACTGTCCTCCTTTGATTTTATCGATTCCTACTCAGTATTGACTTCCTTTTCGATCTATCTTCAGGATGGTGGAGACACGATCACATCGCTCTGGTACAGTGGCCGCTGTAGCGGGGTCTGCCACCTCTCATCTTCAGCAGCCAGCCCCTGGTACTGTTGTCCCAGTCATGCCAGCTGGGGTGGGTATTTCAGCAGCTTTCGGAGATCCATCAGCTGGGGTGGGTGTTCCATCAGCTGGGAGGCAGAGTCCGGTGCTTTCCGAGATCCTTCCACCGCAGCAGCCTCCACCTGCGGGGATGGTAGATGCTGCTCATCTATTCTCTTTCGTGGAGAGGATTCTGGCGTCTCACCACCAGCAGCAGCAGCAGCAGACTGCCGATTATCGTCAGGGGATTGACGAGGCCCACCAGCTGGTTCGTGCTACAATAGAGATGGTGACTGCTCAGGGGAAACAGCAGCAGCCTCGTCGGAAGGAGAAGGATATACAGGACTTCCAGAAGATGCATCCCAGAGAGTTCCTGGGCACCGAGGGCCTTCATTATGTAGACGACTGGATAGAGCATATCGAGGAGATATTCAGGCTGGCAGAGATACCAGATCGACTCTATATCGAGGCGGCAGGCAGTCAGATGCAGGACTTAGCCCGTGCGTGGTACCAGACAGATCCCAGGGTGGGAGTTGAGGGCCAGACTTGGGCCCAGTTCAACTGTTCAAAGAGCAGTTCTTTCTTGATGTGGCCTTGGGAGGCATAGAGGCACAGTTTGATGGTCTGGTTTAGAGAAACCAGACAGTGGCTGAGTACGCCAAGGAGTTTTGTCGATTGGCCCGGTTCATAGATGACTTGACTGAGAAGACGAAGGCGAGGAAGTTCCGCCGAGGCTTGATTCGAGAGGTTCGGTCGCTGACTAAGAGCGGCCGGAATGCTACCTTTGCAGAGATATTTTCTGGGGCTATGGCAGCGGAGGACGACCTGGGGTTGAAGTTGAAGAGGGGTCGTGACTTCCAGAGTGGTAGCAGCAGCGGAGGCCAGGCCAAGAGGCCTCATGTTCAGATTTAGCAGACCCGGGCACCAGTGATGGTTCAGCAGGTGCAGCATCAGCATCGGGGTCAGGACCCGAAGACGATAAGTTGTTCCTACTGCAGGAAGTTGGGACACTCCAGGGAGCAGTGTAGGAAGAGGCTGAAGGTTTGCTATTCATGTGGGTCTGAAGCCCACCAGAAGTTAGACTGTCCCTTTGCACCTCCTTTTGAGGGAGCTAGGCCACTTGTAGCTCAGCACCAGAGGGGTGGAGCTTTTGCGGTGGCGGTCGAGGAGACCGATGTTGCAGGTGATGGGTTAGCAGGTTTGTCCTTCTCATTCTTCTTTCTACTTTCCTGTGTGATTCCATTAGTACCTACCAGGATATTGTTTTGATTACTAGATAGTGTAGCTACCCCGTTCTCAACTGTGAAATCACGACTAGTAGGATTGTGTTGCGTCGACTTTGATTGCTGGGGGTTTGACCTAGTAGGGATACGATCATTTTAATTTCGAGGACGAAATTTTTCTAAGGTGGGTAGGATTATAACATCCAGTTTTCCAGATGAGGGTAATTTTGAAATTTTGTAATTATAATTATTAATTATTGATATTTGATTCAAATTATGATTTTTAGTGATTTTTAATAATTTTTATTTTATTTAAAAACTGGTTAAGTCATGACTTGTGATTTTGATGTGCTGCTAGTGAAACCTGAGAGACTGTATGACCTAGAGCCTAACCCTGTCATTATGATGACTTAATTATTATTTTTAGCCTAGGGTAATTTGATCATTTTGACTTAATTGAATTATTTGGTGATTTGTTGAATTGGTGAATTCTAGTTTGACTTTGACTTGTTGACCCCTAGTGGACTAGCCTAGAACCTAACCCTAGCCATGGTGACCATAGCCTAACTTGAGTTAACCTATTTTAGTTATTAGAGAATAGTTTTAGGATGAAGGGATTTGGTTTAGTGAATTTAAGTCATGGTTTGAGGTTTCATGAAATGACTTATGGCTTAACTATTTAATTGATCATGACTTAAGCCCATGGGCCATTTAGTGAACCCTAACCCTAATTATTGAACCTATGAACAACCACATAGGGATCCCCACCCTATTTAAACACTTATTCATTAGGGCTTGCCTCTTTTTATCATTCCAATACTTGGAGAAAAGAGAGGTATTCTTCCCCCTTCCAAAAATTCCTATTTATTCATTTGTTCTTCTTTTTCATCCTAGTCTTTTGCATTAGGTTCTAATTTTTGTATATTTAATATTTCTAGAGGTTAATCTCAGTTTTGGGCTCAATTGGAGCATTTGGCCATCAAGAGGAACACCCCCCATTTGGAGCTTTTCTAGCAATTTGCACCTATAGGTAAAACTCCTCAAATTGATTTAAATTTCAGTTTTCTTTGCATGTAGGGCTAGATCTAGGAGTCCCCTAGGTGTCCCTGAAATTTGGGTGAATTTTGTGTCCGTTTGGTGTCCGTACGGACACGTGTCGTATTGTATGTTAAGTGTTCGATGAAATGCCTCTAAGGATTTTAATTTCGATTTTTGCTAAACTAATTACATGATTTTGAAGCTCTTGATGTGTACATTAATATTGTTGATGACTGAGTTGGTTTTTGTGCAAATTTCGTGTCCAAAATGGACACACAAGTCGTACACGATACTGCGCACAGGCCCGTGCGGCTGTCCTGCTGTTCGAGCGCCTTTTGCGGACACGGCACGACACGAGACACCACTAAAATTGGTGTGTGGGTACGGGCACTGACTGACAGGACCCCCACAAAATTTTGTGGGTCCTCGTTGTTTGTGCACGAAGAAAACGAGGCTGCACTGTCTCGTGCCTAATCGTACACACTGTGCGCATCCCCTGCATTTCGGAGATGACACAGGATACGACACTCCACTAGGACACGTGGAATTTGGTGAGGTGATGGGTCCCATGTCTGACTCGACCCTCACCAAGTTTCGTGGCACTTGGTTGCGAGTCGAGGAAGTTCTCGCGCTCGCATCAAAATTTCTGACACACACATACACGAAATTCAAGCCACTGATAAGACTTCGAATCTCGGACACGACACAACTTGGACACGACCCAGGCACCCTAGGACCTAGCCCTATGACTCCTCTATCCCTGTACACGTGCCCATGGTGTCTCGCACACTGTGTCGAGTCCATTTTGACTCAACACACGTACACGAGGCTGTGCCTATGCACAGTTCAGTCACACACTGACACTTGGGTTAGACACTGTTTGGACACTTCGTGTCCACTCATGTGGACACGAAATGACACCCTAGACATGTATGCATGGTAGCTCATATCTGTACTTTATTTTTTTTGCTGATTTGATTGGGGTGTTGATTCGGATTTGGTTGAAATGTGTCGAGCATGAACTCTGATACTGTTATCCCAGGTTTTAGAAATCAAATGAGTTTAAATGAAATTGTTGGGTTTCAAATGATGTTTTAACTGTGTATATGTAACCTGAGGCTGGATTGGGTTTCGAAATTTGTTTTGGATTAATGCTTAACTGTTAGTGAAAGTCAATTGAACTATAATTTTCAAAATTCCTGAGATAAATCACTGTCCCTTCCCAGTTCTTTTACCCACACAAAACTGATTTTCAAGCACACATGTACACACACACCACTTTACCAAAAACTAAATTTCTTTTGACACACACACACATTGTTTTCCTAGCACATGGCCTACTCTACCCACATACTCACTTGAGTTCAGTCCTATTTTCCTTACATTGATTTCATCCCCCTTTTGAATATCAGTCCACCATTCCCTGTTTTTTCCCACTTATGATCACACTGATAACCTGGAGAATCATGACAATGTTTCAGCCATTTTCTTCTTCCAATTCCTGTGATATTGATCTATTTTCAGGTTCACATATGTAGGTTTCATTTGTATTCAGGTTTCAGTTCAGGTTGCATATGTAGATGTGGGTTTTAGAGTGTTTGAGAGTGTTGGTTGTGAGGATAGATGGTTCACCCATATAGGTTGGTTCAGTTTTCAAAGGACCAATCACTCCTCTACAGTTCATATTACCTAGGGTGTTCAGCCTAGTTGACACAACTGAGATTTCATAATATTGTGTTGGTATATATATATGCATCAATGTAATGTTATATATTAAATATGTCATCAAACCTTGCTTTTTGTATGAATGGTTATATATAAATTAGTTTCAAGTATCCATATGATGAGATAAGTCAAATTGATATTTGAATATAATGTTAGATATGAATAATACATGTATGCATATATGTAAGCAATGCACTATATGTATATAGGCAATGTATGTTGTGAGTAGAGTGGATGCATATAAACAAGATTGATGTGATGCAATACAGTGTATATATATATATATGTGAATGTAATGTAAGCATGTATATATATATGTAATATGTGTCCTCTGTGATTTGTGAGTGTGTTTGGTTGTTAGCCTAGGCTTGGTTAAGTTAGTGAGACTTGAATGGACTAGGATTGACCTAGTTGACTAGTGTAACTGACCAAGGTTGACCAGAGTTTAACTTGGACCTAGTTTGACCTAGACAGTTGACCAGGGTTGACTTAGAGTTGACTTTGACCTAGATTGGCCTAGAAATTATGTAGATTGCATCATAACCATCATTTGCCTTATTTTAAACATATTATAACCTGTACTGTTCTATTTAGGATACTGTGACTCCGGTACAGACATCTGACATTACACTACTCTTTTCAGAGTATCAGGCGAGTACATTCACTGATAGTTCTCTCATTTATTTGCCAGTTACTGTATTTCAGTTCTATTTAGTTTTATGTGATTCTCTGATACCACACGTATGGATATTTCTGGATTCATGTATGCGACACACTCACCATATTATCTAGCCTCTATTACTGGAATCACTGGAATCATTCCAGAATCTATTTCTGGAATCATCATATTTTGGCTGGACTCATCTCGATTCTCGTGTCGAATTCTGGATTCATTTGTATTACGGGGCGGGAAAATATTGAGTAAGACATGTAGACATACCCCAAATCTGGAATGTTTAACTGGAATCTATTGGAACTATAGCCATCTCTCGCCAGATCAGTGAGAGGTGTGCCTGATTACCCACAGCCGTTTACATGTCGATCTCGGTATTTTAAAACACACTATTAGATTAGCTGTACTCACCTGGATTCTTGATCACTACCTAGAATCATCTGGTACTGGATTCATCTTGTATTAGATTCATCCCGTACTGGATTTATAGTAGTTTACACTTGTTTTACATTTACTGCCTGGACTTATCATGTTACTTTAGTTCAGCTAGATTTATTTACAGTCGTCATTGCCATCATTCTTCTCTTATTTAGTTACTTTACTTTCCTTGTATCTTACTGTTTCTCTATACCATCTCCTGTATATAAACTGTCATATTCATCAATAAAACTGTCTATAACTGCTTTATAGTTCCCTGTCATTTACTTGGGTTTTCTTGATGAGTTGTACTCGTTCCTGTCTTGACTGGACCTGTTGTAAATTTTACAGATGACTGCCCTGAGGACACATGCCCTACATATTACTGTGGAGATGGTTTAGCTACCTATGGCCCCGACACTCAGGAGTGATTGGGAGTTTAGCTAGTTGTCATATTTTTAGCTTTCATGTTTTAGAACTGGAGTTGTGTATAACTTGAGTTTGTTTGAGATTACATTTTAGCTGTTGGATTTTATTTATGTTATTTTAGCCTTTAGTTATATCTTCTGTGATATCTTATCGTTCTTAGACTGTGATTGAGATTCATTATATCTATACTTGTCCTCCGTTCGGAGTTGAGATTTGACAAGTACATTATATAATTGCGTGAGTTGTTGATTAGATAGTAACCTAGGACAGCGTTCTACCGCCGATACTACGGCGTAGCTGGGCGTTGTTACGTGCTCGTACCTTCACAGTGGGTACGGGTCGTGACATAACAAGACACATAATATTATGCCATATAAATTGAATAAATATTGCTCAAATAAATAAGTCAATTGAATTATAACATAGTCCAATACGTACCTATTGAACGAGCGTACCATCCTCCCAACCAAACAAGGACAGGAGATGGTAAACTAATTCACGGTGACGTATCTTTCCATGCTATGAATCCAATATGGTATCCGGACCCCAACAAGGTTCAATACCTTCTTATCGAAGTAGTAAGTCACACCTACAACCAAACAAGGACAAGATGTGACAAACTAATCCGCGACAAGTTATTGTTCCAAGCCACAGTCAGATACAAGTACCCAAACCAAAAGTACTCGTACCTAACGGATAAAGGTGTCTAACCGTTCTAAGTGAAATATAGTTAAGAACAATCCTTCCTACGCATGGGCCCTGGCTGAATAGGATCGGTATGGTCCCCCCTTGGGGCACCAGAGGCCCCATCAGTAAGAGCATGACGTTTCGCAGAATCGTCAGTGGTCGTCAGTAATCATGGGTCATCAACCCCGTATCTCTAGCGGAGCTTTCGGGTCACAAGGAAAAGTGCATCGAAGCCCATACGCTAAGGATTTGCCCTCCTCGCCCAATGCCTACAAAGTTGTATCCACAACAGAAAACCTCTATAACCGCTAAGTCAAACTAAGCATGCAACTTCTATTAGCGGTTATTCCTATCGCACGGCTTGTACGTACTGGTGGCCAGCCAATCACGTACGTCCGTGTTCTACATGCGACACACAACTTCGTGGTACAACGTGTCAAGGCCATGAATGCAACACACAAAGGTGGTCCCTTAAATCTAGGTTTAATGTGTAAAAAAAATAATACATAGCAGGAAATATAAATGAACAGTAAGTTCTAACAGGTTATGCCATGTATCACAGTTTATTTTGCATAAAGAAAATAAATAATGCATAAAATATGAGCTAAAATAAATAAACTGCAAATGGCAAGGTGTCTTGCCTGGTAGGATGCCAGGTGTACTGCAATGATCAAGATGGCACGGATTATGACTTCGGTGTAACAACTATGCAAGGTGGCCTCGGGTGGTGGCACGGACAGTTCCATCGGGCTCGGGACGGTCGAATTAGTTAGGGTGGACAGGGGGTTGTGCATAATTTGTGAGGGAATAGGATAAAGGAAATTTGTCATAGATAGGAGGATAATCAAAGAAAACTTGATAATAATAATATATATATATATATATATATATATATATATATATATATATATATATATATATATATATATATATATATATATATATATAAAACGAGTTTCGAAAACTATTTATAATATTCAAAAAAAATTATAGTCTTTTTATTAGGACAATAATGTAGATAATATTTGAAAATAACGAAATAATCTATCTGGATTAAAACCCAAAGATTTGTATAAATATGCTTATAGATAATAGCTACACTTTATATACCAAAAAATATCTTAAATAAATATCGTAAATTTTATAACTTGTTTAGGTCAAAAGCATATAAAATAACCTTTAAAGGTTTACATATATATAACAATACTTAAAACTAGTGTTAATTATACTAATAACCATCTACTAATATTAAGTAATAATGTAGACATATATACTGAAAATTTATCAATGACTATAACAAATTATTCTCTTGTACTTGTAATAGAAATAAATAATAATAATAATAATAATAATAATAATAATAATAATAATAATAATAATAATATTAAGTATGATGTTAGCAATAATACCAAAACAAAATAGCAATAATAATTAATAATAATATTAATAGCCCTAATAATAATAATATATAAAATACCTCAGTTAATAGAAAAAAAACAAGCAAAAAGTAAAACAAAAATAATAAAAAAGAACAATAAAACTTTACTTCTTCTCTCAGAAGAGAAGACCAGCAGAAAAACAACAAAAAAATAATTTTTTTAAAACAATTTAATGAGAGAGAGAGAAGTCTTCGAGAGAGAGAGAAGACTGAGAGAAAGAGGAGTGGAGAAGAGTTGGGGAGAAAGGCGGCAGCCGGAGGGGTGCACGCGAAGGAGGAGGAGGAGAGGGAAGGAGAGGTCGGAGAAGGGGGCTTAGGAGAGGAGGCCGTGAGCGGTAGAGAGGAGCGGGAGTCGGGGGCTCGGGGCTGCGCCGGCGGCAAGGGGCGGCGCGCGGCGCTATGGTCGAGGCCGAAGGAAGGAGTTGGGGAGCGGTGGTCCGTCCGCCGTTGCCCGGAGGGAGGAGCTGCGGAGGAAGGGTTTCGGCTAAGGCGAGGGTGGCGAGGAAGTCGGGAAGAAGAGGCGGCGGGCGGAGGACAGCGCTCAGGCGGCAAGTAGCACGGCGGAGTGTGGCGTGAGGTGGTGCTGAGAGAAGGGGCGGTCATGGCTGGGCTGCCGGAGAAGGGTTTGGCGGCGTCGGAAGGTTGCGCGCGCGTGGAGAAGACGCGACGGCGGCAAGGGTCGACGGCGGACGGCGAGGGGGAGATCCTGCGGCGTCGACGCGGCAGACCACGGCGGAGGCGGTTCGCAACCCGGCGGAGAGGGGTAAGTGGTGGTGGTTGTTTAATTTTTTAGGGTTTTGGCTTTTTTTTTCTTTTTGGGCGCGGCCGGCCGGCGATGGCCGGGGTGGCGGTGGTTTATTGGGGTAGTGGTGGTGGCGAGGGTGTGTCGAGGCTGGTCTGCAGGAGGGTATTGGGGTTTAGCCGGAGGTGGTGGTGGCAGGCTGGTGTCGGGATAGGGTCTCGGTGGTTGAACGGGGATGATGGAAATGGACGGCGGTGGTGAGCTCTCGGACAGGGAGACTACGGTGGTGGCAGGGTGTTGGCAACGGTGGTCGACGAGGCGCGGTCTGCGACGGTGGCCGCGCCACTGTGGTGGCGTTGGAGGAGGGGCACTGGACAAGTCAGAGGGTTTGGTGGGCAGGGTGAGGCTAAGGGTGAGGAATTGGGGATGGCAGTGGTGATGGGCAGAGTTAGAATCGGGTTAGGGATAGCATTTTTGCCGTGTCGGAATTGTCGACACGGGGGAGAGGATTCAATATATATGTAAAATATATGAAATAAGAATTTGGATGGACATAGACACGATGCACGTAGATTTGTGGAGGAAATTTGTGGAGAAATAATGAATGATAGAAATTGGAGGAGTACCTGCCTATTTACAGGATGTGGGAATTTCTAATTGGATAAGAATTAGGATTCATTTAAATCCCTTTTTTTTAAAATAATTCAAATCCAAATCTAAATACAAATCCAATTTAAATCTAATTAAATTCTTTTAGTCTAAAAATAAGATAATTCAACTTCCAAATATGGATATTAATTTAAATAAATCCAAAATTCAAATCAAGATTTAAATTGTCACAATAATTTCAAAATATGTTTTCCAAAAATACAATATAATAATAATTTTGAAAATAATATTATTATTTAAATACACTAATAGATAATTAAAATAATATTTATGAAGAATATTATTTACTATTAGTAACTGCTATAAACGAAAAGGCTTTCAAAAATAAAATTGTAAACTTGGAAATTTCAGCACGATAACTAAAAATAATTATTATATATATATTTTTGAAACTATAAAAATAGAAAAAAAAATATTTTTCTAAATTATGTACGCTCGCACATAATCGCACTCATCGAGCAAATTCGAAAAATAAAATAAAATTTCGTGCGCGACGTATAATACGACTACGCGACGTACATTACAAAATTTAAATCAGTACTAAATTTAATAAAAAATAATAAAAAAATAGTAGAAATTTAGGGGTTTTACATCCTACCCAACTTAAAATAATTTTGTCCTCGAAATTAAAAATTAGTAGGGGGTGAGAAACACAAGGGGGTATCGATGGGGAACAAACAATGACAATGTTTCAACAAAATCATGTCGTAAGGAATCGTGATCTAAATCATAGAAAAATAATACGTTATGGTCATACTTGATAGGAAGGCTAGAGGAAGTTCTAGTATAATGTCTTCGTCCTTCTAAAATAAGTGAAGGCGAAAGCAATAAGGAGTTCAAAAAGGCGATATTATCGAGTACGAATATGTGGTTCAAAGACGATCGAATAATTTCAAAGGAATTGTCAAGGCAGTCGTAGATGGGATTCTAGAGGGCAAGTTTAGCTATGTCCCCATCAACGTAGAACGATAGATATAAGCGAACCGAAGTGCACTCGGTTGATCAGACCATCATACACCGGTTCTGACTAGACAATATGTTAGTAGACATGCCCAAATAACATATGTCTTGAAACAAGCTTGATAAAAGAATAAGCTTGCAAAAACTAGGCTACATTAGCATCATTAGTCTAAATAGTACAAATATAGGCACGTGAGATTAAGATTGAAATAAAGAACCAATATGAATAGTCTATGAGTCATAAGAACCTAAGTCTTATTTATTCCTATACAATCATTTTACGGTTTTATTGACCAAGGCTTGGTTGACCAAATGTGTTAAATTCCTCTAGTCTCTATAGTCTAGATAATACTATTTATATTCTCCTTAATGGTCAAGAGTGTGTCGGGTCATGGGGTGTTCTACCCAACTTAAAAGAATTAAGCTAAGGGTGTTTTGGGACATCCAACTAGTAGGGTCACTCTCTAACAAGCACGAAGGGAAGATAAGAATAATGATAGGAGGAATCAAGCAAGATGAAATTGATGAGTCGAACGGTAGTTCGAATATGGAATCAAGGAAAGAGGTCAAGTATGTGGATGAGATCCTAGACTTCTAATCCTATTCGCAGGCTTGCTTGGTACGGTAAAGTAACCAAACAATTTATCTTGACCTGTATGGGCCACCACAAAAACATGTAACGCCCCAGTCCCAAAATACGTAGGACTAGGAACGTAGACATGCCAGCCGTATAATAAATATACGTAAGCTGTAAAATGCAGTAGAACCATAACTATTCTCATCCACACAAAATAAATGAATAAAAGATATCATATAATCAACTATGAATTATCTTGATACAATATGTTGGGCGGAGACAAATCTACTACAAACAAAATAAGGAAAAATACATGGAAAAGAAATGATTTTGGCGAGCGAAGCGAACACGATCCAAGAGCAATCATCCTCGAAGAAATAGCAATGATCACGGCTATAGCTAGAACACCTGCGAAAGACAATAGCACACACCTGGAGAGACAACTAGGTCCTCAGAGGGACGTAACAAGACACATAATATCATGCCATATAAACTAAATAAATATTTCTCAAATAAATAAGTCAATTAAATTATAACATAGTCCAATACGTACCTATTGAACGAGCGTACCATCCCCCCAACCAAACAAGGACATGAGATGGTAAACTAATTCATGGTGACGTATCTTTCCATGCTATAAATCCAATATGGTATCCGGACCCCAACAAGGTTCAATACCTTCTCATCGAAGTAGTAAGTCACACCTACAACCAAACAAGGACAAGATGTGACGAACTAATCCGCGACAAGTTATTGTTCCAAGCCACGGTCAGATACAAGTACCCAAACCAAAAGTACTCGTACCTAACGGATAAAGGTGCCTAACCGTTCTAAGTGAAATGTAGTTAAGAACAATCCTTCCTACGTATGGGCCCTGGCTGAATAGGATCGACATGGTCCCCATTGGGGCACCAGAGGCCCCATCAGTAAGAGCATGACGTTCCGCAGAATCGTCAGTGGCCGTCAGTAATCATGGGTCATCAATTCCGTATCTCCAGCGGAGCTTCCGGGTCACAAAGAAAAGTGCATCGAAGCCCATACGCTAAGGAATTGCCCTCCCCGTCTAATGCCTACTGTGTTGTATCCACAACAGAAAACCTCTATAACCGCTAAGTCAAACTAAGCATGCAACTTCTATTAGCGATTATTCCTATTGTACGACTTGTACGTACTGGTGGCCAGCCAATCATGCACGTCCGTGTTCTACATGCGATACACAACTTCGTGGTACAACGTGTCAAGGCCATGAATGCAACACACAAAGGTGGTCCCTTAAATCTAGGTTTAATGTGTAAGAAAAATAATACATAACAGGAAATATAAATGAACAGTAAGTTCTAACAGGTTATGCCATGTATCACAGTTTATTTTGCATAAAGAAAATAAATAATGCATAAAATATGAGCTAAAATAAATAAACAGCAAATGGCAAGGTGTCTTGCCTGGTAGGACGCCTGGTGTACTGTAATGATCAAGATGGCACGAATTATGACTTCGGTGTGACAACTATGCAAGGTGGCCTCGGGTGGTGGCACAAACAGTTCCATCGGGTTCGGGACAGTCGAATTAGTTAGGGTGGACATGCGGTTGTGCAAAATTTGTGAGGGAATAGGATAAAGGAAATTTGTCATAGATAGGAGGATAATCAAAGAAAACTTGATAATAATATATATATATATATATATATATATATATATATATATATATATATATATATATATATATACGAGTTTCGAAAAATATTTATAATATTCAAAAAATTTTATAGTCTTTTTATTAGGACAATAATGTAGATAATATTTGAAAATAATGAAATAATCTATCTAGATTAAAACCCAAAGATTTGTATAAATATGCTTATAGATAATAGCTACACTTTATATACCAAAAAATATCTTAAATAAATATCATAAATATTTATAACTTGTTTAGGTCAAAAGCATATAAAATAACCTTTAAAGGTTTACGTATATATAACAATACTAAAAACTAGTGTTAATTATATTAATAACCATCTACTAATATTAAGTAATAATGTAGACATATATATACTGAAAATTTATCAATGACTATAACAAATTATTCTCTTGTACTGGTAATAGAAATAAATAATAATAATAATAATATTAAGTATGATGCTAGCAATAAAACCAAAAAAAAAGCAATAATAATTAATAATAATATTAATAACCCTAATAATAATAATATATAAAATACCTCAGTTAACAGAAAAAACAAGCAAAAAGTAAAACAAAAATAATAAAAAAGAACAATAAAACTTTACTTCTTCTCTTAGAAGAAAAGACCAGCAGAAAAACAAAAAAAGATAAGAAATTTTTGAAAACAATTTAATGAGAGAGAGAGAAGTCTTCGAGAGAGAGAGAGAGAAGACTGAGAGAAAGAGGAGTGGGGAAGAGTTGGGGAGAAAGGCGGCGGCCGGAGGGGTGCACGCGGAGGAGGAGGAGAGGGAAGGAGAGGTCGGAGAAGGGGGCTTAGGAGAGGAGGCCACGAGCAGTGGAGAGGAGCGGGAGTCGGGGGCTCGGGGCTGTGCCGGCGGCAAGGGGCAGCGTGCGACGCTAGGTTCGAGGTCGAAGGAAGGAGTTGGGGAGCGGTGGTCCGTCCGCCGCTGGCTCGGAGGGGGGAGAAGAGGCGACGGATGGAGGACAGCGCCCAGGTGGCAAGGAGCGCGGTGGAGTGTGGCGTGAGGTGGTGCGGAGAGAAGGGGCGGTCTTGGTTGGGCTGCCGGAGAAGGGTTTGGCGGCGTCGGAAGGTTGCGCGCGCGTGGAGAAGACACGGCGGCGGCAAGGGTCGACGACGGACGACGAGGGAGAGATCCTGCGGCGTCGACGCGGCAGACCACGACGGAGGCGGTTCGCGACCCGACGGAGACGGGTAAGTGGTGGTGGTTGTTTAATTTTTTAGGGTTTTGGCTTCTTTTTCTTTTTGGGCGCGGCCGGCCGGCGATGGCCGGGGTGGCGGTGGTTTATTGGGGTAGTGGTGGTGGCGAGGGTGTGTCGAGGCTGGCCTGCAGGAGGGTATTGGTGTTTAGCCGGAGGTGGTGGCGGCAGGCTGGTGTCGGGATAGGGTCTCGGTGGTTGAACGGGTATGATAGAAATGGACGGTGGTGGTGAGGTCTCGGACAGGGAGACTACGGTGGTGGCAGGGTGTTGGCAACGGTGGTCGACGAGGCGCGGTCTGCGACGGTGGCCGTGCCACTGTGGTGGCGTTGGCGGAGGGGCGCTGGACAATTCAGAGGGTTTGGTGCGCAGGGTGACGCTAAGGGTGAGGAATTGGGGATGGCAGTGGTGATGGGCAGAGTTTGAATCGGGTTAGGGATAACATTTTTGCCGTGTCGGGATTGTCGACACGGGGGAGAGGATTCAATAAATATGTAAAATATATGGAATAAGAATTTGGATGGACACAGACACGATGTACGTAGATTTGTGGGGGAAATTTGTGGAGAAATAATGAATGATAGAAATTGGAGGAGTACCTGCTTATTTATAGGATGTGGGAATTCCCAATTGGATAAGAATTAGGATTCATTTAAATCCCTTTTTTTTAAAATAATTTAAATCCAAATCTAAATACAGATCTAATTTAAATTTAATTAAATTCTTCTAGTCTAAAAATAAGATAATTCAAGTTCCAAATATGGATATTAATTTAAATAAATCCAAAATTCAAATCAAGATTTAAATTGTCACAATAATTTCAAAATATGTTTTCCAAAAATACAATATAATAATAATTTCAAAAATAATATTATTATTTAAATACACTAATAAATAATTAAAATAATATTTATGAAGAATATTATTTATTATTAGTAACTGCTATAAACGAAAAGGCTTTCATAAATAAAATTGTAAACTTAGAAATTTCAGTACGATAACTAAAAATAATTATTATATATATTATTTGAAACTATAAAAATAGAAAAAAATGTTTTTCTAAATTATGTACGCTCGCACATAATCGCACTCGTCGAGCAAATTCGAAAAATAAAATAAAATTTCGTCCGCGACGTATAATACGACTACGCGACGTACATTACAAAATTTAAATCAGTACTAAATTTAATAAAAAATAAAAAAATAGTGGAAATTTAGGGGTTTTACATTTGTTCTTCCAATCCGCGTGGAGATCTTCGTCCAAACTTTGGATTCGTGCGGAGAATTTCGTCCTCTACAGCATATCCAACTCTCGGAAGGTATAATTCCTTCTCTCCTCCACTTTCCAATTGTTAGGATTTCTAGATTTTGGGATAGAATGCCTAAGGGATTCAAGCCTTTCAAGAGGAAGAAGACCAATGCCAGTGAAGAGGCATCGTCTTCGGGTCCGCATACGAATTCCCTCTTTTCTCCGGTCCAATCGGATGACGGTGCATCGGACGAGTTTTACTTCAAAACTCCTGACCAAGCCCTATTGTGGTATGCCGATTTTATTATGCGTACTATTTGTACCGGATCTCCGATCAAGTGGACTGTCTTTTTCGACTACCGTCCTTACTTTGAGGCATTAGGGTTACAACACTTTGTTTCTTTATAATTCCCTATAGCTACTAATGCCAGTAGATTATTTTACTAATTTTGTGTTAGACACTTTTACCGTGAGAACACGTGTCGGAGGGATAGATATCGAGTTTACTGATGAAACTTTAGCGGAAATCCTTGGTATTCCAAATGAAGGTGCCCTGCTCGATGACATCACTGATTTTGATTTCTCCGATGATACGACTCTCGTTAGTTTCAAGAATGAGCTTTGTGCACCCGCACGTGCTCGTCCTGGAAAGTTCAAGGCCAATAACTTGAACTTGTTTAACTACGAATTATATCACATCATCTATTCCACTTTACTTCCAAAATCCACTTTTAAAGATGATGTCACTGCACTTGAGCTTTCTGCACTATATCACATTCTTAAGGGGATTCCTTTTTCTGTCCCTAAGACTATCATTCAGATTATGGGTAGATGTCGCGGAAGAGCCAGCAACCTCTCTTATGCGATGATCATCCCACGCATCTTTCAGAGGTTTGACATTGACTTATCCACTTGTGGTCTTGACCCTGAGCCCAAGTTCCTCAAACTCTCTCATCGCAGCATTGCTACTGTTCCTCCACCTACTGCACCTGCTCCTCCTGCACCAACTCCCACAGCACCTGGTCCTCCTCAGTCCTACCCTATGACATTTGAGGGTATTCATCAGCACCTATCAGATCTGCAGTCATTCTATGTTGACACTTCCAGGGAACTTAAGTTCCGTGACATGACTCGGTTCCAGGCTATTGCCAACTCCTTCGTCGATCTGAGATTTGTGCAGACAGGTCACTCAACTAGCTCTCTACCTCGAGACCCTTCTATTTCTGGCTACCGCATTAATGATGAGGCGGTCCACTCTCTGTTCCAGCCAGGGAACGCTTAGGATTGGTATCGTACTTCTGGTGCCACTCCTCATACTTCTGAAACGTTAAGTAGTTTTGAGTGCTTAATGAGGCATTCAAAGGCATTTTGAGTGCTTCGCGATGGAAGTGCTCTATGAAACGTTAAGTAGTTTCATTAGGCCTTTATTTGATCTTGAAGAGGGCCGACATTGTCATGTCGTTTGTTCCTTCATAGAAACGTTCCAGGAATATTTATTTGAATCCTGCAAAAGATGTTATGTAGCCATCTGGCAAGCTATGATACCAGTCATAGGCTACACGTACCAAGCACCCAACGAATACTCTAGTGAGTAGAGCATCGTTTGGTTGAAGTTGGACAGTCATTACCTTAAAGTGATTGAGATATTGACTTGGCGAAGAACTACCATCAAATAGCATTATGGTTGGCGGCTTGTATTTGGGTGGAAATAGAACTTCCTTCCATTCCACAGGATAGGGTTACTTGATCCCTAACCTCTGCATACCATCATTTTGCTTAAAAGCTTCAAATTGATTTTGTAGAAGCTTGACAGCCTCGGGAGGGTCTCTTGATGCCTGAGGAGTGGTAGATTGGTTTGATGGGTTGGGAGATGGAAGTACATGATAAGTACCACCTCCAGTACTAGACTGACTTGGAGTAGCCTGAGCTGGTATGGTAGCATTAAGAGAAGATTGTACCCCCAAACTGGTGTTGGCAGGTGCGAATGTTATTGCATGTTCTTGGGTTAGAATTGGATGCACAATCGATGGAATAGTATGTTATGCTACTATCACGGTATGCATACTTGCAACCATTTTAGCCATAGTTTTTAAGTTGGCCTCTAAAGCAGCGATCTGCTGCTCCTGATTAGTGGAGCTAGAAGCATCTTGTTCTTCGTTAATGACGTAGGCAGTCACTTCTCTAGCCACCGAGGATGAACTAGTGGATAGGATAGTCCCGTCAGAGTCTTCGCTTCAGCATCGAAATCAAGTAGAGAGTTACCCCCAAGATGAGGAGTGGGAAGATTCCTTTCATTGAGGAAATCTCAACTTCATGATCTTGTATTTTCGTAGACTCCTTCGTTGGAGTCGCAGATTCGATCAAGATATTATTGACTAGGATTGCGAGAAGCATTGCATCTTGGATGTTTTCCACCTCCAGTATTACGAGACGTCATATTGACAGAAGCAAATGGCAGCTCATCTTCATCTACCATGATCAGTTCAGGAGTCCGAGTATAGTTCAGACGGTCAAAGACATACTGCTTAGCTGTTTGACAGCAGCATTTAATTACTACTTCATACTGATGATTACAATGATGTTCCTGATATAGAATTACAGGTGTATGAGAAGGTCCTGCAACCCTCCGCTTTTGTACTAGAAGTTCACGGAGATCGGTAACAGTGACAGGATAAGGAGAAAAGTAGGTACATATTCCTTGATTATGTTAGGAACATGTTTCTTGTTCTTGAGATGCCCTGTTCCTTGTGTGTACAAAAAAGTGCTGACTTCATTAGCATAGGTGAGAGGGTTCTTGATCTTAGAAGCCTTTACTTTGTGCATTTTAGTGGATGACACCAACTATGATTGGTGCATTATGTGGTTGAAGAAGTTGCTCCTATTCTGCGCTGATTGAGATAGGTGCGCATCAGAGTTATGCACCATTTGCATGTCTTTGTGAGACACCATCAGTTTTCCTTGCCTTGATCTTGATAGGTGCAGGGTAGGATGGTTCTGGCCTTATTTTGATTAGCGCTGGCCAGATTGGTGAGGAGTGGGCAGGATGTCCTGTTGTCCTATGCATCTTATTCCTGCAAATTTTACGCAGCGTAAATGGGCAACAGGGAGTAGACTTTGAGCAGAGCCTACTTTCTGGGCAAAATTTTGGCTGTCTTTGCCAAGAGAAGTAGAATTTCTATTCAAAAGTGTTTGAGCAGTGATTGGCACTGGGGCGAGATCAGATACATTTTCTACCAAGTCCAGGACTAGGAAAGAATAAGGAGAGGTCATAGGGCGCTTTCCTTTAATCTGCGCAGAAGCAGTGATCGGTGATTTCTCTCTCAAGTTTGGAACTAAGGAAAAAGCAAGGAGTAGCTACAGGGCGCTGTCCCTTGATTGGCGCAAGAACCATGATTGATGCACTCTTTACTGTTCAGAATTGGTGAGGAAGAAGGAATAGCTATAGAGCTTTTTCCCTTGCTTGGTGCAGGAATCATGATTGGTGCACTAGAGGACTTTAGAGTCCAGATGGTGCACGCCTTGTTCTTGGCAGCAACAGTGGTGGAGCGCCTAGCACCCCCTGCACCAATCATGGCTTTGTAGACAGTTTGGTCGACTTTCACGACCAAAGTCTTCTACGTCGTGCCGACCGACGTAACATCGCATTGAGTTATCACTTTCTCGTCAGAGAAGAAAGTCGTCTCCAGCAGAGTCACCATTTTGTTTGTGAGAACAAAAGTTTGACAAGAAAACTTATTTACAAACTAAGAAAGAAAAGTACAAAAGTACAGATTGATTTCTTAGAAAGTACAATTGTAGGAATCTGATCAGGAGACGATCACTTTATCCCTTGGACGATACGATGTTGAAGACAAAAGCCTCTGGAGAATGCTGCAATAATTTGCTCTGGAGATTATGATCATTACTGATGATTGTGATGTGATTTGAAACTTTATTTATAGAGTTCTGAAATAACTGTCAGTCAGTTATTCTGATTGGCGCACACAACGATTGGCACACAATCATCCTTCGCGTGAACGGTTAACTTAACTGCATGGGATGCATAGAATTCTGTGAGAGAGATGCGCATGGTCGTAGGCAGTATCGTGTATACGTTCTTCGAGATTAGTGGCATGCACGTTATGTCATATAACTGCTTTTAGATGATGATTGATTGATTAGCGCCAATTGATGAATAGCGCCGGGCGATATTTGCTATTTTGATGCTCTCTGTTTTACTGATTACCTCGCACTAAATGTAGATGGTGCATGGTAGCTGTCAATCATTATGACAAATCTGACACAATCTTCTCGAGCGCTGCACATTCGAAATTCGAATAGATTTTTCTCGATTGACGTGCTGTCAGTCAGGATAACAGTCGTTTAGTTTCTCCGAGAAGACTGCCACGTGTCGGCCAGCGCTACCTAAGTCCAGCGATCTAATGACCAGCGCCATTTGATGATTTGATTCCTAGTGCCATTTATGAGTAGCGCATGGTGATGTTTATACTTTTTGAGCTTCTACAACTACCTTAGTATACCCAACTCTGTCGTTACTCTCATACCTAGTCTACCCCTATGCATCTTGGTGGCACACATGAATTTTATGTGTGATACTCATATCAACCAGGTATCCTTTACCTGTTGTTGTGGCCACACACATCAGATTAGCCTGGTACCTGCTATACATAGGTTGCCACCTCCCTTACTACCATGTCCCTCTTCTAAGACCCATTCATGTATAATGCATTGCCCTGCCATTTTTTTCAACACAATTACATGCCCTAAATACTTTCACAGTTGTTTCTCATCTGTTCCCTTTTCTTGCACCTAGTATTTTATAGCCTAGGCTATACAAGATACACCAATTCAATTCCCTATGTTTCATACCCACACTCATTCCCCACCAGACTACTACATAATGTTCCTCTATATTAACTTCTCTAAAACCTTTACATGGAGCATACATGACCTAATTGGTCATATGCCCTATTTTTCGACTGGAAGTACATGCCTCACAGCCTTGCCATGCTCCTGCCAACCGACTACCCATATCAAGACTGTTACTCCATACTAATGGAGTATACACATACCTAATACTCTGTTGTTTCTAACTAATACACCCTAGCATATTAGGATATCCTCTATGTTACCTTCTGGATACCTACAAACCATGTTTCCCCTGTTCAATACTTTACATATACCCAATTCCCTCTTGACTCCCACTGATACTCACTGTCTATAGCAGTCGGACTGCTGCCCCCTGCTTATCAAGATTGTTATTTTTTCTCTTCCCTGGTACCTTGCAGCACCCGATACCCCTCCCTGATACACAATTATCCCTTTGTATAACCTGTAACCTACACTTAAGTTCCATTAGTATAGAATTGCCTATGGACATCCCCATTAGCTCATGCATATGCGATTACTACTGGAATTATACTATACACTCACACCCAACCACCCCTTTCCTATCCCAACCATTGTATACTAATTCCTAATCTTTTCTATGCACGAGTTATGCAGTTACCTGATACTCTATGCTAACAATTCAGGATACTTAGCTACTCATGAATGGTTACTTGACACCCGCCATACTGTGGTTTTGCAAATGGCTTTCCTGGGTGTACCCCATAAGCCTTCACCCTAATTCCTATGAACCTCTACTGGTACACAATATTCATGGCCTATGTATCTTTTCTTACTCGAATAAGAGCCTTCTATTTTCCTATTTCTCGTATACGTACCCCTTCCATATGTTGATACCCAAAATACCCTACCCGATGCTACTGCTTCCTGCAGATAAGCACACAAGATATATCCTCTTTCCTACCTGGACACCGTAGCACAGATACACTACCAGGACATTGGGTACTTACTGATATGCAGTTAAGACTTACACGCGCACATAGGATATAGGCTATTAGAGTAGTTTTTGTCATCTGCAGAGCTGTCTGCATAGACACACATATTGCCTCTTGCCCTTGTACAACCTGTATTACCCTGACAGCCACACACTATCGTTAGCAACATGGTACATGATACCCAAAGCCCACACACCGGTATATCCCCTACGAGTATTTAATCAAACACCTAGGACCTATGATTTGTTCGAATTTATCTATTTTAGATGAATGTCAGAGTTACCTGTCGATGTATGTCATGACCCGCACCCGATGTAGGGGCACGAGTGCGTGACAGTGCCCAGCCTACGCCGCAGCATTGGCGGTAGAACACTGTCTAGGTTTACTAAACTAACAAGCAATATAAATATCATAACCTGTCGAGATGGTCAACTCCAAACGGAGGACAAGTAATGACAATTTATCATACTCAATCACATTATTAGAAGGAAAATAAATTGTACTAAAAGATAAAGATAACAAGATATGAAATATCCAAAAAATCTAATATAAAATTAATACTAAGCCAGAAGAGTCTAAGAGTTATCTAACACATAATAAGTCTCAAATAATACACAAGCCAAGAGTCTGATTGGAGACAAATCCAGCACAAATCAATCCAAACAGAGTCGCTAAATAAGCCTCCTCATCCTGAGCTACAAATCCTCCCTGAACTAAGTCTTCCGACCCACGCCTACTACATCTTATGGCCATAAAAAGGTAGGGCAACCTTCATCTGAAAAATATTATCCAGTCAGGATTGAAACGAGCACACCACTAACAGCAGTTCCAGTTAATTGACAAAAACTATAAAATTGTAAGTAGAGAGTACGATAAATGATGAAGAATAGAGCTACCAATATGAAAAATGTAATCCGATAATAGGTACTAAAGAATAAAGATGTGAAGAGCATAATGTACAGGAATGGAAATAAATAGACAACATGTAAGTACAGTTCAGGAAATGTGCCGGGAACAATAAATCCTATTAACTACTATGTGTTTGAAATACTATTTTCAAGATGTGTTCGGCTTTGAAACTTTTAGCTAAGTGGCCTGGTTAATCATGCGTGAGGTGTACGATTAACACTTACAATGTCTATAGTTACAATAGGGATTTAATCACCTCTCTTACTAGTATTTCATCCGCCCTAACTAGTACAGTGAATCCAACCATGACACGTTACGATACACGAGCAATGTTTTATAATACTATCAAGTACAATGTCTAATGAACATGTCGTGTACGATATCAATACGATAACCATAGTAAAACCAACTACATATGCTTCTATGATTTTTTTATATATCTTACACCTATTGATACTCATAAGGGTGATATTTGAAATTCTGTACCTAGAAACTAATATATCTATTCCCACTTAGCTTAAGTTCTGATACACACACACATTACCTAAAATTATCTTCTGCACATACATTGCATTTCCCAATTGCATATTGCCTGTGCACCCCCCTCTAACCTATATCTCCACTATCTATCTAGCTATCTATCTATATAACAATTTCCAACTAGCTATCCACTCACTACCAAAATAAGTCATATTAGCGATGAGATTAGCGACGCATGCTAAAACGTTGCTGATTTTGTTGTACTAGCGACGTTAGAGAAAGACGCCGTTGAACGTCACTATCAGCGACAGTTTGCGACAAGCTTTATTATTTGGAAAGTAAACGTCGCGTGTTAGTCGGAGAACGTTGCTGTTTTGTTTATTCAGCGAGGTTTAGCGACTCGGCCATTTAAATGTCGCCAGTGTTTAAGTGGACATCGACGTTCAGTGATGCCTTTCTTGGATGTCGCTAAAATGTTTCATGTAGGTTCTAGCCGATCAAATTTTATTTTTTTTACCCAAAATTTTTATCTCCCGCTCTCCCCAAATTTCTCTCCCCCCTCCCCCTCCCGCCTCTCGTCTCCGGCGACCCCCTCCCCCTCCCTATGGCTACCCCCCTCTCCCCGGGGACCCCCTCCCTCCGGCGACCCCCTCTCCTCCGGCGGCCCCCTCTCACCGACGCTGCTATAGTCCTTCGACGTCGACACCTTCCCGCCGCGCTCCAGTCCCCACTGCCCCGACCCAACCTCGACCCGACCCCGACAAAGGAAGGTATAACCCTTACCCTATCTCCCTTTTTCTGACACGACACAACACATACACATGCTGACACGACACATACACACTGACACAAACACACTTTGACACGTAGACACACACGCTAACCCTAACCCTATCTCCATATATATATATATGGTGTGTGTGTGTGTGTGTAGACACACGACACACAGACAGGTAGACACACACGACACAGACACACAGACCACACACATACACACACTGATACGACACACACACAGACACAGACACAGACACACTTTGACACGTGGACACACGCTAACTCTAACCCTATATTCCAATATATATATATGTGTGTGTGTGTTGTGTGTGTGTGTGTGTGTGTGTGTGTGTGTGTGGTAATAAAGGACAGGAAGGAGAAGAAGAGCTCGGGTAATGAAGGGAGGGATACACATCATTTAACTGGTATAACCCCAACCCTATATCAACTAAATGGTAGCAGTAACAGTAACTAGAGAGTGAGCTAATGAAGGTTAGCTAATGAACCTTGGTAGAAAGTTTAGGATATGTGGATATCGACCGATACCCGAAACTGACCAATACAGATCTGATATGGTTTAAAGTTAATTATTTGTTTTTCGATACCAAAAAATCTGACTCCGATCCAAAATCGCCGATATTACCTATATCACTGATACCACTTATAAGAATAGTCCGATACCGATTCCGATACCATACTGAGAACCTTGCTCAGGTGTATCCTAGTACTAGAGTGTATAGAGTATCCAGAAGTGTAGGTATGATTGGTATAGTGTTAAGACATATGTCAAGATACTAGGTATGTAGGTAAGTGCTAGCTCGGTATCGCCAAGTATTTATGGTAAGTGCTAGCTTGGACATTCCGTGTCAAGTTTTCCTTGTAGGCTCACAAGGAACACATGGCGACAGAGATATCATTATCTCTTATGTTAAGTATCCGTGTTAGCCTGAATCAAGTATCCATGTGAGCCTTCTCTGAAAATTAAATTTACTTATGCCAAGCCTTTTGGACCTATCAGAGTTGTAGATTTTTTTGGAAATCTTGTATAAAGCTGATTGTCTCAAAAGGCTTGCATAAGTAAGAGTGTATAGAGTGAGTATCCTAGTAGTATATCGTAGTACCTAGAGTGTATAGAGTGAGCATCCTAGTGTGTAAAGAAAGTACCTAGAGTGTATATCGTAGTAGTTAGAGTGTATAGAGTGAGTATCCTAGTAGTATATAAGATATTTTAGAAATTGGGTAATTGTCAAGGTAAGTTTGGGGTTTAATTGAAAGTATCTAGATTGTATCCTCCTACTTCCCTTCTCCTCATTCGGGTTACGTAGCCTCCTATTCGTATCATATTATATCCACCTCAACCAAAGCCTAGAGAAGTGTAAAAATATAATATTAACTATGGTTCACAGTATTGGTATCGGAATTAATAATTTACGATTGATACCATGAATCTCATGGCTTCCTCTACCAGAGCAAAATGTAAAACCAAACGTGAAGCAGAGCTTTATATTCAAAACATTAGAAGTAAAAAGATTTTGATTGGTGGTAGGACAAGCCAGAATCTTTTGACAGAGAATCCTGGCTCGTCCCTCCACCAATCCTTAGATGGAGAATCCTCCATCAAAGGATTCTGGCTCGCCCTACCACCAATCGAAAACATTTTTACTTCTGATACCGATACTGATACCGTGAACCTCAGTTAATATTAATATTTTTAAACTTCTCTAAGCTTTGGTTGAGATGGATATCATACGATGCGGAGTATGAGGCTGAGAGAGTCAATGAGAAGAAGGAAAGTAGAGGGGGGCCAAAGAGAGGGCCTTCTTGTTGAACACGTGACAATACTCATTTAATACTCATGTGTCTATGCATCTATTTGGAATATACTCGAATAATATGTATCTATCTTTACAGAATTATTGTCAAATAGATATGAATTACTATCTGCAGCATCGTTCGTGGATGTACAATCGTCATCCTGATGACATGTGCGGTGTGCGGGATAAATTTATACAGGGGGTAGAGCAGTTTCTGTAGTTCGTCAAGGCGTTCCTCAGTACATGGACTACCAACTTTGCGAAAGATGATACCGGCGTGCTAACAATTGAAAGGCCGACTATAAGTTTTGGATGACTCAGAACTACAAAAGAAATAATATCGGATGTACATTACACGAAGTATTCCTTACATCCTAGCATCACAAAGATGTATCAGAACCTTCGCATGACCTTCTGGTGGCACAGAATGAAGAGGGATATGGCACTATTCGTGTCATAATGCATAGCCTGTCAGCGGGTAAAGAATGATCATAATAGACCGGACGGGGAGATACAGAATTGGCGATTCCAAAAAGAAAGTAGAAGCACGTGAACATGTTTGTTGTGGGCTTGCCGAAGGCACCACGGGAAATGATACCGTCTGGGTCATCGTCGATCGACTAACCAAGTTGGCGCATTTCTTTGCCATCAAAGTTACTTGGAGCGTCGATCGTTTGGCTTAGATATACCTCAACGAGATACTACGGCTGCACGGAGTTCCAGCATCCATCGTCTCAGATCGGGATGGGCAATTTCTGTCGTGCTTCTAGAGTAGCCTTTAGTCGACTATGGTCACTAAGTTAAATTTATCTCGGCTTACCATCCTCAGACCGACGGCCAAACGGAGCACGTGAATCAAATTTGAAGACACGCTATGGCTCTAGGCAATTAGAACAGACCATAGAAAAGGTCAAGCTTATTCAGAAAAGACTAAAGGTAGCACAGAGTCAGCATAAGAGCTACGTAGACACGCATTGAAGACCACTTGAGTTCCTGGAAGAAGAGGTAACATATTTTTGAAAGTAACGTCGATGCGTAGGGTCACCAGGTTGGAGCAAAGGAAATGTTGTGGATTCTTTTATAATACTGAAGCTAGTCACCCCAGTTGCTTACCAGATTATGTTGTTGCCAGCACTGTGGGATGTTTACGATATCTTCTATGTCTCACAACTATAAAAATATGTGCATGATCCGAGCCATATGGTAGATTTGGGTCAACTGGATCTGAAGGCAGACTTGTTGTATGTAGAAGAACTGTGCAGATCTTTGACCGCAATAACAATTGCTTCGAAATTGTGTTACCCTCTCGTCCACATACTATGGAGGAACCATTCGGTCGAGGAGTCGACCTAGGAACTCGAGTCAGAGATGAAAAAGAAGTTTTCTTTGTTGTTTTCTTAAAGGTAGGTTCTATTCTTAAGTTTCAAGGGTGAAACTTTTTCTTAGTTGGTTATAATGTAGTGCCCCGTCCCACATCATGCCCCATTCCTCGTTGCGATGTGAGGAACGCGGTTAAGAAATACTGTCATTATCTATTGGTCGAGATCGGTTGAATCAAAGCCCTTTTCTCGTTATTGAAAGGATTCTTCGGAATAATCTCATTCAGTGGATTGTGCCTCGAGGATGGACTCTACATCTGAGTCACGAGAGAACTCCAGTTGCCCTATTTTTTATGTCGCACTTGCTTCTTTGGCTTTGGATTTTCTGAATGCATTTTTGTGAATGTCTTTGATGGATTTCATTGCTTTCGTTCTTCGAACTTTGCATTTCATATTAAACTCGGAATAGAAGGATAGAGTATTAATCGTTTACTTATGCGATTTCAACTAATCACATAGGCGAGCTCACGGATTAGAAGGCTTATTTCCCTCGTTCATTCAATCAATGGTGAGTGGCTCGACCTTCTCTTCTTGACCTTTTTGTTCTCCAATCGATCGATAACATCAATAGCCCGAATGCTAGATATAGAGGCGAGGATGCTATGTTACATAACTGTTTTATAGAATTGTATATGTTTACTTTTCTGGAACTGCTATACCATAAAATGTTGACTTGTTTACTGATGTTATGCCTTCTATAGAACCGTATTAAGATAAAGGGAATGAATCAACAAATGAACACTAGAAAATGATAAGGCAGTATACGCCGAATTTGGTTAAGTTTTCTATAAAATTGTAGACCATGCTTGAATAATTAGTTTTAGTCTAGCACGGTCATGGACAACTTGTGCACAAGGGCGATGTTTTCTCGAACGGTAACCCGGGGCCACATGACCGATTCGGCCTAGGGAAAATACGGTATAGCTGAACTGGATTTAAGCAACAGGTAATTCGGAAACTTTCAGCGAAGCTCACTAGTTGCGTTGAATGGATCCCATCTAACCAGGCTATGTTCAGGATGGCTAGTTAATGACAGTGATCTCCACATCATACACTGTTTTTAATTATTGTTAACAAACTGACATGAAGAATTATTGTAAGCTTTATATTGCACCGCATGCTATGTCGTAGGTATGTTCTAGCATAATTTACCTTGTTTATGTTTGTCAAACTGCTTGCATAAAACTAACTAGGATGGCTAGAAAGATCACTATGATGCATGTTTCACCTAAATTCTTGAACCAAATGAGAGCACAAAAATTAATTATCTACTTACCAGTATACGGTAACGTACCGATCCTCTATCCACATGTACTACAAATTAGGAGGAGCGTGCCACCTGACTGAAGGCAGCACTCGGGTTTTGAAGCTTCGCTTGTGCGTGTGAAGACTTTATTAAATCCCTTTTGAAGATGCCATAATTCCCTAATCGAAGATGACTCAACTCTCCCCTATTAAAGGTGTCTGAATGTTCTGGCTGTATAAAGGGGTGTGATGTATGGAATGGCTATCTCATCGACGTTCATTTTATAATTGAGTCAGTTTGTAAGCCCGTGCGGCAACTTTCTTTTGTATCTGTGTCAATGTAAATGCTATTTCAGTATTATCAATGAAAAGAAAGTTACTTATATATATGTGTGTTTGTTCAATTTACTCTACGTACTCTCTTAGATGTTGTGTTCAGATAACCTTATGTAACTGCCTTGTTGGGGCACAATTTAGGCCTGCACAACATCACGCCCGGGGACGACTATCGATTCTACCGAATCGTGGCATGACACATGTTTAGCAGGCTTATTAGTTATTAGGAGTTCATATGTGTTGTGGAGATGATACAGATAGGTATAGAGTGGGGAGGACAGTTCCTTAGTGTATGGGCCACATTTGCACTTTTCCTTTTGTAACCCGTGAGCTCCACCGGAGACACGGGTATGATTACCCCTACTGTTACTGATTGCCTCTGATGTTCGAGGAGCATTATGCACGTAGGCCCTTGATGCCCAAGAGGGGATAACGCCCCAGTTCCAAAATACGTAGGACTAGGTACGTAAACATACCAGCTGTATAATAAATATACGTAAGCTGTAAATGCAATATAATAACGGCTAACTAATCGTATCCACAAAATAAAGAATAATTTTTTTTATAAAATCAAGTAAAACTATTTTTATGTTGTTGGATGGAGACAAATCCACTACCAACGTGAAACTAGAAAGAAAGAAATATCAAAAATAAAGAATACAAGCAGCAAGCATGATCCAAGAGCACGTCATCTTCGATAGGAATGAGAAGGTCACGATCTTGGCTGAAACTCCTACAGAAAGTCAAGGAAACACACACACCTGGAGATATCATCAAGTCCTCAGAGAAACGTAACAAGATACAGAAAAACATGCCATATAAACTGAATATAAATATGTCATAAGTCGCAAAAAAGTGTAAAATAGTCTGAATCATAACAAGGCCCAACATCCCATCCTCGAAATAGTGGACCATCCGTAAAACTAAATAAGGATAAGGGGTGGCATACTATTCCGTGATGTGACACTACCCATGCTATGATTAGAACGGAGTGCGACATGACATCAACTAAGGTCATCTAACCATTCTACTGTGAACATGCAGTTAAGAACAAACATTTAACGCATGGACACTCTGGCTATATAGAATTGGCACAATCTTCTCTCTGGGCACCAGGGGCCTACGTCCATAACGCTCCATGAACGTCAGAAAAAATAAGTAATAGTAGGGATAATCTTACCTACATCTTCGGCGGAGCTCACAAGTTACAATAGATAAGTACATACGTGATCCCATATTAAGGAACTGCTTTCCCCACCCTATGCACCTATCTATGTCGTATCCACTTCATTATAATTCTACTAATTTCCAAGTCTTCTAACATGCATCTAATTGGCAGTTATACCTAACGTACGTCCCATACGTACTGTGATCAGCCAATACGCTTGTCCGGAGTCTATATGCTACTCACAACTCACACACAACTCGTGACACATACATGTCAAAGTTTATAAAAATACTAGACAAGGGGTAGTCCTTTAACTCTAGGTCTGCATGCACAATAATGAAAATATGACTAATACTATTGCATCAGGTATAACTGGAAGCACAATAAAGAAAACCATAAACAGTAAATAGAGATGCAACTGGATGAACTAGAAATGGCATCAATAAATATGTGTTAACTAAACAATAAAGTACAAAATAATTACAAGCAGTAACTATGACAAGGTATCTTGCTTGGTGGTGTACGATGATCTGACAAGTTCGATTTATTCAATAGCCATGGTCGTTTTGTAAGGGTCCGAATTTGCGAGAAAGTAGGAATAGGGAATTAGTCACGGTTACGAGATAATCTATGAGGGAAATTTGATTTAGGAAAATAAATTCTTCATAGGGAAATATATTTAAAAAGTATTTATGGAGTTCAAAAAATTATTTAGAAATTATTTTATTGCTCAAAATATTACGAATACTTGAAAACTAGAAAATTCATTTTTAAGACTAAAATCAAATTTTGAAATCAATTTAGGCCCGATCTCAAAATCATATATGTATTTTTTTTTCTAAGTCAACAATTATATTTAGAATACTAATAAAATAATACAATATTATAATTTAAAAATACTAAATACTTCCCAATATTATACCATCTATATAAGCCCAAATAAAATTTTATATCTTTAGACAACTAAAGATATACCTATAAAACTTTTATAAAATCCAGTAATATAATCAGTACATATATAACCCATTGGTTTAAAAGCCCACAACCCAATTTTTTAAATAAACCAACCCAAATAAATAAATTTATAATACATAAATCTAAAATTATTATAGTTTATATATATATATATATATAGCCTCTAAGAAAATAAAGGTTTTGTTTTTTAAAATTCAACCCAATTAGGCCCAGCCCAAAAGGCTGCTGCTGCCCCTTTTTTTTGAAAAATGAAACAAAATAATAAACAAATAAATGAATAGAAAGAAGGAGAAAGAGAAAAGTATTAGATGAGCAAGAACCAAGGGAGAGAGGGAGTGAACGGAGAGGCGAGAGAGAGAAGAGGGAATGAGTGAGTGAGTGGAAGAAGATGACCTCAGAGAGAGAGTGGGAGAAGAGATCGAGTACTTACCGGGAGGCTGCCGACGTGGGGTTGCCTGGACCCAGCGGAAGACGCGGATCAGGGCCTGGCAGCTCAACGAGTCTGGCGCTCGGCATATCTGGCCGTCTGAAATCAGATGGCTGGAACCGTGTTGCTCCTATGGCGGCGAGAGAAGCCGGCGGTGATGTGTGTAGTTCAACACGCGGCAGAGCTCCAGAGGGTAGCTCCGGTGAGGTGAGTAGTCGCAGTGTTGCTGGTGGTGGTGGTTGGTCGGTTGTCCGTAGTGGTGCCTGGTGTTGGCGGTGGTAGATGAGTAGGTACGGGCTACTGGCAGCGGAAGGTAGTGGAGTTGTGTGTTAGCGTTGTAGATGGGAGATGGTCGGAGTTAGGGGATGTAGAGACGGTGGAGTGGTTTCAACGGGAATAGATGAGGGTGGGGTGGATGGAGTTTGGTCATGGTCTAGTGGTTGGCGATGGCTGAGGTCCAGTGGAGGGTGCGGGGATCGTGCGACTTCTTCGACGCTGGGGATGTGTGTTGGTGGTAGTGGAGATCCAAGAAGTCGGGGTTGGCCGAATAGGGTTAGGTTTTTGTCACGTCGTGTGTCCAGGTGTAGGACACATGAGCGGGGAAAATTGTGTCCTGCATGACACAGGTTTGAGTCGAGGTTCGAGGTTATCAGACACGAAGATAGGGGAAAAACTTGTACATGTAATTAATATGATATAGGAAAGACACTCAGGGACGGACCCGAGGCCGTCACGGCTGACACAGAGGAAGTGGACAGCGACACGGTGCATACACCTTGTTGGTGGAAAATTTGTGGAGGAAGTTTGTGGAGAAAACATTAATGGAAAGGCTCTCATATAAATAGGGTGGAGGAATCCTAATTAGATAGTGATTAGGATCGTTTAAACCCAATAGATAAATCTCACATCATTACCAGAATCTGTGGCATTAGCTACGCAACAAAATGTCGCTAAATGTTTTTACCGACGTTTTTAGTGACATTTTAGTATTGTCGCGTATCTGCAAGTCGTAGCTCACATAAATATCGCTAAAAGTCGCATGTGCAACGTTTCTCAGTGACGCATCTAACGTTGCCAATTTAGCGATGTCTACCGACACAATATCGGAAAGTTAATGACACAATTATTGTCACTAAAAGTCAGTAAATGTTGCAGCAAATAGCGACGTCTACTGACATATTATGACTCGCAACGACGTTTATAACAGACGCAAAACGTTGGTCACTTAGCTACGCGTAGTGACGCTTAGCATCGATTAGCAACTCAGTTTAGCAACGCTAAGCGATGCAAGACTGTATATATTACCAACGTTTACTGATGCATTCTTGCATCGCTCAAGGTCGCTAGGCGTCGCTAAACGTCGCTAATTTTGCATAAAAAATAAAATAAATATAGAAAGCTGAGTGGTATCCAGGTAGTTTATATCCTTGCAGTTTAACAATTAATATCAATAGACCCGGAGCAACCCTCCGTTGAATTTCTTGGGTTCGCCGACCCCTTCGGTAGAACACTCAACACCGGTAAATTCACATACATTTAATACAAATAATAAAGTAAAATATGAATAAAATGACACATTAGAATTATAAATCGAGTCTGAAGAAAATCCGTCGTACAGATCAGTACAATAAATAAACATCCACACAAATAAGTGGAAGAAATAAAGTCTGGAAGTCTCAACAATATTTTGGTTTTACATATAAACAACTAGTCTACAAACAAACAACCAATAAACTGTGCTAACTAGGACTACTATAGATCTGGAGAAGGAGGGGCACCATCGCGCATCAGGGAAAAGAATAACTCATACTGCTTCCGTGAAATCGACACCGATGTCGATGAAGGCAGTGACATCGGTGGAGTCGGTGTCGATAAAGAAGGCAGTGACATCGGTGCAGTTGGTGACGATAAAGGTTCACCGGAGGATGTTTCTGCTCCAACTCTGTCACGACCCGTACCCGCTTTTTCGGATACGAGACGTGTCCAAGCCAGCCTACGTCGCAGAGTCGACGGTAGAACGCTGTCAAGTCCGCAAGAAATAAATGCTCAAAATATAACATTTGCTGCTCATTCACATTTCTAAATTTATTACAACATTCACAACATTTATATTTAAAGAAAATACAAAGTTCTGCAATTAATGAAAATGATACAACTGCTATCTATTTCTAGGTTTCTGTCTGCAAGTACACCCGAATCTCCCAAAGCTAAGTGAAGACACAGCTAACCTAAAAAATGTCGGTTTCCAGTCAGGAATAGAACAAGTTCACAAACAGACGACAATGCAAAAACACAATAGAATAAACAAGACATGAAAATAACATATGGAATATGAAAGCTAGAAAGTAACTGATGACATGGCAGGTGGTGAAGATGAAAAGAAAAATAAATAAAAGACAACTACCTATGTGGTGTGAAATATCATTTTCAACATGTGAACGGATAGGGGGTAAATACGGCACCCTGCACCTGCGTGTGCAGCTGCTATCAGTCAAGATTAGACATATTGGGATAATTCTGGGTAGTACATGTATACTAAGATATTTCCCCTCCCGACTACTCCGTGTGACGAGCGTGTCAACAAGCAGCAAGATATATGTATAAACATGAAATGAAAAGACTACTATGAATCGAAAGTAATCAGAAAGTGCACTTGCCTGAGGTCCTTGGCTGGAGAAACCGATTGTACAATCGCATCAGATGAGTCACTAAAGTCAACCATGCAAAAAATCTCCAGATGCTGAAATAAACATTACCAACATTCTCAGAATAGTCAAATTAGCAAGAATTGCCTGTCCTTAAGTCCAATTCTAGACACAGGGGTAAAACGGTAATTTTGGGTCAAAACGGTATCCGCCGTTAGACACGCTTTGCACCGAAAAGTGTGCCAGAGTCAATGGTCTCTAAAGTCATCAAACTATATGTCAACAGGTCCAATTTTTTGATACAAATCCAACCGTATGTCCAAAGTTGGATTCCGGCAGGCCGTGCACAAAATCGCCCGTTGAGTCAAACCGTGGGGCCTGCAAAACGACGGTCCGATTCAACTGTCTCAGATTTGGACCAAACTTGGCATACAGGACCAGAAAAATGACACGGTCCTGTTGGCATAAGTTTCGTCTCGATCTGACGAACATGCACAAAGTAATTGGAAAATTTGTACAGAGGTCGATTCGGTGAATTTCGACGGATACATCAAATTCGTCTCGCACACGCGACCAATTTAAATTTTCGTCAAAGCCCATATGTCCACGAAGCCGTTACGCACCTTTCGATGCTTTCGGTTTCCGACCACGTCGCCCAGATTGGTGGGATGCACGTCATATCGAAGGATTTTCTAGTTTTTTAACACAGATTTATGTTATTTTTTCTAATCTTTGTAAACCAATAACTTGATACAAAATAATTGAAAGTGAAAACTACCAAGGCCGCCTAGAAGTGTATAGGTTGGCTATAAACCCCTTCAGGTGGATTTTAGAAAGAGTCGACATCCTGCGTGCAATTCGCCTTGCAAGATAGGGGTCTGTCCAAGTTCACACTGTTCTGTTTTTGTCGAAAACCAATTTTTTTTCCTGATGTGGTTTCGATCATTCGTCGAATCAGGATCATTTCAATTTGACTTGTTTGATGGGATTCCAAGATGGTTACATGGGTTGTCCGTAGGATTTTCGAAATCGAAATCGATGAACGGGATGCGTAGGAATTTAGTTGCGAATATGGTACCTGCTGCGACTGCTCTGTTATTGTTGCTATTGTCGCGAGTTTAAGGCGCACGTACGGCGATTCTGGCGCTTACGCGACGGTGCACGGCTGCTGGGAAGGCCGCCCAGGTTCCAAGGAGGGTGGCGCGCGAGGGTGTAATGTCCTTGGAGTTAGGGTTTTCGCGTTTGCTCCCAAACTCTCTCGCTCTGTTATGTACGTACTCGCGGATGGGGTTCGGACTGGGACGCTGTGAAGGAGGAAAAGTATTGGGCTGGGATGTTGCTTTGGCTGAGGAGGAATAGTGGGCTGGCCTGGCTTGCGCTGGGTTTGCCTGGGCCGGCCTTGGTATTCCTATACTGTGGGCCGGCTGCTCATATGTTTTGGATTTGTTTTCTTTTCTTTTCTTTTATTAACATACATATCTATTATATTGTATATATACACATATACGACTATGTATATATATATTTTTTATACGCCTATGTATATATTAATATATATATATATTTTATATATATATATATATTTTTTTTTTTATTTTTTTTTTATGTATATATTAATATTATATATTTATATATATAATTTATATAGATATATATATATATATATATATATATATATATATATATATATTATATAGATATATATATATTATATAATATATATTTATATATAAATTAACATATACACGTATACAATATATATATTTATATATACATACACCACACACACACACACACACACACCAACCACACACACACATATATATATATTATATAATATATTATATATATATGTACACAATATTTTATATGTATATATATTAATAAATTATAATATATTTACATGCCCATATAATCAATATATATATCCTGGTATTTATACGTATATATAATATATATTTATATACCACAAATTCCATTATAAATATAATCGATATTTATAATATAGAATTATTCATTAACCTAATATATATTTTTTTTCATTCATAAACTAACATATATTTTTGTTTTTTTGTTTTTTTTTCATAAACTAATATATATTTTTTTTTTCATAAACTAATATATATATATATATATATATATAATATATATATATATATATATATATATATATATATATATATATATATAAGCCTAATTTTGTATATCATATATATATATATATATATATATATATATATATATATATATATATATATATATATATATATATATATATATTGCAAATGACCTCTAGCCTAGTGGTTAAGAGAATGCATGCGGCCCGAGTGGCCAGGAGATCGATTCCCGGTGGGAGCGTTCGCCACATTTACCTCTTTCAAAAATAAAATAAATATATATTATATATATATAATATATAATATAATATATATATAATATTATATATATAATATTTATATAAAGCCTGATTTTTCTATATCACGAATATGCTTATATATACGCACAATACGTATATATAGCCTACATAAATCTCACATCAAAATATATGTTTAGGAAATATTCACTATAATTATCAAATAAAACATTTATTAATGTTCTATATGACAATTATATATATAATATATATATATATATATATAATAATATATAATATAATATATATATATATATATATAACATTTACTAGACCACTACACAAATTACGAAGTAGGCACATGCATACAACACATCTATGGTCGTGAACGTCTTTAGTCGCTCTACAATATTACATGGGCCCGGATTTGGTTCGGGTCAAGTCTGGACTAGTTTGGTACCACCGGGTTATTTAAACCTCAATAATAATAGTAAAAATAATTAAACTATTTATAATAGTCATGTCACAACTTGGCCTGGTTTTCCTAATTAGGACACACTGATGGACAGGTCTTCCCTACCAGGGCTAATTACACTAGTCAAAGCACGCCACTGCACTATCCGTGCCACGATTTCTAGTCACCTTGTACTCTAATTATTAACCATGACTAAATCATCTACCATAATAATTAACTAATTAATTATTTATAAAATCTAATAATCACCATTTAAATCAATTAATAATAATAAAAATATTTCCAAAAAATTTCGGGAAGAGGAGCTATAAATCTACCCACCTTAAAAATAATTTCGTCTTCGAAATTCTAATTCGTAACTATTTCTTAAAATTCAAGTCTACTATTACCTTAATGTTCCTCAATTTAATTTATCAAAATATTTTATAACCTTCCTAGCCATTTTATAACTCCGCATACTTGAGGACTTATACCCACCTTTGGTCACACACTCTATCAAATCTCCTGTCGCTAAAACTTTATAATCTTCCAACTAATTACTAAAAATTTTTACCAATAGATATCTACTGCATATGGCATATATAATCCTCTCCTACCTATCAAACAACCCAAAATTTAACAAGCAACAAATTTATACAAGTAGCTAAGAGTTATTAAAAATTCTAATAAGCATGACCATTCATTGCTCTGAAATAGGAAGGACAGTAAGATAAGGAAAAGTATCAAGAGCAATTATGAAGTTTCAGAGCGGTAGAGCTTATCCAATAATACAGATAGAAAGAATGTTTATGAACCATTGACTTATTTGCTAGATTTGGCTACTCTAATCCAGTCAATTGCTAAATCGAAGAACCCTTCGTTTCTTAGAGGGGCTTGCAATCCATGCAATACGAAAATTCCATTCTCGAAGTTAATCTAAACAAGGTTCCATAATAGAACAGAATTTAAGAAATCAAGATTATGATCTTTTCCGTGGTTATTTAAACACACGAGCATGGGGTACAAGTGCAATACAAGATCGTATCGCGACTTCCAGGTGGATGGAATAAGGGTTACGAATGACTTCACATTCTAAGAGGTGGAGCTACATAATAGGTATAGGGACCTATTTCAAATAGTTTGGTTTTATAGTCTAAATATGGTGGTATGTGGATGGGTTTTACTGGGTCTTAATGGGTCCCCTATTTGGACATCACTCATTGGTTGGATGAACCTTAGATTTCAATCTATATGGATTGGACAAGATCCCAATGGTAAAACTATTTCTACTAGGTTAGTGTAACCTAGAATAGGTTTCAACCCAAGTGGTTGAACTAGTTGCCAGTCAGGCTGGTTAGCTAGGTTCCTAAAAGCCAAAAATGTGCCCTCAGTGACTTTGGTGTTTAAGTAGCACATGAGGCCTCCATTGGGTGGCACACTAGTGGCATGTGTGTAGTGGGCTTCGAGTAGATCACAACCATATATTGGGTCACAGGAATTGAGTCAAGGTTGAGGCTCTAATAGAAGTCAGGAAGTATACCGGTATTATGGTAAGGGTGACAGCTAGTCTTTTTGACCTAAAAGTCGTACCATGAAAATAGAGTACAAGGGGACGGGTTTGTGTGGGACATGATATACCTAGATGACGGTGGACTCGTCTAGATATTGTATGTGAAATTTGTTGGAAGGTAAAAGCTGGTCTTGCACTCTGAATATTAATGACACGGCCGGGGACACAAAATGATTTAAATGGAAAGTGGGAGTCCATGGGGCACTAATTATCATCCTAATGGAAATTATTCTAATTAATCGGTAATCCTTGTATATCCCAAATTTTGAAGGCTTACAGTCTACCCACCTTAGAAGCTAGGATATGGTTTTAGTATAGCTCCCCTTCCCGAAAATATTTAAAATATTTTTATTATTTATTTATTTTGTTCTCGGATTACTGTTCAGTGAACAGTAACCCGAGAACCTACTTCTTCCACAGTCACCACAACTTTTTTTATCAATCCCCAGTATTTAGTTGTTGGGAATGCACATGTTAGAAGAAATCATTTTCAACCTACAAAGTCATGAAAAGCCAGCTTAAGGTTCTTCCTGGCATTCTTCAAAGCTTGGAAGCTGCTATACGTTGTGTACAACAACAGTGGTTGTGTATTTTGGTTGGCCCAAAGGCAAGGCCAAGCAGCAGCCCGAACGGCCCAATTCCCACAGGCCCGAGCCTCAGTTTTTTCAACGCGGCCCCGATCAATCGTCCACAGCCGAACCAGAGGGGAGAGAACTCGCGTATGCGAGTATATTATACGCTCGGGAACTAAACCCTAATCTCGCAACGCCGACCCACACACCTGGGTGCACCCCCACGCGCACGCGCGCCGCCGGGAGCCACGTCGGCTGGCCGAAGCTGCCGCGGCAGCAGCGAACAGAGCACAAACTGCAAACAGGGCATCAGCAGTAGTGAGTTATTGATCGATTTTTGAGGTATAATTTCCCTCTATGTATTCCTCCAATCTCCAATCCTTAAATTGTTACATAAAGCCTATTAGATCCTCTTCAAACCCATTGGATAAGTTTGAATGAAAATGAGTAGGAATCGACCTAAAATAGACACGAAGTTGAGTGAAAACTGTCCAAACCGGACAGAATTTTGAACCCAGACACCCATCTTGGGAGGCCAAAACTGGTCAATCCTGTTTGGAAACATAAATCTAATTAAATAAGTTTTTAGTCAACCTTTACAGCTTCAAATGCTTTTACGGATTTTAAATTCATCTACTATACATCAAGAAATACCGTTTTGAAAATCAAGAAAAACTTATTAAAATTGTTTTCGAAAACATTAGAAACTCATCCACACGACATGTGTCCCGTCAATCCGGACGACATGGTCGTGAACCGAAAGCATCGAAAGGTGCAACGGCTTCGTGGACGTGTGGGCTTTGAGAATTTAAATTGGTCGCGTGTACGCGACGAATTTGATGCGTATCCGTCAAAATTTGCCGTATCGACCCTGTGCAAATTCCCGAATTACTTTGTGCATGCTCATCAGATCGAGACGAAACTTGCGCCAATAGGACCGTATATTTTTTTGGTCCTGTATGCCAAGTTTGGTCCAAATCTGAGACAATCGAATCGGAACGCCGTTTTGCGGGCCCCACGGTCCGACTCAACGGCGATTTTGTGCACGGCCCGCCGGAATCCAACTCTGGACATACGGTTGGGTTCGTATCAAAACCAGACCTGTAGACATATAATTTGATGACTTTAGAGACCATTGACTCTGGCACACTTTTTGGGGCAAAGTGGATCCAACGACGGACATCATTTTTTGTCCGAAATTACCGTTTTGCCCCTGTATCCAGAATTGGACTTAAGGACAGGCAATCCTAGCTAATTTGACTATTCTAAGAATGTTGGCATTGTCTGTTTCAGCTTTCGGAGACATTTATGGATTTTGGATTTATTTGGCTTATCGGTTGACGGTTTATTGTTGGCTCTTCGTGCAACCTCCAGGCAAGTATACCTTGCCAGCTTGTACAGTATAATTTATATGCATGTTCATCATCTCGCTGCGGTTCTTTTTCTTACCTTCGTGATTGCTTTATTCCATGTCTAGTACACTCATCCTGTTATAGTTTTACTTTACGTGTTTCTTGTTGTCTGCACATTTTTGTTCCTTTCTGTTATGATATTTCTACCTGTCACACTGTATTAGTTCCATACGTATTCCTTGATAGAGTCGTCTAGTCCTACACTACGATTTCCTCGACTTGATTACAACTTGACTTGACTTGACATGACCTGAGTAGGACTTGACTTTGACATTCTATAGATTGTGAGTACTTACCTTGACTACGGTCTATAGGATTTTATACTAGGATTGGCTACCGTCTTGGTTGTGAGTACTTGCCTTGACTGCGATTGAGACACTATAGATTGTGAGTACTTGCCTTGACTGCAGTCTATAGCTTGGACCTATTAGCCATTTCTAGTATGGCATGCCAGTGTCTTAGGATCCTTGTGTTAGATCTGTGTCTTGGTTCATTTTGTCTCGTTGGATATCCTTGATTGATTCTTACTTCTTTGTATTTACTGTACATGTTGGCTTGTATTATGTATCTTGCTAGTCCTCTGAGGATCTCATGATCTCTTCAGGTTTAGCGACTGCATGGGTTAGTTAGCAGAGCGGGTTGGTAGAGGATTGCGATGTATGATACAGGTATTTTCTTGTGATATTTCTTTATTATCCTCTCGTGCTTTATATTCAGTATCATGTTATATTCTGCTTATTTTATAGACTCATACTATTCTTGGAGTCTAATCGACAATATGCTAATGGGCTGCAGACCATGACCCATACTTGTTCATTCTTGTTTTACATTATTCATGTGGATTGAGATATAGTTTAGATTAGACATGATATCATGATCTTGACAGCTTATACTTACTCGAGTCGGGCTGGAGTCCGTTCGATACGTAGCTGGCTTGCTCATGAGCCCGCGTCCGAAAATAGGGTGCGGGTCATGACATTTAGGAATAATGAGATTAGAAGAATTCCAAGTCCGGATAGTGTGCCTCGACTCTTGTTAATAAAATAAGGCACGGCGGGATACGGTATATATAAGTCAAGTCAAGGATCGTTCCTCAATAAATGGAAAACGATGTGTACAATGACACACGTCGATAAAATAGAACGATCTATTCGTCTAGTATACAAGAGTTATCGATAGGGTAACCAACTCTAAGGAACATCATATGAAAAGATTTCTAACAACTGAGTCATGAATTTCTATTTGTGTCAAGCCTGCCAGACTATTGTCACAAGGTTCTAGTTAAACCAAGCTTCAAACAAATGATTAGAGGCTCACAATATTTGGTCTCTTGAGAATAGGTAGTCTCCTAGGTTGGCATTTGATCAAGGGAACTATCCTAATCATTCTCGGACTCCATTGATTAGAAGATCAAGAAGTATTTTTAGTGTCGAAGGGAGGACTAGTAACTCAAGGCAAGGTTCCAGTCACAAGGCTGGCCGATGGTAGCTACACTTGCGTATACAACTATCATAGCCATGGGGAATACTCTGTATCTATTTATCAATTACGAGCTTTCGTCTTCCAATCAGTGAAAGACAAAAACAATAAAGTTCAAGAGAGATGTCACTGAATACAATTACGTGATTCAAAGGTGAATGTATAATTCAGAGGAATTGTCAAAGCAGTCGCGGATGAGATCTTAGAGACATCTACATCTCAATCTACTACTTAGGGTATTAGATGAAAAGCAAACCAAATACATCATGGTTGATCAGACCGTAATACAATGATTCTGGTTTGACAATATGTTAGCGGGCGTCCCCAATAAACATATGTCTTGAACCAAGCTCGATAAAAGAGTAAGCTTGCAAAACTAGGCTGTAATAGCAGCGTTGGTCAAGATAGTCAGAATATAAATATGCGAGATTTTGAAAGAAGGAATAAGTAGTTCGAGTTTTGAGAGGACAAAATCTTACCTAGTGTCATTGCTTATACATCCTATCCTACTATCTTTTATCCATAGGCCTTGGTCGACTAATGGGTTATAAACTCTAAATTCTCTATTCTAGGTAAACCTATGTGTCAGTTAATTTCTCGTTAATAGATCACAAGGACCACAGAAATGCTAGGTTAGGAGACATGTTCCAACTTACAGAGCTTCACTAGTTTTGTCTTTGGATCTTATGGGACACATAGGGCATCTTCCTATCCTCTATAGTATCCTAAACTGTAATCATGCCTGAAGTTGTTTGACCGAGAATTATGCTTCGCCCGTATACTCGGACTGTGGTAAACCTTTGGTTCCGTGATTCAGATGTGATATGCCATCAGATACTCCACCTTATATTGACACAAGGGTATCTAAGATCTAAATAGGTCACGACGACATAGTTTTAGCAATGTTCTTTAACCTATGATCCTCGAAATGATTTCAATTCTATGGGTTGTGCCTCGCCAGTGCGCTGCTGGGTGGCCATCGCAGTCGTTAAAATTACTCCAACTACATTCCTAAGAACTTCAAAGAGCTGCTAGGGATCCAAACTGGTTGACTGTGGTAGGAAGCGTAAACATCTACCTATAAGTCTCAATCCTTAAAATAAAGGTGAGTGGGGAGGAAATAACTGAAGACAAGAAAAACAGAACATCCTAATATTTATGTTTATATGCATTTCAAATGGTTGAGGAAAATTTTGAATCAAATCTACTCGAGATTCGTATATGAATAGCAGAATTAGAAATTATAAACCAGTTCCTTACAACAAAATAAAATTAAAATAGGCAATTCTAACTCAAGATATAAAATTTATATCTAAATAGAGCAAAAGAGAACTGAACAAGTTATCAAGATTATAGCCTTAATTCTAGGAAAGCCTAACTAACCAAGTGAGTAGTATACCCACGTTGGATCATACCGTCATATCAAAAGTAATAGTGTATCTATAAAATCTGGCAAGCACTCTAAATTAATAGTTCCGTATCTAAATTATATGGCCTATCCACAACCTTAACTACCCAACGATCAATTAATAAGGGACCCTTATCCTAGTTATTCTTCTAAATCATTTTAACCCTAATTGTGAATGAGCATTTCCTAGGCGCAGGCTCGCAATGGTAGACTAACTTAAGTACCATCACGAGTTTGCAGTCTTTTACGAAAACTGACTTGCATGGGCCACCACAAAAACTTGTCATGACCCGTACCCGCTTTTTCGGATACGAGACGTGTCCAAGCCAGCCTACGCCGCAGAGTCGGCAGTAGAACGCTGTCAAGCCCGTAAAAAATAAATGCTCAAAATATAACATTTGCTGCTCATTCACATTTCTAAATTTATTACTTTACAACATTTATATTTAAAGAAAATACAAAGTTCTACAATTAATGAAAATGATACACTGCTATCTATTTCTAGGTTTTTGTCTGCAAGTACATCCGAATCTTCCAAAGCTAAGTGAAGCCACAACTAACCTAAAAATATTAGTTTTCAGTCAGGAATGGAACAAGTACACAAACCGACGGTAATGCGAAAATTAATAGAATTAACAAGACATAAAAAATAACATATGGTATGAAAGCTAGAAAGTAACTGATGACCTGGCAATGGCAGGTGGTGAAGAAGACAAGGAAAAAATAAAAGACAAACTACCTATGTGGTATGAAATATCATTTTCAACATGTGAACGGCTAGGAGGTAAATACGGCACCCTGCACGTGTCGTGTTGCAGCTGCTATCAGTCAAGATTAGACATATTGGGATAATTCGGGTAGTCCACATGTATACTAAGATATTTTCCCTCCCGACTACTCCGTGTGACGAACGTGTCAACAAGCAGCAAGATATATGTATAAACATGAAATGAAAAGATAACTATGAATCGAAAGCAATCAAAAGTGCACTTGCCTGAGGTCCTTGGCTAGAGAAACTGATTGTACAATCACATTAGATGAGTCACTAAAGTCAACACATGCAAAAAGTCTCCAGATGCTGAAATAAACATTACCAACATTCTCAGAATAGTTAAATTAGCTAGAATCGCCTGTCCTTAAGTCCAATACTGGACACAGGGGCAAAACGGTAATTTCGAGTCAAAACGGTGTTCGCCTTGGATTCGTTTTGCACCGAAAAGTGTGCCAGAGTCAACGGTCTCTAAAGTTGTCAAACTATATGTCAATAGGTCCAATTTTCCGATATGAACCCAACCGTATGTCCAAAGTTGGATTCTGGCGGCCGTGCACAAAATCGTCCGTTGAGTCGGACCGTGGGGCCCGCAAAACGGTGGTCCATTCAACTGTCTCAGATTTGGACCAAACTTGGCATACTACAGGACCAAAAAATAATATGGTCCTGTTGGCGCAAGTTTCGTCTCGATCTGACGAACGTGCACAAAGTAATTAGAAATTTGCACAGAGGCCGATATGATAAATTTGACGGATACGCATCAAATTCGTCGCACACACGCGCCAATGTGAATTCCGTCAAAGCCCACACGTCCAAGAAGCCGTTACGCACCTTTCGATGCTTTCGGTTCGCGATCCACGTTGTCCGGATTGACGGAACGCACGTCGTATCGAAGAATTTTTCTAGGTTTTTTAAACAAATTATGTTATTTTTTCTAATCTTTGTAAACAATAACTTGATGCAAAATAAATGAAAGTGAAAACTACCAAGGCCGTATAGAAAGGTGTATAAGTTGTCTATAAACCCCTTCAGAGGATTTTAGAAAGAGTCAACATCCTGCGTGCAATTCGCCTTACAAGATGGGGGTCTGTCCAATTTCACACTGTTCTATTTTTTTTCGAAAAACCGATTTTTTTCTTATTTGGTTTCGATCTTTCGTCGAATCAAGTTCATTTAAATCTGAAATGTTTGATGGGATTCCTAGATGGTTACTGGGTTGTCCGTGGATTTTTCGGAATCGAAATCGATGAACGGGATGCGTAGGAATTCAGTTGCGAATATGGTACCTCGGCGCGACTGCTCTGTTATTGTTGTTGTTGCCGCGAGTTTGAGGCGCACGTGCGGCCGATTTCGGCGTTCATGCGACGGCGTGCGGCTGCTGGGAAGGCCGCCCAGGTTCCAAGGAGGGTGCACGCAAGGGTGTAATGTCCTAGGAGTTAGGCTTTTCGCGTTTGCTCTCCCAAACTCTCTCGTTCTGTTATGTAGTACTCGCGGATGGGTTCCGGCTGGGACACTGTGAAGGAGGGAAAGTATTGGGCTGGGATGTTGCTTTGGCTGAGAGGGAATGGTGGGCTAGCCTGGCTTGCACGGGGCTTGCCTGGGCCGGCCTTGGTATTCCTATACTGTGGGCCGCTGCTCACATGTTTTGGATTTGTTTTATTTTTCTTCTTTTCTTTATTAACAAACATATCTATTTATGTATATATACACATATATGCCTATGTATATATACATATATATACACCACATACATATATATATATATATAATATATATATATATATATATATATATATATATATATATATATATATATATATTATATATTATATCTATATATATATATAATATTTTACATATATATATTTATATATCTATATATATATAGATATATATATAT
>JANAVB010040619.1:57726792-57826777 GCA_029216955.1 Iris pallida
TATAAAAAAATCTATTGTGAAATTTTAGGATTACATGGGGACTATTTCGGTCCCATTATAGCCAGAGTGTCTATGCGTTGAAGGTTTGTTCTAAACTACATCATCATGTAGAACGGTTATGAACCCTTCTCATGATCAGTTTATTTCATATTATTACTGGCTTGCTGTTTGTATCTTTTACGTCCCAAAGAGGACCTAGTGATTTCTCCAGGTACGGATAAGCATGACTATCCACGGGAGTATGATTTAGCCTTAAATGCTAGTTTTACATTCGAGGAGATTTCGCCTTCCGAGTTTTAGATCTTTTGTTTTAGTTGGACATGATATGGCTACATTTTCTTTAGTTTATTTGTTTAGGAGGTCAGAACTCCAGTTATCTCTGACTTCTTTCATAGCAGTTTGGTAGTGAATTTGTCTCGACGCAGCTATTCTTTTATTTTATGAGGTCGGAGTCCTGTTATTATTTGACATTTTATTCATTATTGGACAATTTCTTACCCGATAACTTGTTCCACGACAGGTTCAAGTGACAACCTAGAACAACTATGTGATGCTCAGTGGGATCAACGCAGAGTTGGTTCCTCGAGAGATTCAAGATGCCGATGACTGCCTATATCCCCTGGTATCCTTCTATTTGGTCAATTCCCGGATAAGTTCAAGTTCTCAAGCTCGGAAAGGTTTATCAGTTCTTCAAGGATCATCCCTGAAAGGTCTAGGATGACTACTAAGGCCATCTCCAACCCATGTCCTCAAAAACCTAATCGAGGATTTCTCCTCAAAAATTTGCTCCAACCCATCCTCAAAATTTTTGAGGATAGGAGTCTCTCTCCTCAAATTTGAGGAGTGAGAATGAAAATCCTCAAATTTGAGGATCCACTATTCATGACAATTTTGCCCTCCAAGATGTACCTAATTACTAGTATATCCTACATATGTTAAACACTAAACATAATTAACTTAACATATTTAATTATAAATAATATAATAATAATACTATTAAAATATTCTTGTTGAGATCTTTAAATAGAATCTAATATTAAATATATTTATTAGTATTTTTATTAAATTATTTGATTAATAAAATAATATTTGAACAATTTGGCAAAAGTTAATAGAATAAGATCAAACTTCTTAAAATTTAAATATATTGACTTAAAAAACATAAATAAGTACATCAAAATTTAAAATATCAAAACCAACAACAACATTGAAATTAAAAGTCTACACGTTACAACAACATTGAAATTAAAAATGCTTAAAGAAATACAACAACATTAAAATTAAAAGCTAATCTCGGTAATAATATTAATAATATAACGTTAATGTATTTGATTATATTAATTGGTTGTGAAGAAATAAATTTATGTAGAAATAAATAATGGTTGTTTATTATTTGATGATTGATGGGTTGGAGATGAAATTTTTTGAGGATAGCATCATAGAGGAATATTTCTTGTTGAGTCCTCAAATTGAGAAATTTTTTGAGGATGGGTTGGAGATGGCCTAAGAAGAGAATTTTACTATACTCAAATTATTTCCCTTTAATTGCCACCAACAAGCTCTCCTTCGGTGAAGTATTTTCAAGAATCGGAGTCTCCTCGCTATCCAACTCGGTATGTTCCCTCTCAGTTTGTTCTTCCCAGGATCAAGAATGCCCAGATATGTGCAATTCTCCAGGTTGCGTATTTCTCCATGAAGGTTATTGTTATTAAGATGCAACGACTTTATGTTGATCAGAGAGCCAATCCAACGAGGGACATGGCCGGACAAGTTGTTATTAGCCAATTTGACGATGGCCAACATGATCAAGGCCTCGGAACAACGAGGGATCTCCCCTGACAGTGCATCATTTGACTGGTCAAGAGTCCGAAGGTTACTCATCGTGCAGACGGACGAGGGGATAGCACCTGTAATAATATTATAGGATAGCAAGATACTCTTCACCTATTGGACATTACTGTTGAATATTGGTGTAAGACCTCCAGATAAAGAGTTACCTAAGAGATACGAGTACTTAACACCGTCACTTATGCGAGGCAACGGGCTATGGAACAGGTTATACCGCAAGTCGATGGCCGAGAATTGCAAAACATGAAGGATTCAAAAAATCTTCCACTTATCCGGTTGGAAGAAAGGTTTATGTAATCGGCACTTTAAAGATAATTCAGGGCTAGCATGACACCAATACATTGTTACAAATGAGCATTTTTAGCCACTATATAAAAAAGGATATTTATTCTGACATTATAAAGACTATTTTACTGCAGTTTTTACATATGGAGATTTTGTATTAAGTAATACATACGAAGGTTATTTTTTGAAATCTTTCAATTTTTGAGGTCACAACTTACACATACTCTAGTGATTCTTTTGGGGAACAATGCCTTTAGTCCCAACCACTACAAAAAAGTAACCTTTTGGGCAAACTTTAAAAAGAGTGTATTGTCCCACATATTATTTGGGACGATAGTTGTGACGGATTTAAAGAGTACTATTATGATGGCGTGGCAAAAATTTAAGGGACAAATAATCCAAATTGTTGTTAAATGATGAGTAAACCAACCATCTCAAAAAGATTATGAATTATTAATATTGTATGACTATTAATTAAACCATCGCAAAAGTAAGAATTTGTAACAGATTGAAACCATCCTAATAATTTAGAATAAGAGTCACAAAATAATATAGTTCACTTCTAAGACAATTAAAAATCAGTCCCAAAAACTTACAACTGTCACAATTATTATGAAATTGTTGTTTCACTATTCTGCCTATAAAACATACAATTAAATACATATATATAACAAAAAAACAATATATAACTAACTATTTAAGTTCAAATGCATATTGTAGTCTCTGAAGGACATTAACAAAAAAAAATATTTATAAAACATCAAATCTCATATCCCATCGTTTGCAAAATGCACCCAAAGCGATTTACATCACTTGAGCATCCTCCCACATTTACAAAACTAATCTAAAAATATTTTACATCATTAAGCATCATCTACCATCATTTACAAAATGAACCCAACATGCTTTTTCAATTAAGCGACATCTCCCATCATTTATAAAATAAGCCCAAAACTCTTTTGAAGAACCTACAAATAAAAGTAAAAACTAACTAGTTAACAAAAGCACACATCAAGAATTTATGGCATCGCATATGAGAATACCATGAGCCGGTGTATACAATGTTTAGACATAAATTTACAAAACTTATGTATACAATTTATACAGCGCATTTGAGATTACCATGGCCACATATGTAGATCCCGTTGAATTATCTATGAATTATTGTTACTATATATAAAAGCCCTACAAATTAAAATATATTTAATTGGGTTAAATATAATTTTAATAGCTTTTTTATTTTTATTTTTATTTTTATTTTTATTTTTATTTTATAAAAAGGGTCATAGTCATGGTTGAGTTTGGATATGCATGTTGACCAGAAAGTATGGTATGCCTAGTCACTACCAAAATAAATCATATCAGCGATGCAATTAGCGACGCTTTAACACAACGTCGCTAATATTCTACAACTTAGCGACGCGAAAAAATAACGTCGCAATACGTCACTGGTAGCGACTATCAGCGACGTATTGCGACTACATATAGTACAACAAAATTTTACGTCACAAAAAAGTTGGTGAACGTCGAATGATTTCCACTACCAAAATATGTTGCTTTAGCGACGGCCAGATCCGTCGACTTTCCGTCGCTAATCCCAGTTAGCGACGGATCACAGATGGATATTGGTCAAAAAATCTGTCGACAATCAACTCGTCGCTAATAAAGTCCGTCGCTAGGTAGTCGTCAATCGACGGAATAGCGACGGTTTCTCGTCATCATTATTCGTTGCATTAGCGACGACTTACTGACGGTCTTTCGTCGAATTCAAGTATTAGGTATTGAATTGTAAAGATTCTTAGCGACGGATAGTCCGTCGGTAAATCGTCGTTACTTTTTATCAGAGGGTATCGTTCCGTCGCTATTCCGTCGACAACCGTCGCTAACTAGGGACGGCTTAGCGACGGACTAGTAGTGGATAATTCGTCGACCGAGTTATGGAAATGCTTGACATTGCCAGAACCATGGCGACGGATAGTCCGTCGCTAATCAGTCGACCATGGCGACGGCTTCCAGACGAACTAGTGGCGGATAATCCATCGACCGAATTCTGGAAATGCTTGACATTGCCAGAACCATGGCGACGGATAGTCCGTCGCTAATCCGTCGACCATGGCGACGGCTTCCAGACGGAATATTCGTCGCTACCGTTCTGAGTACCTTTCAAACCACCAGAACCTTGTCGACGGATGTTCCGTCGACCATCCTTCGCTAACTGGAAAATATTTGGAATTCTTCAGTTAGCGACGGATGTTACGTCGACCATCCGTCGCTAACTGGAAAATATTTGGAATTCTCCAGTTAGCGACGGATATTCCGTCGAAATTTAGTCGAAAGTCCGATACCGATAGTTCGATACCGATACCGATAGTCCGATACCGATAGTTCGATACAGATACCGATAGTGCGATACCGATAGTTCGATACCGATACCGAAAGTCCGATAGTCCGCTACCGATAGTTCGATACCGATACCGATAGTTCGATACCGATACCGATAGTCCGATATCGATAGTCCGATAGTCCGCTATCGATAGTTCGATACCGATACCGAAAGTTCGATACCGATACCGATAGTTCGATACCGATACCGATAGTTCGATATCGAAAAAAATACGACGCTAAATAGCCGTAGCTAAATATTCGACGATAATCCGTCGGTAATCCTATACCAATACAACAATTGGGGTAACATATACATACAACTCATATGGCACATTTACACCAGCTAGTATAGGACACATAGCCTATAACCAAAACACATAGTTATGTGACAAGCCACACATCTATGTCACATAGCTAACACCCAAAACCAATGTACATCCTACACAAGCACATAAACACAATCTGCATATAAATATATATAAATGACAGCTATATATAAATAGACATATATATATAGAGAGAGGGAAAGAGGGAACAAATGTGAGTGAAAGAGTGAAGGGGGCTGGACAGTATTATCTCTGGGTTGTGTGTGTGTGTGTGGCAGTAAAGTGTGAAAGAGAGGGAGTGAGTGTCAACATACAATGTATAGGGGTGTGTGTGTGTGGTGTATAGATATGAGTGTGACAGATCATTAGGATGTGTATGTGTGTGTGTTAATGTGTACAAGGGTCAAACCCCCCGCATCCCCTGCCGCCCCCCGCAGCCCCCGTCGCAGCCCCTGCCGCCCCCCGCAGTCCCTGCCAACCACAACCCCCGCCGCCCGCCCCCTCCCCCCGCCCTCCGCCATCCACAATCCCCCCGTCGCCCCTCGCAGCCCCGCCACCCACAACCCCTCGCCGCCCCCTACCCCCCGCTGCCCCCCCACACCCCCTGCCCCGACCAGCTGCCCCCCACGCCACCCACAACCCCAGTAGCCCCACCTCCTCCGCCACCCCCCAGCCCCCGACGCCCCCGATGCCCCCGCAGTCCCCGACGCCCCCGCTACCCCCCGACCACCGCGAGAGAGAGAGAGAGAAAGAGAGGGGATTACCTTTGGGAGAGAGAGAGAGAGGAGAGGACGCTGATCACCGAGAGCCACGGGAGAGAGAGAGAGAGAGAGAGATGAGAGAGGGTAAAATTTGGGGGGAATAAAAAGTTCTTCCCGTCGTTTCAATTTAAGTCTGGGGCGTATATTTAGCTACGGACTAGCGACGGATAATATCCGTCGCTACGCCGACGCAATATTGGAAACTGCCGACGGCCTATCCGTCGCTACGTAGTCGGCAATTTGTCCTGTCACTTCTCCTAACATTTCCCACCAAATAGTCGACAGCATAGTGACGGATAAAAATTTGTCGCTATATCTCCGACGCCGTAGCGACGGACTGGCGACCTTTTTTCACCCTTAAAATAAAATTAAAAAAATATCGATTTATCGTCGGTACTCCGTCGGTGATTTGTCGCAAATCCGTCGCTAATTACGACGGAACGAATCCGTCGCTAAACAATCATCGCTAATTGACTGTATTTTGGCAGTCTTCATTGTCAGCGACGTGAATGATAGACATCGCTAATTTATAAAAATATAGCGACGATTAGTGGCGACTTAGCCGGACATCGCTAATTTATTTTCAATATCCTGATCGGCTTTACCTTCCCCCCATTCTCATTAAAAAATTTCCCAAAATTTTTTATTCCCCCCTACGTCGATCTGTGCTACTTCGCCGCCCCCTCCTCTTCCTCTAGCGCTCCTCCGCCGCCACCGAGCTCCTCCTCCTACTCCTCCTCCACCGACCGCCCTCCTCCTCCACCTGTCATGCCCAGAACCAGAATACTGGCAAGTAGGGACGGACCAGGCCAGCTACGTATACCAAAGTACTCCAGTACTCCGAAATAACATATAAGCTGTATTGATGGGGGTTACTACTACAAACCAACAGTCAATCCTAGGTCACATAATCCTAGATATCTCAATCATAGGTAAGGAAGTAAAGTACAAGAGTATGATCATCGGGTATATAAGACAGTTAAACATCCCAAACTGTAATATATAGATGATCATGAAGCTAGTAATACAAGATAAAGAACTAGCAAGACTAAGTAATACATGATCAGCTCTAGCTGCAGTCTATAAAATATAACATCATATCTAAGCCCGTATGCCAATAGTCAAGTCCAAAACACGAGATAAACACATGTTCGGTAGCTAAACGCCTCAAAAAAATATACAGAAAAGAGTGGGTAAGAGATAGAACACCCACTCAAGCACCCTGGTGCTCCGGATGGTCACCATCAAGTGGAAAGTCTGGAAGATCCTCAGGCTTCTCAACTAGATCTGGCAAACAAAACCAGTGGGGTCAGACCCCCAATAGCAAGTACCATAAAGGAAGCTAAACTATGAACTAAAACCAGCATGCAATTCATAATATCTCTAAGATAAAGCAGCAAACGAGACTAGAATAATAATTCATACCACAGTGTATATGAAAGAAGACTGAAAACATATAAGGAAGATAACAAGTAAATATGTAGAATAAACTGGACATGTGAGCATGTGGTGAAGCCGAGCATGTGGGATAAGTAGTGAAACCAAGCATGTAATAAGAAGAATAGCAGGTAAGGAATGACAGAAAGCTAAGTACTACAATAAGATAAATTGGAGCAAGACTAGACTAGACAGCAATGGACTCCATCCATCAATCACGACCAAGTAATGAGTACGGCTTAATACTTTAGCTAACTAGGGTTGTCACAATTCCTAATTACTAACATATGCAAGTTTGAGAAATCCGATCCAGTTACCTGTCCTGCAGACTACCCGATTGATCCAGGCCCAAAAGAAACCAAGTATAGCAGACACACTGCAGTAAGATACGTGTGTCCTAAAGAAGTGTCCCACTCGACGGTGTGCTGGAAGAGTGCTCATCATGACATATAGCTCCAAATCCCATATATATATATATATATTTATATATATATATATATATATATATATATATATATATATATATAAGACCGTGAAACAAGGGGTGCAGGTAACCGAGAAAATCACACCTCTCAATGATCTAGATAATCAAGCTTGTTGTATAGTTCCTAACATATTCATTTAGGATTCCGGATGTGACATTCTGCAGAATCCATCCTAGACATGAGACATACGAGACTAGACAAGACAAGCAAGATTGTGTACTGCAACAAGCCACAATAAGACATGGCAATATCAAGACAATAGTGCGCTACGACGAGCCACTATCTAGGAGCTAGATGTGTACTGGAATCGAGAGTGCGCCATGACATGCCACCACGACGGATCACTATCAAATAAATATTGGACATGACATAGACTGTAAGGTACAATAAATATGGAAGGGCATAGCAATACATAGTGAGTATAGAAGAACATATGAACATAAGCTAGTATCAAGTGTATATAGGGTGTACAATTATTTTTTAAGTATACAAGGTCATCTAATCATGTTAACGCTACAAGAAAATGTAGCACTTACTGCGCACAATTTACGGCGTGCAGTTGTTACACGTTATAAATGACATTCTTTTACAGCGTACAAATCTGTGTGCCGTAAAAGAGTTATTTTTTGTCTTTTTATGGCGTGTTTGCCACGCTCGCCATAATTGAAGACTCATTTACGGCTTGCAGTTTTGTGCGTTGTAATTGAAGACTCATTTATGGCATGTATTTTTGTGCGTTGTAATTGAAGAAACATTTACGGCATGCATGTTTGTGCGTTGTAAAAGAAGTGTCATTTAGGCCTCGTTTGGTTCACAGATTTAAGGAACCAAGAAAGGTAAGTTGTTCCTTTCCTTTGTTTGATAGCCACAAACTTGGGAATCAATTTCCTGACAAGAAAAAAAATTGGTGGGAATATGGTTCCACTCAAGACCCATGGGATTGATTTTCCCTCCTCCATTAATGTTATTTTTTATAATATTAATTTTATTTTAAAAGGTAAGAATATTATTGGAACATTGTTATATTTTGCTTTCCTTTCCTAGGTAGTTTTCTTGTTTTACCAACAACGGAAAGGAAATGTGACAGGAATCCTACTTTCCCATTCCCATGGAAAATACAAGGGAATTTATTTTCTTTATGTGAACCAAACGAGGCCTTAAGGCGTGCTTCAGCACATTGTGAAAGATTTTTTTATGTCTTCCTCCTTGTAAATTTTCTCCACTTAATATTTTATGATTTTGCACAAATTTCACACGCGTTTTTTTATTTCCCTCCTATGTTTTCATTTTCCTCCTATGTTTTTCATTTAAAAACTATATTTTCATTTTTCGTAAAAATTTCCATATTTATGCAAATTTCACACGTTCTAATTATTTTCATTTCAAAACTTTTCCACCTTTGTTTTCATTTCCCTTTTATTTTTTATTTTTTTAGTTTCCCTCCTTTGTTTTCATTTCCCTCTCTATGTTTTCATTCAAAATTTATTTTCCCTCTAAAAGTATGCATTTATTATATACTATAGAGGAAGAAAGAGAAAGGACCCCTATCTTAATTACAAACAATCATTTTGTTAGGGGAGATGGTTAGAGACATGGGGTTCTGGGCTGACATGGCGGTCCACTTGCTCGTTGTGTTGGTGAGTGACATGGTCAAGGAAATGGAAGTCCAGCGGCCGCAACAGGAAGCACCTCTTTATCATCGTCTTCCTCATCAACCTTACTTGGATCGGCCAGTACGTAATGTGCGCCCTCTACTGTGCCTACAACTGCCACAACTGCCCTACCGACTTGCTCGACTTCTGGGTACTCGTCACCCTCCTCGCTTCAGTTGCAGCGTCTATCTACACCATCAAGGTACTACTCAAGAACAGTAACCGGGCCACCGAGGAAGAGGCCGCATCCACCGTAGCGGTAGTAGCAGCAGAGGAGCCGTCATCGCGAGCCCCAGTGGGACGGAGGCCTTTTGATTACTGCGATGACACCAGCATATGACTAACTTCTTTTTTCTGCATTTTCTGCGTGTTCGGACGCAACATGCTCAGGTTTGGCAGCAGGTTCTTCATCGCGGTGGTATCAAGGTTGACGAATATGGGCTCAAGGTCATACTCGTCGTGACCGGAGCGATCCTCTCCTGGGTCAGGTTTTTGTATGGGGGCTACTGGAGGATCAAGATGAGGGAAAGGTTCCATCTTTCGACGAGTTCTTCTGCAGCTTTGGAGGACCTTCCTCCCTGCTACCTCCTGCGGGTTCAATTTCAACCCGTTGTTACTACAGTGGGTGTGCCGGCATGGGAGGTCGAGGGCCAGCATGGACCGGGCACAGAAGATGATATTCGTCACAGTCCACGCGAAGTTGGAGAAGATAGACTTCTCAAACGAGGTAGATAAGGACGTGGAGCTCTTCGGTGTAACATTTTTAATTTTTTTAATTTTTAGATTTTGGTGTTCTTTGTAGAATTTGTATTCGTTGGCATTACTTGAATTCATGTGCCAGTTCTTTATATTTTCCCTTCTTGTTAAAATTACTGCTCGAGAAAGACTTTGTTGAGGCTTATGATTCACTTCATAGACCCAATGGAATTTCACAGCAAGGAAGTCTTCTTGTTTACAAGATAGGATTGTTGAGGAAACATAAAAAGGAAGAAGAATGATGTAACGAGATTTTGTTGAGGCTTATATTTGTACATGGCATAACCTTCACTATATATTTGGTTGCTATTACTTGTATTTGTTCTCTCACCTCGTCTGATCCGTGCACGCACACGACTGCTGCTGTCCTAACCAATGCTTCGGAGCTGCAAGTGCTGGCCACAAGAACATTGTAAAAAGATCGTCATTTACAACGTTCGAAAGTGTGTTGTAAAAAGATACAGAGGGTCATTTACAGCATTCGAAAGCACGCTATAAGAAGATAGGGAGACTCATTTACAACATTTGAATACGTGTTGTAAAAAGATAGAGATGATCATTTACAGCGTTCGAATACATGTTGTGAAAAAGAGGGTCATTTATGGCATGGCCTTTTACGGCACGAAAATGTAGCCGTGAAAGATCATTTATGGCATGCTTCGAGCACCGTAAATAACCATTTTTCTTGTAGTGTAAGAATTTATTACAGTCGAAAAAAAATCAAAAACGGACAAAAAGGGTAAAAACGGATAAAACAGCCTTAAACAGCCAAAATCGGTAAATCGGTAGTATACTGCGGTATACCGGCGATATTCCGGCCAAAAATAGAAAGTTTCTGGATAGAAAATCGGTATTTCGTCAGAATTCCGTTTTTCTAGGGAGCAACAAAATTTTAGAAATTGTCAAACCTTTGCTTTAGCCATAAAAACTTTATTTTAAATCGAAATTCGGATTTTCAAACGTCAAAATCGCATAGAATTGAATTCCGTACAACATGAGACTATTACTTTTCAAAAATTCAAAGATTTGATAGATCACTACCTCAAAATACTCCAAAAATAGGTTCTCGGGACACCGAAACGGGTTTCGATTCCCACCAAACTTTAAAATCCATAGGATACAAGTTGGGTGAGGGCCCTATAGAAAATAGTTGTTATATTTTATTGATAATCTCTTGGCTATTTATAGCCTTACAACCTCCTCATTATATTAACTCTCTATAGGAGTATCCTATGGCATATTCTTATTACATTAACTCTGTATAGGAATATCCTATGGCATATTCTAACATACCAAATATACTAATAGGATATTCCAACACATATTCCAACATACCAAAAATACCAATAGGATATTCCAACACTCCCCCTTAAGATGGACGAAAGATATTCGCTAAGCCCATCTCGTCACATCCTCTCATCATGCTGACAGAGCTAAGCCCCTTGGCAGTCCGTCTGCTACCTAATCTTTGGTTGGAATATAGTCCAGCTCTAGTAGTCCACTATCCAGCTGTTCTTTGATGAAGAATCTGTCAATCTCGATATGCTTAGTCCTGTTATGCTGTACTGGATTGTTGGTAATACTAATAGCTGACTGGTTGTCACACCATAGCTTCATCTTGGCTCGCTGGTCCAACTTCAGCTCCATCAGCATATTCTTCAACCATAATAGCCCCGTGATTCCTAAGGCCATAGCTCTATATTCTGCTTCAGCTGTTGATCTGGCCACCACTGACTGCTTCTTACTCCTCCAAGAGACCAAGTTGCCTCATACAAATATACAGTATCCCGAGGTGGATCTCCTGTCATCAGCACAGCTAGCCCAGTCAGAATCACAATCACCCTCGATGCTCACATGATTATTCCTTCTGAAAATCAGTCCCTTCCCGGGGCCTCCCTTCAAGTACCTTAGAATCTGGTACACTGCGTCCATATTACCCTTCTGGGGGTCATGCATGTAGCGGCTCACTACGCTGACCGCAAAGCTGATATCAGGTCGGGTGTGGCTCAAGTAGATCAACTTGCCCACCAATCTCTGATATCTATCCCGGTCAACTGGTTCTTTGGCTTAAGCATCCAGCTTGAACTTCTGGTCTATCGGTATCGTAGCTGGTTTGTATCCTATTATCCATGTTTCCGTAAGCAGGTCCAGTACGTACTTTCTCTAAGAAAGAACAATTACCTCTATATCTAGAGCAATCTCAATCCCAAGAAAGTATTGAAGAGGGCCAAGATCCTTCACCTCGAACTCCTTGCCAAGATTCCTCTTGAGTTGGGCGATCTTCTGCTCATCATCGCCTGTGATAATCATATCATCCACATACAGCGCAAGCATGGTGATGTGGCCTCTATTTTGTCTGAAGAACACAATATGATCAGCATTGATCTGCTGATATCCCATCCCTATCATTGCTCTCCTGAACCTGTCAAACCACGCTCGAGGAGACTGCTTAAGTCCATAGAGGAACTTTTTCAGCCTGCAGACCTTGTCTTCTGTCTGATTGGTGCCGAATCCTGGTGGTATCTCTATGTACACCTCCTCCACTAGATCCCCATGAAGAAATACATTCTTAACATCCACTTGGTGTAGCTTCCATCCTCCATTGGCTGCTAGAGAGATCAAGGTCCTGACAGTACTCATCTTCGTCACAGGTGCAAAGGTCTCATCATAGTCGATACCGTACGTCTGACTGTATTCTTTTGCCACCAGTCGAGCTTTGTAGCGCTCAACCTGTCCATCTGGGTTCTGCTTTACAGTAAAAATCTACTTGTATCAGACCGCTCTCTTCCCTTTTGGTAGTCTTACCAGCTCCCAAGTTTGGTTCTTCTCCAGAGCTCCCAACTCCTCGTACATCGCTGTTTTCCACTTTGGATCGTTCTTGGCTACCTGCAAATTGTTAGGTACAGTAACACTATCCAATGATGTAATAAAAGCTCTATGAGAAGAAGAGATGATCATATGAGACAAATTTAGCACGGTTCCAATCATATCTATCAGGAGGTTTTCCCGTATTACTGCGAGTGGACCTCTTTACTGATGATGGTTGGGGAGGAGGAGAAGGAAGGATATCACCTGAAGGGGAAGGTGGTGGTGTAGGTGTCTCAGGATTCAAGACGGGCACAGGCAAGGGACTTAACACTGGAACTGTAGGAACTGGTCCTGTAAGTTGCTTCTCTTGCCTGCTGTAGGTAAGTATCTTCCCCTGAGCTGTGGGCCTAACAGCTCTTATTTTCTTTCCCTGTCCTTTTTCACCTACCTGTACAATATTTGTTCCTCCAATCCATACTCCGAGATCAGTCGAAATGCATCCCAACAATTCCCCCTCTCGCCTCATACTTACAGTATCAGGTAAGATATTTGGGTTTCCCTTCTGACTGTAGTATGGCTCATGTTCCCTGAAGTGAACATCCATACTTACAAATTTCTTTTTTTCCACTGGACTCCAGCATACGTAGCCCTTCTGAGTTCCCGAATAGCCCATAAAGATACACTTGATTGCTCGAGGATCAAGCTTCTCTACTGACGGTCTGTTGTCCTTCACGAAGCATACGCAGCCAAACACCTTTAGTTGGAGCATCCCACTATTATTTTCCTGCAGCATCTCACATGGAGACCTCCATCCAAACACCTTCGAAGGCATCCTCTTGATCAGTTGAGCTGCTGTCAACAATACATATCCCTACAGACTCTGTAGGACATTCATGTCTATCATCATACTTCTCGCCACTTCCAGGAGGTGTCTGTTTTTTCTTTCCATTACTCCGTTCTGTGCTGGTGTATATGCACAGGTGGTCGGATGTCGTATCCCTTGGGCGGACAAGTATTCTACAAGTGTCTTGTTGGTGTACTCTGTTCCATTGCCAGACCTCAGTACCTTTACTACTACCTTGTACTGAGTCTGGACATGTTTGTGAAAGTTTCGAAAATAGAAGGGGATCTCACTCTTATTTTTTATCAAATACAGCCAAGTAGTATGAGAAAAATAATCTATGAAGGTAACAAAATATTTGTAACCATTCATAGTAGTAGTACAAGGCCCCCAGACATAAGAGTGTACTACATCAAAAACAGATGAGCTCCTATGACCGCTACTCACATATGAACCCCTAGTAAGTTTGCCTAACTCATAAGCATCACAAACTAATTTTTCTTTTTTAACTTCTTCATAAATTGCAGGGTATAATTTGCTTAAAGTACCGAATGAAGAGTGTCCCAACCTCCTATGGTGGAGTCATAATGTATCTTCCGCACTCATCTTCTTCAGCCCTTCCATCCCTACATTTTTTGCCATAGATACTAATACTGAATCCAACCCTTCTCGATCCAGGTACCACAGTCCATCATGCCAAGTGCCAGTCCCAAGTCTTCGCCCCGTCTCCTTCTCCTGGAAGATCACCTTAGGAATATCAAAGCAGACAGTGCATTTTAATTGGAGGATTATAGAACTAATGAACAAAAGACTGACTGGAAAAGGAGCATGCAAAATATTAGATAATTTTACTGAACCTGTACAATCGACAGTACCCTTACCGACCACTGGCTGAAAAATACCATCAGCTGTTTGCAATGCTGTCCGCCGATGCTAGATGAGTGTAGGAAGAAAACTTACTAGCATTTCCAGTCATATGTCGAGACGCACCCGAATCGATAATCCAATCCGACGATCTGAGAGAAAATATAGATGCAAGGGCAAGCGAGTCGTCAGTGCCTTCCGCCGACGGATGGGCATACATGACAGCGTTGCCTCTGGCGAAGAATGAGGTGGACGCCTTCCTGGTCCTACTCCTCCTGTCTCCATCGCTCGACGCTCTATGCCTCCTCCTGAGTATTTGTAACATGTTCTGCAGTGCCTGATCCTCCTCAGTATAGGTGCCGTCAGCTGTCTTCTCGCCTTCTGCTACCAACAAGTTTGCCTGACAACCTCTTCGACCCCCCGTCGACCCCTACAACTACGGTCACATCCTCCAAACTGTCTACGTCTACTGCCTGAATCTCCCTTGGGTGGTTTGGTGCAAGCATACCTCAGATGACCCACCTCCCCGCAGTTGTACCACTGCCGGAGATCTCCCTTAAGTCCTGACGGTGCTCTTCGTCCTGTCGAGCCCTCATTCGGCTCTGTATTCTCTACAAGGGTTCTCCTTCCCCTTCGTGGCCAACTCAGGTAGGTAGTCGGTCCATCAAGCTTCAGATCGATGGAGGAAAGCTCCAACTTCGGCAACGTTCGTGTCGTGCTCTCACTAGCTGACATCTTCATCAACTTCATCAATGTTGCAACCTCTGCAGGATCCAGCTTCTTGATGATCTCCTCCATCGATGCTTCTCCTCTCTGATCACGTCACGTCCCCTCCATGACTCATGCTCGTCCTCGTCGTCTGCTCCTAGATCCGAACATGTCTATTTTTATCAGATCTAGGCATCGATGTCCTCTTTTAGAATTATCCAAACAACGACAACAATGACATCGTTACGTACGGTAGGAGGGGTCGTCGCACACGTGGGAGGGGCTGCCGGTGCATATACCACAGTGGGCAGCAGCCGCCGCAGCAGCAGCAGGCACGGGAAGGGGGGCTGTTGTGCGCGGGTTAGGGTTTGGTGGCAGAGAGGGAGAGAGAAGATAAGAGGGGGAAGGTTTGGGTTTGTGGAAAGGTGGCTCTGATACCATGTTGAAAATAGTTGTTATATTTTATTGATAATCTCTTGGCTATTTATATCCTTACAACCTCCTCATTACATTAACTCTCTATAGGAATATCCTATGGCATATTCTTATTACATTAACTCTGTATAGGAATATCCTATGGCATATTCTAACATACCAAATACACTAATAGGATATTCCAACACATATTCCAACAAACCAAAAATACCAATAGGATATTCCAACAGGCCCTATATAACATATGTGACTAAGATTCATGATTGTAACACCAGTGTCACTCCCGATACCAAGTTTTCTACTAAGTCAATACTGGATTTTAACAGAAAATCAAAACCTTGCTTAAACCAATTTTGGAAACATGTACATAACCAAAATTCATGAGGGGAACATATTTAACAAAACATGTTTTGGGATAAAATGAGCTATCAATATCAAAGAAAGCAAAAATGATAATAATGAAGGTTGTTCGGTAATTCGGCAAGATGTACTTGCCTAGGTTAAGCTCCAAGCCTAATCTTCCACTCCACCACCAAGAGGGTACAAAATCACACTCTAGGCCTCAAGGCCAAGCTTTCCTAAGCACTTGAGGAAGAGAAATAAAAGTGAAGAGGGAAGGAAGAAAGAATAAAAATAGAGAATAGAGAGAAAGTAAAAGTGTATACATAGAAGGGGGAATTAATCATGACCGTTAGATGGTGATCCATGTCAAGAACTAAGTCAATCGTGACCGTCCAAAGAAAACCAAGTATCCATTGGATAATAGGGTACATCTACACTATTCACATAAATACCTAAACACTATTCATCAAAATATCTGAATCAGAAATATCTAAAATACGGAAAATCTGTTCGGACGGTATGCCGTCAGTATACACCGGTATACTAGCGGTATGCCAATCAAGAAGAAAATGTACAATTTGAATTTTTTTAAAGCGTTCCGAAAAGCAAGAAAATATAAAATATACTACAAAATACGTATCCGTATATAAATACCGATACTGTGAGACGAGTCTCACAACTCTCCCCTCCTTAGAAAAATTCTGTCCTCGAAATTTTCTAAAGGTATCACTAGAAAACATGGTATCATAATCGAGATAGAAAACTCATAATTCATAAAATCCAACTAGAGTAATGTACAAGAAATATAATTTAAACATACAAAAAAAATATCATGAATTCCTACAATCACACTCAAACAAAAGGTAGAACATAGATATATGAATAAGTATACCTCACGAGTCAAACATATATGGGTAATGAGTTCGGATATCATCCTCGCGCTTCCAAGTTGACTCATCCGGTGAGTGATGATCCCATGAAACACGAACTAATCAGATAGTCCGGTTCTTGAGAATCTTCTTCCTCCGGTCTAAAATGGATACGGGCCTCTCCTCATACGAAAGGTCGGTACCAACGACCAGTTCGGAATGATTAAGGATATGGCACGAATCTGTAACATACCGATGCAACTGAGATACGTGAAATATGTCATGTACCTCGCATAGCGACGATGGAAGAGCAAGGTGATAAGATACATCCCCTACTCGCTCAAAAATATCGAATGCCAAACCTGAATCGGTAAAGGCAAAATCCGAAAAAAATACGTGGTTGCCGACAGAGAACTCAAGATGACGTCGAAGCTAGTATGCCCAATGACGCTGCCGATACCGAGCCACTATGAGAGGCTCTCTGATAAGCCTGACAACTCCAACTGACTGAGCATTCAACTCTAGACCATGCATCTGCCTCTCTCCAATGTCATCCCAAGCTTGGGGTGACCTACATCTCCTACCATACAAAGCCTTGAAAGGTGCCATCTGAATGCTCGCTTGGAAGCTATTATTGTAAGAGAACTCCACCAAATGCAAGTGATCCTCCTAAGAACCACTGAAGTCAAGAGTGCATGATCGAAACATATCCTCTAAAGTCTGAATCGTATGCTCCGACTGACCATATGTCTGAGGATGTTATGCTAAACTGAAACTCAAACGGGTACCCAGACTCTCCTGAAGATTCTGCCAGAAATGAGACGTGAATCTGGAATCCCGATGTGAGACTACGCTAACTGGAACCCTATGCAATCTGACAATCTGCCACATGTACAGCTCGGTCAACTGCTCTGTAGACTAACTCTGAAAGGTAGGAAGTGGACAACCTTCGTGAGTCAATCCACTATAACCCAAATGGCATCCCCACCAGTCGGGGTTCTAGAACACCAGTCACGAAGTCCATAGTAATATGATCCCACTTCCACTCCGGAATCGGTAAAGGATGAAGAAGTTCGGTCGGTCTCTGATGCTCAGTCTTGACTTGCGGGCAAACTAAGCTCCGAGAGACAAACCGAGCTATCTTCCTTTTCATACCATTCCACCAGAAACATTGATGAATATTATGATACATCTTCGTCCCTCCTGGATGAATAAAATACTGGAAACTATAGGCCTTTGATATAATCTCATGCCAGAATCTTTGCTCGGCACACAAAGACGACTCCTAAACCGGAGTGTCCCATCCTCATTGATGCACAATTCTGCTCTATGCCCTGCCACACACTCTGCTCTGAACTGCTGAAGCATGGCATCCCCTAACTGTGCTACTATAATCCTCTCCATAATGGTAGACTGAACCTGTAAGCCTGCCATCATAGTTGCCTCACTAGGTAGCACTACCTCAATGCCCATCTCCTGAAGGTCTTCCAGAAGGTGGCACTGCTCCATCAAGAAATAGGCTTCGGGTCTCATGCTCAAAGCGTCTGCAACGACGTTTACCTTCCCAGGATGATACTGAAGATCAATATCATAATCTTTTAGTAACTCAAGCCACCTCTTCTGCCGCATGTTTAGATCCCTCTGGGTGAACACATACCTCAAGCTCTTATGATCAGTAAAAATCTCCATGCGATCACCATACAGATAATACCTCTAGAGCTTGAGGGTAAACACAACCGCGGCCAACTCAAGATCGTGCAATGAATAGATCTTCTCATGGTCCCGAAGCTGCCGAGATGCATAAGCTATCACTCGACCGTGCTGTATAAGGACACAACCAAGTTCCTGGCCTGACGCATCACAATACACCGTGAAGCCACCTGGACCGACGTGTAATGTCAGGATAGAAGCTAAAATCAAACTCTGCTTGAGTTTCTCAAAAGAAACCTGACAAGCATCTGACCACTCAAAGCACACATCCTTACATGTCAAACGTATCAAGGTGCAGAGATCCTAGCTAAGTATGCCACAAACCGTCTATAGTAACCTGTAAATCCCAGAAAGCTGCATACATCAAAAGCTGTACGAAGTACTGGCAAATACTCGATAGCCTCTACCTTTTTGGGGTCTACCGCAACACCACCTCCGGCAATAATATGACCCAAGAAAGAGACAAGATCGAGCCAAAAATTGCACTTGCTGAACTTCGCATAAAGGTAATGGTCCCGAAAAATCTGAAGAATCACGTGAAGATGCTGCTCGTGCTCTGCCTCAGTTCGACTATAGACTAAGATATCATCAATAAACATTATCACAAACTGGTCTAAATAGGACATAAAGATGTGATTCATGACATCCATGAAGATCGTTGGCGCATTGGTCGCTCCGAAAGGCATCACAAGGAACTCCCAATGGCCATAGCGAGATCTAAATGTCGTCTTGGGTATATCCTGCTCTCTGACTTTGATCTGATGGTATCTAGACCACAAATCGATCTTCAAAAACACAACTGCTCTATTAAGCTGGTCGAACAAGTCATATATCCTGGGCAAGGGATACTTGTTCTTCATGGTCACTGCGTTAAGCTGACGATAGTCAATGACCATACGCGATGAACCATCCTTCTTCTTCATAAGAAGGGCTGGAGCTCCCTAAGGTGATCCACTAGGATGAATGAATCCCTTGGTCCTAAGCTCCTCAATAGACTGATACAGCACCAACAACACTAAAGGAGACATCCTGTAGACTCTCGCTGACACTGGCTCTGCTCCTAGAACCAAATCAATATAATACTCAATCTTCCGAACTGGGGGCATACCCGAAATCTCCTTGGGAAACACATCAGAAAACTCAAAAACTACTCTGGGCAACTGCACCTCCTCGGCTACATCAATCCATATGACCACCGGTGAAGACTCTACCTCGCCTCCAGAAAATGAGAACTTCTTCTTATTCGGAATACGAAAGATAACCTTGCCAGCATGGCAATCTATCGTAACATATCGAGCACTCAATCAATCCATACCTAGTACGACATCATAATCGCCCATAGGAAACTATATCAGCCTAGCAGGAAACTCCCTCCTGTATACTATGACTCTACATGAGGCATAGACTCGGTCTACTCCTGCTAGACAGTTACCAGTAAGTATATTCAACCTTACAGGTAAAGACTCTAGCTCCAAACCAATATTTGTCACAAATCGTACAGATATAAATGAATGCGAAGCACTAGAATCAAATAAAACTGAAGCTAAATGAGAGTGAACGAGAATGGTACCTGCGACCACCTCCCATGCTGCTAGCGCCTCCTCAATGGAAAGCGTGAAAGACCGACCCTGGCCTCTGGTGCGGGACCCCTCTACTGCTGGTCTTTCAGCCTCTGAGCCTGAGCATGAGCATACTGCTGAGGCCTCTACTGCTGGAACTGCTGAGACTGCATTGGTAATGGCCTCCGGGCCTGCTGCTGCTGAACCGGTACTGGCGCCCTGAACTGCCGAACTGCTGGATGAAAGGATGTTGATCCAGCCGAACTCCTCCTGGGACATGCCCCTATCTTGTATTCTGGCGCTCCACAAGCTAGGCACAAGCCCTGTGCCCAACGACAATCTGACAAGACATGCCCACCCTTCCCGTAATGGGAATAACCAATTAAAGAAGACTGCCTTTGCTGCTGAGGACGCACCTGAGATGACTACTGAAAGGAAGCCGCCGGAGCTGGCCCCCTCGGAGATTCAATCGTCAAAGCTCGAACTGCTGGAGCTGGTGCTGACGACTAGGAAGAAGATCCCCTATGAATGTGAGGCCTCTTTTACCATCCAACTCTATCAATGATCTTCTGTGAGGTGTACTCATGCCTCATCATCGCCCTCATTACTTTATCAAAAATCTGGAACTCATGCTGCTCAACTGCCAGTATGATCTCTAGATGAAAACCCTGCCGGAACCTCTTCGCCCGATCCAACTCGATCGCCATTAAGGAAAGAGCAAACCGACTGAGCCTGCTAAACTCTGTTGCATAGTTGTCGACGGTCTTGCTCATCTGTCGTAGGCTAATGAACCTCTGCTGCAGATCATAATGCGACACCACATCAAAATAGCGAGTCTGAAACCTCTCGCTAAAATCTGCCCAAGCTATCAGCGCCACAAGAGACACCTCATGAGTGGCCCACCAATCGGGGGCCAAATCCAAGAGCTGCAACCTAACAACTGCCACATGCTTCCTAGCCGAAATCTCTGCTGCCTCCAGAATGGCCTCAGTATCCTGAAGCTACGTATCAGACATAATCGCATCCCCTTTACCATAAAAGTATGGGGGACGGAGACGCCTGAAGCTGCTCGCAGAATTGAAGACCGGAGCACCATCCCTCTCCAAAGTCGTCTAGACATAATGGGTGAGAACATCGCTCTAACGTTGTTGCGACGCCATGGAACCCCTCAAAATATGTCATGACCCGCACCCACCATGAGGGTACGAGTACGTAACAGCGCCCAGCCTACGTCGTAGTATCGACGGTAGAACGCTGTTCTGGGTCATGAACTATAACTACATAACCTAAAATACTCTCCAAAAGGAGGCCAATACAGAGGTACAACTCAATCACAATCTAAGGTAGAATGTAGCATGATAGAAATAGATAAAGAAATCCTCAACTGAGGTACAACAGAATGAAATAACAAGTCTCAACAACTACCAGTCTCAACATCTCTAAAATATACAACTCTGAAAATAAGGACAACAGTTAAACATGAAAAGAATGAACAGTCTAAGCTATCTATACTATGCAAGGTATCGTCCTCAGCAGCTGTCTGAACCTCCCCAGGGGTCCAGGTCGCCAGTGTCATCTAGGGAAGCTCCAAAGTAAGGGGTGCAGGGTTCCTCATCATCCTCTGTAAAATTTTCAACAGGTCCAGTCAGGACGGGAGCGAGCACAATACATCTCATGCAGATCATAACAGGTTAAAAAATATAAACATGCAAGAGAGTACGATACATGAAACTGAAAGAAGTACATGATGTAAATAGAGAGAACTGTAATAGAAATATCTACTATAAGTAGAGAGCTACCAGTGACTAGTGATTTAGAGTACAAAGTCGACATATGAACGGCTTGATTTGCACATGACTATACTAAAGAGGCGTACATGGTTATACTACTTTGGAATTGTTCACATGACTATTTATACTCTCCCATACCCTAATCAATACACAAGGATCCAGACAAGTTATGTTACGTACATGATTTTCACATGAAGCCCATAGATGGGTGTACATGAAAAATACATGAGGGCTCAGAAATTGAGTGCACATGAATTCCACATGAAGGCCCATGAAGGGTGCACATAAAGTATAGGTTATACATGAATACACGAGAAACATGATAGCACATGAGAGTACACGAGCGAGCACGAACGAGCATGAAGCACGTGAGAAACATGAATAATATGAGAGCGAGGAATACACGATGTACATGAAACACACGACACGATGTATCCGATGCTCTCGAGGGGGATAACATCTCAATGTAGGGATCCATATAGTACCAATCCGTGATAATATCGTAACAGCATCAAATAAGGTAAACTAGAGCAGGAATATAGTTCTAAGCAAGTTATGAAATGATCAGAGAATGTACTCGCCTGGTATCTGAATAGCTGTAGTAAATGTACTGTCTGAGATGAGGTACCTGACTCCTAATTAGAGCAACACAAGTCAAGATTTATACAGGGGATGATAAATATAATCTGCAATGCATCTGCATGCTGTTTAGGTCAAGCTAGACTCAATACTTGGTCAACTCCAGTCAACTATACTAGTCAAGGCTAGGTCAACTAGGTCAAACTTAACCCAACAAGTCTAATAAGTCTCACTAGGCCTAACCAAGCCTAGGCCAGCACTCACTTACAATCCCAAGGCTAACACAAGCTATCAATTTACAGAGTCCTCGACTAAGGCACATACCTCTAGAATTATAGTATTTAAAATTTTTGCATTGTCGTATGCTTGGCAGCGAAAACCTTAAATTCCTACACCCAAGAAATATGTCCTAAATCCGACTACATGTCCTTACTATGCCAGCTAACACGACTATCGAAGATTCTAGATCCCATAACTGAGGTGACCTAGCCCATATGATTCATCTCAGAGAAAATCAAACATAACACACGAACAATAGAACAAAATTGATCAATCAACCAGGAACAGAGGGAATCGAATTTTCAAGGCAGTAATTGCATAATTTGAATCAAAAGAACGGAACCTGCAACTAGATCTCTAACGGCCTGAGCATCCTCGACTGTCCTGGCGAAAGCTCACTCCTACTGGCCTCTTCTGGCCTGCTGCTGATGCTACATGTACCTCTGCAGCTGAGTCGGTAAGGGTAATCCCTTCTGCTGGCCTACCGGAGCCCTAGCTCCTACTCCTTGAATTGTCTGTCCCGATGATTCGGGACACTCTCTCAGCCGATGATCAGATCCTCCGCAAAGTAAACATCTGCCCAGCCTCTTCCGGCATTCGTCCCAATCGTGCCCTGGTCTCTTACAGAAGGGGCAAATAATGACAAGTTGCTGTACCGGGGCCTGCTGCTGTCTCTGTAGCTGATGTGCCTGCTGAAAGGGTGCACGGTCCTGAAACTGCCGCTGCTGAAAGTAGACCCTCGGCTGCTGATACTGCTGCTGAAACTGTAGAGGTGGCATCTGCTGTGGATACTGCTGCTGAATCTGCAAGCGGGGCATCTGCTGCGGATACTGCTGCTAAAACTGTAGGTGGGGCCTCTTGGCCGAGCCCGCACTGCCACTAGCTCCTTGAGTGTCTTTCATCCTCTTCTCCTTCAGCCCAAGATCGTCCTCTGCTGCCATGGCTCCTACCAAAATTTGCTCGAAAGTGGCATCGCGGCCTCTCTTGGTATACGACCTGATCTCTCTGATCAAACCCCTGCGAAATCTCCTCGACTTCCCGGTCTCAGTAAGATCCTCAACGAATCTGCTCAAATGGCTGAACTCTCCAGCGTACTCCTCAACGGTCTGGTTCCCCTGAACCAAACTCTCGAACTGCGCCTCCAAGGCACCAAGTGCTGTATCGGGAAAAAATTTCTCCTTGAACAGTTTCTTGAACATTGCCCAAGTTTGACTGGTTGTACCAACCCTCGGGTCCGTCTGGTACCAAGTATGGGCCAAGTCCTGTATCTGACTGGCTGCTGCCTCGATCTGTAATCCAGCTGGTATCTGTGCCAATCGGAATATCTCCTCAATGTGCTCTATCCAATCGTCAGCGTATATGATGCCCTCTGTACCCTTGAAGTCTTGGGTCCCATCTTTTTAAAAGATTAGATGTCTGGAGTCCTCGGCTGATACGGCTGCATCTGACCTCCCTGTGGCTGAGCAGCCACCAGCTCTACTGTCGTCCTGACCAACTGGTGAGTATCTTATATGCTCTGTCGAAAATTAGCAGACTGGCTCTGCTGCATCTGCTGCTGAGACTCTAAGAATCGCTGGAAAAGGGCAAACATCTGAGCCGTATCTACTATCCCTGAAGGTAACTGCTGCTGATACATATCCAGAATGACGGGGAAGTCCTCCGGACGGGTGGAGGTGCACTCCTAAAAGCTGAAGAAGCTCCTATATGAGCAGAAATAGGGGGTGCTGTGGTCCCAGCGTCCACAATCGGGTGAGGGGTGGTAGGCCTCTCACCAGCGTCTGCTGAGCCAGAACGATGCGATCGTGTCTCGATCACCATCCTGGAGACAGATCAAACAAGGAATCAATACTGAGATAGAAACGATAACTCAAGGGAGGGCAGTTATTCAAGGAAGCAATCTCCAACAGGAATTCAGATGGCAGGAATTTAGTTTAAGAGTTTTTTTCCCTAAGGTGATTGAGTACCTCAAAATAATCCTAATCCTACTGCAGGCTGTAGTGGTACTCTAGTTCGAATACCACTACATAAACTCGACCTGCATGGGCCACCACTAAAAATGTGTCACGACCCGCACCCACCGTGAGGGTACGAGTACGTAACAGCGTCCAGCCTACGCCGTAATGTCGGCGGTAGAACACTGTTCTAGGTCATGAACTATAACTACATAACCTGAAATACTCTCCAAAAGGAGGCCAACACAGAGGTACAACTCAATCACAATCTAAGGTAGAATATAGCACGATGGAAATAGATAAAGAAATCTTCAACTGAGGTACAGCATAATGAAATAACAAGTCTCAACAACTACCAGTCTCAACATCTCTAAAATATACAACTCTGAAAACATGGACAACAGCTAAACATGAAAAGAAAGAACAGTCTAAGCTATCTACACTATGCAAGGTATCATCCTCAGCAGCTGCCTGAACCTCCCCAGTGGTCCAGGTCGCGAGTGTCATCTAGGCAAGCTCCAAAGTAAGGGGTACAGGGTTCCTCATCATCCTCTGTAAAATTTTCAATAGATCCAGTCAGGACGGGAGCGAGCACAATACATCTCACGCAGATCATACCAGGTTAAAAATATAAACATACAAGAGAGTACAAAACATGAAACTGAAAGAAGTACATGATGTAAATAGAGAGAACTGTAATAGAAATATCTACTATAAGTAGAGAGCTACCAGTGACTAGTAATTTAGAGTACAAAGTCGACATGTGAACGACTTGATTTGCACATGACTATACTAAAGAGGCGTACATGGCTATACTACTTTGGAATTGTTCACATGACTATTTATACTCTCCCATACCCCAATCAATACACAAGGATCCAGACAAGTTATGTTACGTACATGATTTTCACATGAAGCCCGTAGATGGCTGTACATGAAGAATACATGAGGGCTCAGAAACTGAGTGCACATGAATTCCACATGAAGGCCCATGAAGGGTGCACATGAAGTATAGGTTATAAATGAATACACGAGAAACATGATCGAACATGATAGCACATGAGAGTACATGAGCGAGCACGAACGAGCATGAAGCACGTGAGAAACATGAATAACATGAGAGCGAGGAATACACGATGTACATGAAACACACGACACGATGTATCCGATGCTTCCGAGGGGGATAACATCTCAATATAGGGATCCATATAGTACCAATCCGTGATAATATCGTAACAGCATCAAATAAGGTAAACTAGAGCAGGAATATAGTTCTAAGCAAGTTATGAAATGACCAGAGATTGTACTCGCCTTGTATCTGAATAGCTGTAGTAAATGTACTGTCCGAGATGAGGTACCTGACTCCAAATTAAAGCAACACAAGTCTAGATGTATACTGGAGATGATAAATGTAATCTACATTGCATCTGCATGCTGTTTAGGTCAAACTAGACTAAAGTCAACACTTGGTCAAATCCAGTCAACTATACTAGTCAAGGCTAGGTCAACTAGGTCAAACTTAACCCAACAAGTCTAATAAGTCTCACTAGGCCTAACCAAGCCTAGGCTAGCACTCACTTACAATCCCAAGGCTAACACAAGCTATCAATTCACCATACACAAGTCACACTAGACTGGTACAACCCAACACCATGTGTATATATTCTATATACACAGGACTGCACATTAGAACTCCCATAGGCTACACCACAAGGCCATATGCCATAGGCTATGCCACCTAGGCCATGAGCCATATTCACATATCAGGCAACACATATACCAAGTACCATATATACATACCAATTCCTATATGTCTATATACATACTATTTATATAGGCAAAAGCAATATTTATATTATATTACATATATCACATTGGTATATATATATATATATATATATATATATATATATATATATATATATATATATATATATATATATATATATTTATATATAAATATATATATATATATATATATATATATATATATATATATATATATATATACATACATATGTACACATATAGAAAAAATATATATATATATACATACATATGTACACATATAGAAGATAGGGGAAATCATGCTTGTGTATGTGTGGCACACATGAGAGTGCAATGGTATTCAGTCTCAGATTTTGATGGTGTGTATGTTAATGAATAGGAAGACAGTGGGGGTGCACCTCAGTTTTCAGTTGCAAAAATGTGTGTGGTCTTGACAGTGTAATGTGTCAAAGTGTGTTTCCAAACCTCAGGAACAAGTGACAGTTAAGATTAATAAGTGCTAGTGAACAATGGTGTACCTGGACAAGCAAAGGGGCTATAAGTGAATGCAATGTGGAGTGACACTTGTGAAGAGTGTGCAATAGGTAATACATAGACAATATGAAAGGCTCAAAGGCCTGAACATAGAAGGAATGAATGTAGTTACCAGGTATCTGATACTAAACTATTATATGTAGGAATGCAGCATGGGGTTGCAGAACATGCAAAGGTAGGAAATGTTTTCAGATACAATGAATTGGTATGCATCTAATGTAGGTCTGGTACAGGATATGCATGTAGCAGTGAAATGTATGCAAGGTAAATGTTTGCTGGCATGTTAGGATTTGATACCAGTATGTAGTGGCTCAGTTTATTCATGATAGTGTGTACTCGACAGGTTGTGTGAGCTAACAGAGAATATGGGGAGAATGTACTCTGGACTGGGTACTTAAGTGTTCAGGCAAATGGACAGGATACTCCTATAGGTATGCAGGACATCTAGTATGTGTAGGACATAAAATATATAGTTGGCTAAATACAGTGAATCGATGATGGACATATGAATGGTGGATGCAAGGTTGGTGTGTCTGTGCAATATGCAGTGGTACAATATGTAGTGGCTAATTGGAATGCAGGACAAAAAGAAGCGTGGCTTAACATCTATTATCAGGAAAGGGGGGTTTTCAGGATATGTCCAAGTACAACAGAGATGTGTACAGATATGTCAACCTATGCATCAGTATAGGTGCACAACACAGTTGAAATATTAGTTTGAAAACTCAGATTAAATACTTTATTTAAACTCATATGCTCACATCATCTCAAGTTTGCAGGAACCTTGAATATATCAGTAAAAGGAAAATTCGAAAAGAAAAGAGATCATGTGTAAAACCTATTCTCACATACAAACCTAGGTAACTACAAAATTTACATCATGCATTCATAGTGAAACTAACATCAATCTAACTTAAAAGATATTCGAAAATCAGGTAACAGTGAACCCTTCAATGTATCAGAGAATAGGGAAATCAAAACCAATTTAGAATGTAGATTTCGAAATCAATTTGAGGAAGTAAACTGCATCAAATAGGAATACATATCAGATATGTAGGCATACATCCCTAATATGTATGCATGAACAAACATCAAAATTAGCATCTCAATATCATGAAACAGTGAGCATTTAACATGTATCAGTATACCCAATGGAACCCAACCTTCTAAACCAAATTTCAAACAAAAACCCAAATCGAAGTGTTTCAGGAGTGTACAGTCATAGGGGTATACTCCACGTGTCCTCACAAGCCTAGATGTGTCCACAAAGTGGACACAATCATGTCAAACCAACAAAATACACTGTGTCAGAAAACAGTGCAATATGGACCTCGTGCGTGCGTGTCGAGCCTTCGTAGGCTCGACACAGGGCTCGAAGTGGGTCAAGCTTGTGCATAGGGGTTCGTCCATAGTAGGGCTAGGATTTCCACACCCTGACCTGGGTCGAACCCATGTCGTGTCCAAGTTACAAGCCCGTGTCAGAGGAGGAAATTCCCGCGCGTGCACACAGTGCGTGTCTAGTGCTCGCGTGATTTCTCCTCGTGTGGTGAACCATATGATCCCAAGTTTTGGGAGCATAGTGTCAGTGATTTTCCCAACAACTCCATAAAATTTCGTGTCCCCACGTGTCCTACACAGTGAGTACTAGGGCCCGATATACAGGACACCTAGCCGATGCCCCGTGCAGCGTGTCCGACACCAATTGCGACACAAAAATGACACCAAAATAATTTCAGTCTTCACGAAATATATTATACATACATAGATCTATAATTCCATATAATTAGTTTTTCAAAAATCGAAAATAAAATCCTTTGTGATATTTTAACAAATACCTACACACACATCATGATACGTGTCCGATACGGACACCAAACGGACACGAAATCCACCCAAACTCTAGGGACAACTAGGGGACACTTAGGGCTAGCCTAATATGCAAAGAAATCGGAATTAAAATATAATTTAAGGGGTTTTACCTATAGGTGCAAATTGCAAGAAAAAGCCTCAAATGGGGGTGTTCTTCTTGATAGCCCAATGCTCCAAATTGATCCCAAACTGAAATGGCTCTCCACCAAAAGTCCATAAACATCAATTAGGACTCAATGCAAAAGACTAGGATAAAAAAGGAGGTTAAATGAATAAAATGGGAATTTTGAAGAAGGGAACAAACCTTAGTTTTTTGTCAAATGGAGAATGATATAAAAGAGGCAAGAACAATCAAGGAGGAGATTATTATAGGGAGGGGGAGCCCTATGGCTGGTGATAATGAATGAAATTAGGGTTAGGGTTTCAAGTCATGGGCCATGGGCCAACTAGCACTAGTCTAGAAATCAATCTCCTAAGCCTCAAGCCTATTAACCAATTCACTAAGCCTTCTATTCAAGTCTTGATTCCTACATGACTAACTTAGATTGACTTAAGTTAGACTAGGGTCTCACCATGCTAATCAAGTCACCTTAACTAGAGTCAACATCTAGGTTAGTCTCTTAAGTCACAACTAGTAAAAGTTAAATCAACAATCGTCAATCCATTTAATAAATCAATAATTCTAAAAAAGTCAAAATGACCAAATTACTCCTAGACTAAAAATGATAATTAGATATTCAAAATCACATGGTTAGGCTCTAGGGCAGACAGTCTCTACGGTTTCACTAGCTGTACATCAAATCATAAGTCATGATATTTAAATAGTTTTAAAATGATTAAAAATTACCAAAAATTATATTATTAATTAAATATCATAATTAAATAAATTAAAACACAAAATTTTAAAATTATCCTCATTTTAGAAAACTGGGTGTTACAAAACACTACAAAAAAGTGACCTTTTAGGACAACAAAAAAACGTCATAATAAATAGGTTTACTGTCCCAACTACTATTTGGGATGGTCTTTAGGACGGCAATGGGTGGTCTTATTAGGGTGGCGTGGCAAAAAGTTAAATGACGGATATTTGCCTTCCCAAATACTTATAAATGACTGTTAAACTCCCGTCCCAAAAGGTTTCAAAATTACAAATTCTGCAGGACAGTTTATAAATCTGTCCCAAAAAATACGTCCCAAAAACTTAATCCTCCTCCTATTTGTATATGAAATATACAATTAAATTTTATATAGAACAAAAATCACACAGAACTATTTAATCGCAAATGCATTATGGTAGCTGCAACATTAAGACAAGAAATTTTTATAAAACATTTAAAAGTCATATCCAACTGTTTACAAAAAACAAAAGTTTACATCACGTCGAATCTTTCCCCCATAACATAAAATTCATATCCCATTGTTTACAAAATGAAAGTTTACATCACGTCGATAGCCGCATGTGCATGTCAAACGCACCATCTGCAGCCTTCTTTGGAGCATCCTTCTGTGAAGGAGTTACACGACAGCAGATGGCTATCCTCGAGAGAATCGCCAATTCAGTGAAAGCCTCCTTATATCTCTTCAGAACAATTTCTAAAGCAACACCATCCACAACAAATGCCAAGTCCTGTGGAAACAAAGAAATAAGGGCAAAGTTCTTCATGGGAGTAAAAGATTCAGCTGAAGTATGACTTGATAGTTTTGAGAGAAACTACAGATGCAAAAGGGCATGCCAAATTGAGAAAAGCGAACCAGCATACATGACCATGGGTAATGTGAACACAATGAAATTTTGAACACCTAAACATTTAATAGATACACTGATAAAAAACAAAAGGCTGTCACACATTTTAAAAAAAAGAACTGCTAAACATGAAGTTGATAAAACAACAATGACTGTTTTAAGTGTACAATCAAAGAGCTACAATCACCTGAATTTTCTCTCTTTCTGTCAGCTCTCTCGCTGAGGAGGTTTTTCAAAGTATAATGCTTTGGAAGTGGATCTAGGATTATGATGTGACTTCTTTTCAGGGAGGTCCTTTTATGTAAAATGCTTTGGAAGTTTTAGTCATGGAAATGGAAATCCTCAGCTTTACGGTACCTTTCTTAAAATAGTATCTATTGAACTACATTTTAAGCTTTTGCGTTAGAGTTTTGTTTCTTCAATTTCATCTTGGCTTGTTTGTTCTGTTTTGTTGGTATATTTCTCATAAAATTCCGGAACCATGTTGTAATGGCAGATGATTAGTTGTATTATTGTTGTTGTTGTGCTATAGTGCTTAAGATTTTTCAGACTACGAATAACGTTCCAGATGTAGATACTTCCCATTTGGAACTTCTATACTTGTTGGTATATTTCTCATAAATTCTTGGCTGATGGTTAGTTCCATTCTAATGGATGTTGGTATATTTCTCATGAATTCATGCAGATCTAAGTGGTTCGCATCAATCATATCTACATTCAACCCTTTCGACCACCCATCACAAGGAAGCAGTAGAACAAATCCCTTTGCCGACCTTCCTTGAAAAGGTATATTTCTTCTCTCTCTCTCTATGTAATATAGTTCAGCTTCTTGCATATTAGAATTAACAGAGATACGAGTTCCTTCTAAAAAATGTTCATTTACTATTTTTTTCTTGAAATCAAATTTCACATCCCAATCGAGACAGAAGCTTAGTTCATCTGTTTGTGTATGTGTTAATATATATTATATTCAAGTCCACATACAGGTATTAGTAGTAGAAAATTACATTGCAATTGCAATATGAAATTCTAACACACAAGATGCATAAGGATCGTGCTCATCAATACTACAACTCTGAAAAGTCACCTCGGCCATCCAGGCCCCAGCTTCGATCTAATCAGTTTAATTTGTAAAAATGTAATAAAAAGGTCAGATGGATAACTTTGCTCGGATGTTTCTAACAATACGACAAGCATTGAGAATGAGTTCCTCTACATGTTTTGCATAATGCATTCAAATAGTTAATTGAACCATATAAACATAATGAAATAGAATAAATAAAATCCTACTGCATTTATACCCTTGGGAGCTCTCTCAGCCTTATAAGAGTTGATAAAAAATATCAGCTAAAGACAAAATAATAAACTTTATAAAATATCTAGTAGGTTAATCAAGGCAAAGTATAAGGGGGACTAGAATATATGAATTTTCCATACAAAATTTCCATGCACACATATGTATACCTACTACGGTGTGACTGGAACTTTATGTTCAAATCAATGTGAGCTAAATTTAAAATTCGCAAAGGACAAGAGTTTACATGGTCTAGAAGCAAGTATCTGGAAGTAAAACATTATATCGGTATCTTTGAATAAAAATAAGGCAAAAAATGTAATAGAAAAACAAACAACAAAACCTTGGGATACTTCTTATGTTAAAGGCATTTCTTGTTGCTGAGGCAGTTTCTGAATCAGTGAACTGGATTAATGCCTACATAAGTCGTAAATTTCAACGAGCTACTTTAATGAAAACTGCATAAAAATCAACTTTTACAACTATAAGATAAAAATAACCTGAAACACGACCTTCTCAAAGTTAGCAATTTTGTGAACGAACTCATAGGCGGAAAACAACTGAAAACAATTAGACAATAATCAAGCAGAAAACATGAGAAAGTAAAGCAACAACCGTACAACCATTACAATCATTCCTATGGAAAACCATTAACCAAACTCTAGAAGTACAGGATGGCACATGTAGATAAGAGCATGTCATTCATCAAAACTTCAGTTGCATCACATATTGTGCAATAAATACCTAGCTAGATGAATATGATGCAAAGATTACATTTACTCACTGCCTTCACAAGAGCAAATTATATGAGAAAGAAAAAGAAATCAAGTATTTTATGGTCCTACCATCGAGCACAATAGCAACCAAAATGAGAGTGGATCATGTAGGAAAACAAAACTATAAATTAGGGAAACATAAAAAACTTCTAAGCTCACAAAAGATAATGGAGGGGCATTAAAAATAATATATCCAACCAGAAGAGTTTATGAGAACCTAGAGATTATAAGTTTAACCTCATAAATGGCTTCCATACACAAAACTGTCCTATAATTTAAATTAAGCAAGATTGTTAAACAGTTAGAAGGTACCATTGTGAAAGGTTAAGTTCAAACGCTCAAATTGGAACAGTCAAAGAATGAGATTCTTTGAGAGCAAAAAACATATGGTATCTCTCCCAATGCAGAAGTCTGATTACGAGAATCTCTCCGTGTAACATGGACCTGCTGATCCATGAGCATGTTAGAAGTCAAAGGATTAAGATCAGCTATGATTTACATAGATTACTTTGTTACAAACATTTATTGCCAATATTCAACTTTAAAATATACCAATCGTACTAGACTTACATAATTATGTCATATTATTCTATTTGTAATGGTTTAGGATACATATGTGATCATTAAAACAGGCTTACCAGATGAATAACATCTATGCTGACATCACCAGCATCAACACCTTCAATTGTTATGAGCAAGACATTCCCAGCAACATCAGTGCTCTTGTTGTTCACGATTTCTTGCCGATTTGAGTATTGAATATAGACAGTTTTGCCACGAACTTTTGTAGGATTAGATGAAGAAGCATAATATGAAACCATTGAGATAGCCTGATTAAGGTCAGACTGTAAGGAAGAGAGTCAACTCATGATGTGCAATTGAACCAAAGCCATAAAGAATAGAATAAAACATCCCTTAGTGTTGTTCGTATACTTTAGATTGTTAGAAGCCATTATATTATCCAAATTTCAAAACCATATCTACATTATATGCTCGACTATCAGAATTATGATGCAGCAAGAATAGAGGTATAAAGCAAATCACAAATAATTAAAAACACAAACTCGAACAACTAAAATCTTGATCATTAATACTTGGGATAAAATCTTGATCAATAACACAGCAAAAATAGTTATGATACTTGAACGAAGATTTAATTATTAATAACTAACATTTTTATGATGTTTTTGAATGGGTAGGAAATTATGTCTTGCATTTGAAAGGCTCAAGTGGTTCACAGATCTTTTACGAGAGTTTAGAGATGTTTCAGGTGCTGCTTAAAGGAAGTCGAAAAGGAGAAGACAGGAGTTCAGGCCAAAATCAACTGGCCTATGCATCTGGAGGACATTCCTCCACCATTTGAAGTTGATGGTTAATAATAAGGCAAAAAAAATATCTGTAAGGATCCATATATATGACCATCATTTATACTTGGTCATGCTATAGGTGAACTATTCCATGCCCTCCTCTTAGTTTAATTCACTAGTTATACAATGAATTCCTTCAGGCAGTATGTCAATCGTATGGAGAATATATTTTTGTTATGATGAATCTTTGAAATGATCCATATAGGATTTTACAATACCTTTGAGAAAATACTTATGAAGCTCTTAATGTGTTTGCCTAGGAATTCTCAATAAAGATTATTAGATACTTGAAATTATTCACCTCTCAGTTTAAGTCACTAGTTATGTTTGCCTATGAAATTAGATTTGCATTTAAAGGCCTATAATGTGTTGGTCCTGTGACTTACTATTAGATAGTACTAGGACTCTGACCTGCTATTGCAAGCTGACAGATAAGGTCAAGTTTGTGTCAAATATTAGCTGATGTAAAACTTGGATTTACCTGAGTCAGAAGCCTAACTTATCCGGAACTAATTTTCTTGAATATACTGCTGAAATCAAGGATAATAAATTTAACTCTTGTCTTGATGCCTTCATAGCTCCTGTGTCCTAGGCTACATAGATATGTAGAGATTAGGATATGAACACAATACAGATCCGACGAACACAAAATAGATGCTGCATACAACAATTTTAGAAAATTTAGGATACAATTACGGCATGAATACGATTGCATATGCATATGAAAACATATATATACATATTTTTACACACTAGAGCTCAATATCCATACCTATGATGTCTGAGGTTGTAAGTAGATTCCAATAAGTTATATAAAAGATTTGAATAATGTTAGTTTCTCATACCTCAAATACGTTTGGCATGTTTATGGTCAATGTCAAACATATGTTAGGTCCCTTTGGAACCTAATATGGGAGAACCATATTTGAAAAAATGTCGAGGAAGTGTCATGTCAGTGACATGTCATATACAGATACATACACGAATATGGTCCTTTGTTAGAGCATCAATGAAATATAGCTTATGTTACTAATAGATTTGAGTGATGTGACAATCGTCTTCATGGACCCCTCTCATTATGTAGGTGTTCATCTAGAACATTAACTTTCCCACCTATACTAGACTTGTTTTAACCACGTGTCATGCTTAAGAGTATCATGTTCCAAACACCAAACTGCTAGGTACCTACAATAAAACACCTATGATTACATATACCATGTGATACAAACAATGCAATTTACAACAATATATTCTTTATTCTTTTGGAAGCTTATGTCAATTTGTAACTTGTTTATAGGCCATTAAAGACTTATTCGAAGAAATTATCGAGCTTGAGTTCTTATTTCTAAAACAAAAAATTCAAAGTAATTTAGTCAGTCTTCTGGAAATTATTGAGCTTGTGAATAATTTCAAAATACTTTAAATGCAAATCTAATCAAACGAGAGAATTCTCAATAGAGATTAAACCCTAGAAAATAAACAAGTGCAAATCCAAAAAATGGTGAATAATTTCAAGTCTGAACCCTAGAAAATAAAAAAACCAAATCCTACGAAATAAACCCTAGAAAATAAACAAGAGGTTCTCCATCATCTCCATTCGCTGCATCATCATCAAGCGGGGCGGGGGAGGTGTGAAGGAGATCCGAATGGCAGCGGTTCCATCAACGGGTGTGAAGGAGATCCGAACGGAGGATGTTTGAGAGAAGAAGAAAAGAGTGGATAACCTGATGATAGGGTTCCATCGGCAGTTCCAGCGCGGGGAGTGGCGGTTCCAGCCCGGGTGCGACGGCAGAGATGTTGTGTAAGGAGAACAAAAGTATAGAAGAAAATATAGAAGTTTTGGGAGTAGAACTTTTTGGAAAAGGTTTCAGCGAGATTTTTTTGGGGAGGAAGGGAGGTGTTCGCGGGTTTTGGCAAAAAACTAAAGCAAATTTTTTTAATGATGGAGGAAGCTCCATGGAGGGAAAATGAAATCGAGGTAAGAGAGAGGGCTGGAGGAAGCTCCATGGAGGGAAAATGAAATCGAACGAGAAGGAAAGGAGAGGGAAAATGAAAATGAGTGCGGGAGAGTTGGGAAAGAATATTTCTTTGCTTTCTATGTCACAGGATGTGGGTTGGTTTGATACTAAGGGCTTGGCCCAATAGCTAAGTTCAATTTAAGTGGGTTAAATTTAATAGTCCAAGGATCTAATTAAATACATACAAATGCACCATCCAATAAATACAACCAACCAATAATTAAATAATAAATTAACTATAATATTTGTATTATAATTTATGCCAAGTAAAATACTAAACTAAAATCCAAATATTGACTTATAATCCAATAGTTAATCCTAAATTCCAAATTTGACCAAAAAAATTACCCGGGTGTTTTTTTATTTCCCGCCAAACTATTTGGGACAGGCTGAAATTCTATTTGGGACGGACAGAAAGTTCAGTCCAAAATAAGTAAATATTATCAGGGTCAAAAAACAATGCGTCCTAAATGATATTACTTTGTGTCCCAAATAATATTATTTAGGACTCATAAAAATTGTGTATCAAATAATGTCGTCCCAAAAGGTCACTTTTTTTGTAGTGAAACATCTACCAGTGCTCGAACAATACCCTATGGCTGCTCCGGCTGCTCTGGCTGAACTGGTACTACTGGATGAACAGGCAAAACTGGCGACTCTACCCTTTGGTCCACTTTAGGCTCTGCTCCGGAATGCTGAGGCTGAGCCTCCTGAACTGGTGGAACTGGTGGAAGCTGACCTGCCATAGCCGGAATCCGAACAAGTTGATCGGAAGGACCAGGAACCGAGAGGGGAGCGGCGGTCGAGGGGGGAGCGACGGTCGAGGGGGAGGAGTACTCGAGAGGGGAGTGGCGGTCGAGGGGAAGGAGTTGCCGAGGGGGGAGCGACGGTCGAGGGAGAGAAAAATTTGGGGGTAAATTTTTTGGATTTGGTATCGGGCTGGTCCCGTGTATATTAAACAGTTAGCGACGTCAATTTTTGACATTGTTAAACGTCACAAATATTAAAAAAAGGCGACCCCATAAATAGATGTTGGTGAACACCGCTGACTGCAAAATATAGCGACGTTCAGCGACTTCTTAACGATGTCACTTTCCAATAAGTTAACTGTAGTCACTAAACGTCGCTATTTTTTGCAATCAGCGACGTTTAGCGACATATAAAAAGTACATCGCTAATATAAAAATATTAGTGATCTAAACAACGCGTCACTAATTGTATAGTAGATTTGACTTATTTTGGTAATAAAGCAGCCTAAGGCAATTTTCTTCCTGGAGAAGGAGGATAAAGTGAGACTTTGTAGGTGGATTCAGGGCCTAAAATTTCTAAATGGGTACGTTTCGAATTTGAGAAGATGCATCGACCTCAAGGAGAACAAATTGACATGTATGAAGATCCACGATTGTCACGTATTCATGGAGAGGTTAATTCCGATTGTATTTCGAAAATTCTTACCCTAGGTTGTTTTGGATCCATTGACAGAGCTTAGCATATTCTTCAGAGATCTTTGTTCTACTAAGTTGCTCATCGATCGTCTAGAAATGCAAGAGAACGATATTACGATAACACTGTGCAAGCTCGAGAAGGTGTTTCCTCTTGGATTCTTCGACTCCATGGAGCATTTGCCAATTAATCTTTCCTAAGAGGCACGTGTTGGTGGACCTATCGGTTATCGTTGGATGTACCCGTTTGAGCGACTCCTGAATCACCTAAAAAGAATGGTAAAAATAAGGCATGGGTTGAGGTTTATATTTGTGAAGCTTATGTTATCGAGGAGATTACAAACTTTTGTTCGACGTATTTCAAACCTCATGTTGCTACTAATAGAACGAGAGCTCCGAGAAACGATGATGGATATCATGAATCTACTGATGGAATACTAAAAGTATTCAATGCGCCTGAAAAGCCTTCGGGAAAAATGAAGAAGAGATATTTGAATGACGAAGAGCTAAGGACTGCTTAGTTATATATAATACACAATTGCGATGAGTATGAAGTAGAGAAAGCTAGAGGGGTAAGTAATTAATGATGAGCTGGTTTACGTCATCTCAATATAATAGTATAAGCTAATATTATAGAACTAATCGGCGGTTGCTTCATTATTTCCAGCATATATAAAATGAGTTGAGGTCGGTTAGACCCTTACATAACAGACGAAGAATTAGAACAAGAAATGAGATATTATTTTCTTTCTTGGTTGAGTGCATATTTAAGAAGTACGGTAATTACTCTTTTTTAATGCAACTGCACAATAAATAATTTACTATCGCTTCTTTGGTATTCATGTCGATCGTCTAATTTTATCCGAGACTGAATCAATTAGAACTCTAGCCAAAGGACCAATTATTGTCGTTAAAATATGGCCAAGTTAGTATGTGAATGGGTTTAGGTTCAAGTCGACAAATGCTCCGATGAGAGACATCCTCCTGGATCTTGATTCCACGAAAAATAGTTGTTTGTGTATCAAATCTTCGAACTAAAAAGACGTCGATCCAGATAATGATTTCTTTGGCATCTTACGAGAGATTATGGAGTTGGCATATAATTATGGTAGAGAACCTGCTAAGATCGTGTTGTTCAAGTGGGAATGGTTCAATCCGATTGAAAATAAAGATTAAAAAATTGACAAGCATGGTCTTGTGGATATAAACTACAAGCGTAGATATCAATGCTACGAACGATTTATCCTATCAAGTCAGGCTCAGCTCGTGTACTTCACGATTTATCCAAGACGGGGAACAACGAGGTATGATTGGTGGGCAGTATGCAAGACTAAAGCTAAAAATACCTTTGACGTTGACGAAAAAGCTTATCAGGAGGATGAGCTACCTCTTATAACAAATATTGTAGATGTGGACTCCACGGAAGTTACTCGTTACACGACTAACAATGTAGAAGAGGTAGAATTATCCCAAGAGAAAGATGAAGACGAAAGCGAAGATGAAAGTGAAGATAAGGAGGAAGAGGAAGAGGAGGTCGAGGAAGACGAACAAGATGAATTTTCTGAAGATGATTGAGAGAAATGTACTTTCATTTTGTTATTATGTAGACTTGGTTATTTTGTAGACTATGTTATTATCTAGTATTGGTTATTATCTAGACTTTGATGTTTCTGTAGAATGTACTATCTAGACTTTGATGTTATTTGTAGAATGAACTTTCATGTTTCTGACTGTAGAATGTACTATATATCTGTTTATTTGTTGTATCATCATATATTGTTATCAGGTATGACAAGACGATGCAGATCGTTCGGCAGGTCCCGACATGGACGGGGTTCTCCTCTGGTACTTCCTATTGGTTCTGGATCCTCGACGCCGAGTACTCAAATGTATCGACCAGCCATATCTCCGACTATCACGATGTTACATGGCAGCACTCCTAGAATGAGTAGTTCCAGGCCCAAGAATCCTCCCTCGTCTAGCGTTCCTCCTGCTGAGACAACGATGGAGACAAATGAGCAGATGTAGGAGGCTGAGCCGACGCAGGATCATTATCAGCGAGATCCTTCGTGTGCACCTCCGGAGGAGACGACGACAGAGATTTGGGCCGACGATACAAAGTAAGTGTTTTTGTTTATCATCATATATATCATTTATTTTTTTATTCATCACAAATTTATTTTTTCATGAATATAGTTACCTTTGTATAGATATTGTCCTTCGTCGGTACAAAGACACCTGGGCTACTTTCTGAGGTACAATTATGGTGGCCTTTGGATAAACTACTCTGATGCACCGGACGATAGGAAAGCCTTCTGGCTGCGCAGTTCAAGGTAAAAGTATATTTGGTTTAATATGAATCATCTTATTTATGCATATTATAAAACTGACTAAATTACTTCTTCTAGCAAATATATTTCTATCCACCGTACCGGGCCGAGTTGATTGAGGGGATGTTTCCTGCCGTCGCCGCCAAGTTGGTTCGTGATGCTATTAATGACCAGAAGGCTCGTAATCATGCCAAAAAGCCGATCCAAGGTTGGATCACCCCTGATCAGTGGACTGTGTGAAGGATAGATTCGACACACCACGGTACAAGGAAAGGTCTGAGAAGGCTAAGGCGGCTAGGCAGAAGGCATCAAAGTGGTGCGGTGGGTCGATCTCGATGACGAAACATTTCCATCATTTGGTATATTTTTTATTTCAAAAATATTATTTTAATACAAGTCCGATAAATTTCAGAAATAGTACTAAATAATGTATTTTTAATAGGTAAGGAGGGGTGTGATGCCAGCATGGTGACCATCTTTCTGGCCATCCATCAGAAAGGCGAAAAGCTTATTGACAAGAGGGCCGAGCAGACCTATGTAAGTATTATAATACTTTGTGTTAATTTTAATATAACTTAGAAAATATGCAAATAAATATTCATGTAGTTAGTAATAATAAGTACATTAGATATTAGCAATTATAGAGTATCCATCATTTTCTAGGCCGCGTATCTTAAGCTTCGCGAGCGGGCGGCTGCTAGTGCACCTACAGCGGGAGATGTTGGTTCTTTCTCACAGCCCGCTCCAGCTCCGTCAGAGGATGAGCTGTGGACGACCGTCACTATTGGTATCCATAGGAGTACGTACTACAATATAGGATCCTATAGCACCCTAGTTGCGAAGCATTCCTCTAGGGCCTCCGCTGCAAGTGTGCATTGCCCATAACCCTTGCAGGAGTATGCCCGAGTCCAGAAGATCCTTGACCATCAGATTAATTCTCTCCGTGATGAGATGCTTCGAAGGATCCAGGAGGTGTCCAGTTTCAGCTGCATACGGACGATGCCACGCTCATCGCACGATTAGATACGCTCGAGCGCAGCATCATGGAGCTCATGGATATGACTGAGAGGACAGAACATGGCGTTACTGATCTTAGAGTGTCAATACAGCATAGCATGACGGAGCTGCAGGCATCACAGTTATCCATGGGTGAGAGGCTGTCGATAATACAGGATTCGATGGTAGATAGCAGTACGAGGCTGTTATCTACCATGGATTCACACAACTAGCGACAAGCAGCATTGGAGCAGATACATTCTCCGGGTGTACCTTCATCGCCACCGACTCCACCGACGTCACTGCCTTCTTCATTGATACCGACTCTACCGACGTCACAGCCTTCGTCGACGTCGGTGTCGATTTCACGGGAGCAGTATGAGTTGTTCTTATCCCTGATGCATGGTGGTGCCCCTCCGCCAACAGATCCGTAGTAGTCCTAGTTAGGACTGTTTATTGATTATTTGTGCGTAGAGTGGTTGTTTGTGTGGAGACCCATGATATTGGGTTTGAATATTATGCATTTGTTGAGGCATTGAGACTTTATCGGTTGCTTGTGTGTAGACTTATTTGTGTGGATATTTATTTATTGCACTGATCTGTATACGACGATATTTTCGTCAGACATATATTCGTCAGACATGATTTGTAATTCTAATGTGCTATTTTCTTTATATTTTATTTTGTTATTCGTTTTAAATGTATGTGAATTTATCGGTGTTGAGTGTTCCATCGAAGGGGTCGGCGAACCCAGGAAATTCAATGGAGGGTTGCTCCGGGTCTATTTATATTAATTGTTAATTATTGAACTGCAGGGAAACCATTCCGCTTTCTGTTTTTTTTGTTCTTTTACTGCAAATTTAGCGACATTTAGCGACACAAAAGAGAGTCGCTAAACGTTGTTAAACGTCGCTCAGCGTCACTAATATCCTACAGGTTAGCGACGCTTTTTAGCGACACATGTACGCGTCGTTGTTAGTCACTAGACGTTGCCAAATGTCGCTAAATCCTGCAACTTTTACCGATTGTTGGCGACAAACATCTCGTCGCTAATTCTGTGACATGAAGTCGCTCAAAGTCGCTGAATTTGCGACGTTTATACGTCACTGACAAACGTCGCTATTGCGACGCTTAGCGACGTTTATGTGCTTAGCAACTTGACGTAACGCGACAACACATAGACGTCGCCAATTTCATCGCCGATTTAGATTAGCGACGTTTTTTTATAGGTTTATCGACGTCTTTTGGCATCGCTAATAGGTGTTATTTAGGTAGTGAGTGTAGTCGGGTGCCATGACTAGTATACTAGCCATGGTAGGGATGACTTAGTCATAATTTAGTCCCTTGAATGTTAAAAATTTAAGTTGTGGCCCAAGTCATATTTTGATTAATTAATTAGTTATATAAGCCTTTTTGACTTTTAGGAAACCCGATTGTACCATGCCTTTCCGAACTTGACCCGAACCAAACTGACACCTACGTAGGCATGTAGTACTCTCAAATACCTTCATGTTGATATATATTTTGTATATATATTTTTTATTAATTTAATATGTTTCCAATTTTGGAAAGTTTCTATTTATAGTCCTAGGTGTAATCCTAGTTGTTATTATTTTATATTTGACCCAAAGTCAAACCCAATCCTAATTAGGCATGTAGTGTGTCTATTGTATATTCATGTATATATATATATATGGGAGATTTATAATATATATATATATATATATATATATATATATATATATATATATATATATATATATATATATATATATATATATATATATATATATATAAATATTACTAGCAAAATAAAAATATATCTTCACCGATATATTTATCTCTATAATATTATTTTTGTTTTGCTGATAAAATTCACCTATATATTTATTTCTATGATATATTTTTTTGCTGGTAAAATACTGTTATTTTAGATGATTTAAAAAAATGATTTGTGAGGATGAGACTCGCAGTGATCGGATTAAAAAAACGCTTGAAATATTATTTTAAAAGATAGAATCTTACAATAAAAGCTAAAAACTTAGGTGAAGATAAACATTGTTTTTAAAATTAGAGAGGGGATAAGATGGAAAGATATTGATCCAATCTTACAACAACAACAAAAACTTTAAATATTATTTTATAATATAAGATATTACAATATTTTAAAAAAGTTAATTTTTTAAAATAATTTTTGAAATAAAAATGTATGTAAAGGACACTATTTTTTAAAAGAGCGAACAAGATGGAAAGATAGTTATCCAATCTTACAACAAAAACTTTAAATATTATTTTAGAATATAAGAGGTTACAATATTTTTTAAAAACATTTATTTTTTTAAATAATTATTGAAATAAAAATGTAAGTGAAAGACACTATTTTTTAGAAAATCAAAGAAAAAAAACAAATAGATAAACAAACCAGGTAAATATTAATGACGGTAGTCTTGGTAAAAAGTTATCCGAATGTCAACTTTTAGGGAGTTGTGACTGCCTAGAAGGATTTTACAACTTTCGAGGTTTTTTAAGAGTTGCAAAATTTATCATTAATTTATAAAAAAAATTTATAAATTTTATTTTAAAAAATCATAATAAATTGAGAGTAGATTTGATAACCCATACTAAAAATTCTTAGACCTTGTAAATGCCTTCTTGGCCATTGCAATTCCCTTTTTTATTTGGGTAGATATTTGGACCAACAATTTTATATTTTTAAGATAGGATTAATTTGGTAAGCAAATATATTTTATTAAAAATATTATTATTAATTTATTATATATGGTACTTTTTAAAGAAAAAATAGTTATTAATTGTTACCATGAAATGGAGATGAAAGACACTACTTTTTATAAATCAAAGAAGAAAACAAATAGATAAACGATAGTCTTGTTAGAAAGTTATCCGATAGCCTTGGTAAAATTATTACGAATGGATAGCAATTTTTTAGTTGGATAGAGAATTGGACTAACAATTCCAATATCTTGTTTTTTTTTGAAACCCCTATACACGCACACAATTGGGGGGCTCGAACCTTGCTGGCCCTTCCAAATGTCCGCTCTAATACCACTAGGCTAGAGAACTCGGACATTCCCATATCTTGTTATAACCCTTTTTTTTTCTTTGTTGTAAACAGAAAACAGTGTCACAACAAAATGGTGCAGCACCACCATTTACACAAGCAAGCTCCTTGTGCCTATGCTATATAAAATGTAGATCAATTCACAAGTAGCGTGAGCAGAATTGTGACCCTTCTCCAAGTAATCCATATTTCACATTGAAGAAGCACTGCAGGCAAAAAAAAAAGGAGTTCATGATGCTGGAAGTAGATTTTTTTCTTTCAAAAATTCTACTCAGCACGGGAAAAAAAATCGGAACGACACGTGACAGCTCCGAGTTGGCCCAAAAAAAACCCTCAACACCCCTACTTTAGGCCGAAAAAGAATCGGCCAATCAGAGACCGACACATGACTACAGTTTCAGCAGCGATTGAAACCAGCTATTTTTTCCCTAGGATATCCTTGAACACTGCAAAGAGTGATCAAACTAGACATATGAAACTATAAGTAAACATTGAACAACATGCCATCTTCAATTATCCTCACATCTAACTGCACAACACACAATCTTCAATTATCCTCACATCTGACTGCATGTTGCTGAAAGTCCCCTTCACTTCATCCACATTCAATCCCACAAACACCCTGTTGTAATGGAAAGGTCTGAAACCAATTATGTTATCACGTCTAAGATTATGTTGTCACATTTCGCTCCCGAATAATCAATACGAGTACGTAAATACGTCCAGCCCACGTCGCGATAGTAGTATGCTATCTAAACCTCCAAATATACCATCTCAACATTTCAAATATAGTGATAAGGTAAAATTTACTCAATCACAAATACTATTATGGAAATATAGAGCAAAAATGAAATATGAGAATCCAAAAGATAAGTACAATATCCAAAATCCAAGTCTAGATATAATTACTTAAACATGTCAAATAAAGTCATCCGGAGACAAATTCGGTCAAAAACTAATGACCGCAAATCTAAGATAGGATCTAAAATCTAGGTGATAAACAGACTAAAACCCTTCAGGGATCACCGCCTACTCCTCCTAAGCACTAGGACTAAGACCTCCTATGTCATCATCATGAGGTCCATAAAAAGTAGGTCAAACATCCTCATCACCATCACCTAATATATCAATGCTCCAATTAGGAATTGAGCAAACTACAATACATCTTAGTGTTACTAAACAATATAATAAAGTAATAAGAAACATGAAATATAAATATCGACAATGGACAGTATAGAGATATGAACAAATGGTACAAACAAGGAAATAAGCTAGCTAGTAGACCAAGATAAGTGCGACATGCATCTAAAATACTAATTAAGCATGTAGGGCTAGACAAGTAATAAGGCACGTCAGCTGATGACAGTTAGCATTCATGTGTTTTGGACATAAGGTACGTCAGCTGATGACGGCTAGCATTTATGTGTTGTCCATGAGTTAGGTAAACAATATGATGGCTAGCATTTATGTGTCACGTTCCAGTCCCAAAATACGTGGGACCAAGCTACGTAACAATGGCCAACATATGTACTCAATTTTTTTTCCAATTTAATAGAATCCTCAAGTACGTATATTGTTGTATCTAGATAATAAAAGGGTCACTGGTATACTAATCTCATCCACAAGAAAATAAACTAGTCTGAGTACCATAAAGTCAAGTAGTCGGAAATAAGTCATACAGAACCATAATAAGTATAAAGTTGTGGAGACAAATCCAGTTTGTGGAGACAAATCCACTACTCAAATATGTCGAAATAAAGTGCTAAAGGAAAATACGGAAAGTAAGATAACTAGATACAGACTCTAAGTGGAAAGCTGCATCCATGATGTACCATACCCATGATCAGATGTACTCTCTTGGGTATACCTCCTCGTCCTCGAAAACAGCGTACCCAGTCCGTCGATCTGCGCTCGTACTCTTGTCAGCTAAACATAAAAAAAAACCAGGTTCTCAGAGGGACATAGCAAGATACATAGAAACATGTCCTAATGATATAAAATATTGCAATAAATAAGGGGTGTACCAAACTAAGTGTAATGAAATGAGAACAACTTTCGACGCAATGGGCTGCAGGCCAAATGGGATCAGCATAATTACCTGGGGGAACATAGGCTTACTATAGCATAGTGTCGTGGACGTCAGAGGCCAAACTAGTACTGACCATCAATCCATGGTCGTCATATCTGTTTCTCCGGCAAAGGCGGCTAGTTACAAGGAAAATATGTACGTAGTCCATGACTCTAGTGACCGTCCTCCCCATCCAATGTTGTTGTATCTGTCGTGCACCACGCGTCATGTCCAGCTCCAATAGACATTTGTTGTAGAAGAAAGAATAGGAGGTTCTTAGAGGGTGGCGTCTAGGGTTTAGGAACTTGGGATGGGAGAGAAGGAAATATGAGGACTTATATAGTGTGCTAGGGATAGGATCGCTAGCTAACTCTGGCGGAACTGGCGTGCGTATGTAGCTAACAAGAGCACAGTACCGTGGTTTTAAGCATCGGCAGAAACCAATACGTTTTGTCTTTTCAGAGCAGAATTGGAGGATACAGTTATATGGAATTCGTACAATTTCAAATGTACATATGTAGCTCCCATGTTCTAGGAATTAATACGAATCCGGATAAGTATACTGGAATACGATCCCGGATAAGTGTACGGACACAATATGAATATGGACACCATTTTTTCATGTCCACACAAAGTTGGTCGGCCCTAAAAATCTGATAATAGAGTTTCTAGAAATTGAATTTATAACTGCTTAACGGTAAAGAGGAAGAAGACAACAAGGCATTTATGGAGTTTCTAGAAATTGAATTTATAACTGCTCAACGGTAAACAGGAAGAAGACAACATAACATTTGTCCTCTAATCAATGAGGTTAAGTAACTACTAGAATTTAAGCGGCAAGTCCAGAAATAGGTTCAGTAACAACATGAGAGAAACTTTATTGACTAAACTTTTAACAGAATATATCTAGATATAAAATAATTGCAGCAAAGGGTGATAGTTGATATTAAATTTTTTTTAAAACTTATTCCTTATTGTTTGATCTATATGAATGTATGAAAGATAATTTATGCCACTAGTTTATAAGAATGACAATAAGGCTATAAGTCAGTATCTTTAATTAGTTGGTAGAAAGTGTTAAATTGTGCTTCTATATATCACATGTTAATCATATTTAGTACAGATCGATTTATCCCATAGTATTAAATTTGACAAGATTTTTATCATCAGTAAATACTAGTCATACATATTTCATCACTAGTAACTACTAAGTCATAACACAACATATTACCTTTCTGTATTACTCACCGGATTTCGTCACCTCGCTCGCCTGTATACGGGTTATAGAAGAAAAATTTCTTCCGTCTTCGCAGCTCTCAACGTGACTAATCTCCCATGGAGGTTGATGTAGAATAGGATGTTCTTCGTTCCGGGGATAAAAGGGTCCCTTCACATCACAAACAGAGCATCTCTTCCTAGCTTCTCGGCATTGGCTGCATACCAAAATATGTCCGCAGATAGAGATCCTCCCAAGCTTTGGCACTTGTCCAGTGATAGGATCTGGCGATCTGGGCTCTGGCATGTCGCACACATGACATTGTTCAGTTTTCTCCAAGTCGCCCTCTCCTCCTATGTTCCCGTCGCCATCTCCTCCTGGGTTTCCATCGCCTCTCCCTTCCGGCGTCAACTTGTAATCCCGCAACATGTACGTTACCATACAGGTATCGCACCTCCGATGTTTTCCTTGTTCAATACATAGGTAACATATCAAGTCAGGACAGAAACACGTCATTATAGGTGTGCTACATCCACAGAAACGACATTTTCCACTCCTTTTGCCCGACCCCTCAGAAGCCATGCTCCTACTGTCCCTCTCTCCTTTAGCTACTACTCGATCTAGAGAACAACGGAAGCCTCTCTTTTTCTTTTAAAAAAACTAAAGAGCACAACAGAAGACTCTCTCTCTCTCTCTCTCTCCGGGCACAGAAAGAGAGGGAGAGACTAGCTAGGACAGTACATGAGAAGTGAAGAGGGAGAATTCATTAGAAAGTTATGAAGTTAATTCCCATTCCTGTACCCTCATTGTTCACGCAAAAGTTAACTACAACAGTTCCTATACCTCATGTTCAGCTGAAAGTTGTGTCCGCTATTCTCCTTCTTAATGAGAAAGGTATGTCACCTCACTAGAAAGTTATGCCCGCTGTTCTCGTTCGTAATGAGAAAAGAGGGACACAACAGCATTGTCATGACTTTAGTATGAGTTTTTATTATTTGGGTTGGGATCAGTTGTCTAAACACTCCATGTCCAAAAAATCCCAGTTCTAGTTAGGAGGGGGCGGATCTATATAGGATCCAAGGGGGCCACAATGTTGATTATCATACTGAACTTTTTACATGTTTACAATATAAATTTGTTTGACCCTTTAATATAGAAATAATAAGTTAGCTCAAGTGATATTGTTTTGGGCTTTCAATTTAGAGGTTGCAAGTTAAATCTCACCTCTCACATAATCAAATATTTTACATAATTTATCTATAATATTTTGCTTCCTCTTTTGTAACAACTTAAAAATATTGACTTTTTTTTTCCTCATTTTTTTTTGGAGTTTTAGTACCTTTTTTTTGTTATTAAAGTCCAATTAACATGACAACTTTAAGGATTTCTACATATAGTATATGCCCCTCCATAATTTTAATCCTGGCTTCGTCCCTCCTAGTTATGTCCCCTCCCTAATACAATTGTAAATTATAAAGTGATCGTGGATATTATTTTTCCCTAAAAATTAGTGGGATCCAAGGTTTTTGGGACATCAAATCACTTATTATTGGGTTTTGTTAAGAACAATAACAATCATATTTTCTTTGGAGAGTACATCTACAATAAATTAAATTAATAATATTATTTTTAATATATATTTGGTTGTTACCAAACTAATCCTATTTTGAGAATAGAAAATTGTTGGTCCTAATCTCTCTCTAAATGAAAAGATGCTAACATTATGCTAATATTGTTCGGATAATATTTCTCGGATCTTGTTTATCTACGTTTTTTTCCCTTAAATTTCTAAAGAACAGTATTCATCTTCATCTACATTCTTGTTTCTATAATTATTTAAAATAAATAAATTCTGTTATAAGATCATATTTTTAAATTATAGTTAAAGCTTTCTTGTTGTCGTAAATTTGGACCACTATGTTTTCGTCTATCTCCCACAACTGTTTAAAATCATATAAAATAACAATATTTTTCTTTTTCTTTTTCTTTTTCTTTTTCTTTTTCTTTTCCTTCTTTAATTTCTAAAAAATAGTGTTATATTCACCTGCATATCTATCTCTACTTATTTAAAAAATTAAATTTTTTGGGTAAGATCCTATTTTGTTAAAAATAATATGTTAAGTTTTTTTTGTGTAAGATCCGATCACAACCTTTTGTTCTCATCCTCTCGCAAATTATTTTTTTTCCAAAATCATCTAAAATTTTACAAGCAAATCAAAAATAATAATTATCTTCACCTACATATTTATCTCTATAATATTATTTTTTTTTGCTGATAAAATTCTCCTATATATTTATCTCTATAATATCATTTCTGGTAAAATACTGTTATTTTAGATGATTTATTAGGATGAGACTCGCAGTGATCGGATTAAAAAAAAAACGTTTGAAATGTGATTTTAAAAGATAGAATCTTACAATAAAAGCTAAATATATAGGTGAAGATAAACATTGTTTATAAACTAGAGAGGGAATAAGATGGAAAGATATCGATCCAATCTTACAACAACAACCAAAACTTTAAATATTATTTTAGAATATAAGATATTACAATATTTTAAAAAAAAGTTTTATTTTTATAAATAATGTTTGAAATAAAAATGTAAGTAAAAGACACTATTTTTTTAGAAGAGGGAATAAGATGGAAAGATAGTTATCCAATCTTACAACAACAACAAAAACTTTAAATATTATTTTAGAATATACGAGGTTACAATATTTTTTAAAAAAAGTTTAATTTTTTAAATAATTACTGAAATAAAAATGTAAGTGAAAGGCACTATTTTTTAGAAAATCAAAGAAGAAAACAAATAGATAAACAAACCAGGTAAATATTAATGACGGTAGTCTTGGTAAAAAAGTTATCCGAATTTCAGTTTTTAGGGAGTTACGATTAACAAGAAGTATTTTACAACTTTCAAGAATTTTTTACGATAGGTTGCCGAATTTATCATTAATTTATAAAAAAAGGTTATATTTTAAAAAAATTATAATAAATTGAGAGTAGTTTTTGGAACCCATATTAAAAATTCTTCGACATTATAAATGCCTTCTTGGCATTTGCAATTCCCTTTTTATTTGGGTAGATATTTGGACCAACAATTTTAGATTTTCAAGATATGATTAATACCGAACTCGAGTGGCGCTTGTGGTTACCGAGGAGAGGTATAAGACTCAAGTTGGGTGGCGGAAGATCAATGGATCGAGGCACGAGGGCAATTCCTTCCATTTATTTGGTGGGAGTTGGGGGACAGTCAGCCCAACCAGCATCGTCGAACATTAGAAAAAGATAGGATTAATTGGGTAACAATTGTTTTTATTAAAAATTTATTATATATAGTACTTTCTAAAGGAAAAAAATTAGCTATTAATTGTTACCATGAAATGTTGATAAAAGACACTACTTTTTATAAATCAAAGAAGAAAACAAATAGATAAACTATAGTCTTGTTTAGAAAGTTATCCAATAGCCTTGGTAAAAATTATTCGAATGTATAGCAATTTTTCAGTTGGTTAGAGATTTGGACCAACAATTCCCATATCTTGTTATAACTCTTTTTTTCTTTGTTGTAAACAGAAAATAGTGTCACAACAAAATGATGCAGTACCACCATTTACACATGCAAGCTCCTTGTGCCTATTCTATATAAAATGTAGATCAATTCACAAGTAGCTTGAACAGAATTATGACCCTTCTCCAAATGATCCATATTTCATATTGAAGAAGCACTGCAGACAAAAAAAAGGAGTTAATGATGCTAGAAGTAGAATTTTTTTTCTTCCGAAAAGTCTACTCATCCCGAAAAAAAAATGTAGCACGATGTGATAGCGCCGAATTGGCTCAAAAACTAACCTCAACCCCCTTGCTTTAGGCCAATAAAAAGGCTAATCGAAGGCCGACATATAGGCGCAATTTCAGCCGTGGTTGAAACCGGCTATTTTTTTGCCTAGGATATCCTTGAACTCTGCAAGAGTGATCAAACTAGACCTCTGAAACTATAAGTAAACATTGAACAACATGCCATCTTCAATTATCCTCACATCTGACTGCACAACATGCAATCTTCAACTGTCCTCACATTTGACTACATGTTGTTGAAAGTCCCTTTCACTTCATCCACATTCAATCCCACAAATACACTGCTATAATGGAAATTATATTATACAAGATCTTCGCCATAATTATCACTACAAAAATACAACAAAAAAAATACTGTCAAATAGCGACATCTCTAGACATAAAACAACATCAGTCACCATATTAGCGTCAAGGCGTTGCATAGGCCGGTCGGTCCGGTTTTAGGCCCGGCTCAGACCCGGGCCGGTCAAATCCTGTTTGGGCCAACCCGAGCCCAGTCAATGACCCGGGCCGGCTCGGCCTGAGTCACCCACGGGTCCGAACTGGGTTTGGATTTTGGACCCAGTTGCCCGGACCGGTCCTGCCCGATTTGACTACGGGACCGGTCCGACTAAAACTGATCTAGCCTACCCAGACTGATCTGATCTATGGCCCGGTTCAGGTCCGATCCAGGTCCGATTTGGACCTTCTTTTATATGACCGTTTGGTCCAAAAAAGACCAAAATGTCCTCACTTTGAGGGCTATTTTTTTTATTGTTTTAAGGGTATTTCGGCCATTTTGCTGAAAATGACCAAAAATATGCTCATAACAATATTTTTTGAGGGTATTATGGATATTTTGCACTAAATTTTTTATATAATATGCAATAAATTTTCAAAATTAATCATACAAATTTTTCTCTCTTATAATATTTACAAGCACTCTAATATGAAGAGGCTATTTAATATCATGGATAATGATCAACTACCACAACAATCACAAGATCAACTACCACAACCTGTATCGCAATCTCAATCTTTACCACAATTTCAACCCGTACCGCAACAGGAGTTTGAATCTGAATCGAAAATTTGGCATCATTTTAGTGGAGTTTATAATGAGCACGAAAGTGGAGATACGAAAGAAGATACTCGACTAAAGTACGTTCTTGTTGAATGCTTGGTTCGAGTTGCATGGAAATACCATTCTGCAGGAGAATCTACTTGGGAGTGAGAAGATTCCATGCGGGAGCGATATCCACATCTATTCGCGAATTTCGGTAGGATTTAGTTTAATTAATCCTATATTATAGATTTTGCATGATAATGTTATTTTAATTTCGAGGACAAAATTTACTAAGGTGGATAGGTTATAAGCCCCTTGATTTTTTATTTTAAATTATTTTTACTTATTTATTTATTTTATATGAATAATTAATATTAAAATTATATTTTAAAGACAATAATGACTATGGTAGTACTTTACCGTAGCTTTGATTTTTGAAGCCCAACAAGTATTGATTTCTCAAATCTAAATCCATATTTCAATTCTAGATACGTCCACCTTCAATTTGATATATCATGTCCCATCCAAATTTGTTCTCCAACATTCTTTTGACTTTGCACAACTTCGGGTCAACTTAGGTCATTTTAACTATTTACCGTAATTCTATACTCAACTTCCAACTTGAGTTCGGGAGCCGACATAGATCAAAACCGTTTGACCCAATATATGATTTTGATCCTTTTTGAGTCTACTACGCACATGCCTAGGGTGTACCATCCATCGAGTTTTCATGTGCTATTTATTTGCAAGTGGCACATGAGACCCATTACTTATTTTTCTGGGTTCATTTTGACTAGAAATTCTATTCGGACCCTAACCTAGCCAACTGTCACGACCCGTACCCAGAATTTGGACATGAGTCGTGGGTATATCCAGCCTACTCCGTAGTATCGGCGGTAGAATGCTGTCTAAACCTCAATAAATTCATCCAATCACAACCACGCAGTTTATATATATTATATCACTTCCAATTTCACAGATGTATTAAGAACAACTAAAATATACTCGATCACAGCTAGAGAGAACGGATGGAAAAGCAAAACTAAATAATCTCAAAAAGTCGAATAATACTAAGTGATAATCCACTGATCTAACTCAAATAATCCTCAAATAAAATAAACAACTAAAAAGGTTCCTGAAGACAAATCTGGCCAAAACTAGATATCATCTAACTAGCTATCATCTGCAGATGGCAACTCCGTTAAGGTCGCGTCCGGATCACCCTGTATGCCAAAATCAATCTCTATAGTATGCTCATAATAAGTGGTACATAAGTCTTCTAAATCATCACCTAAAAATAGTTTATCCAGTCAGGATTGGAACAAGTACACATATGACAAGCTATTCAAAACATGATAAAAGTTATAAAACATGAAAATAACATATGTGATATAAACTGACTAGCCAAACTGACATCATGGCATATCAAAAAAAAGAAACAGATAAACTCTATAACAAGATATAATAACTAGAAAGAAACATTTAAATATGATAACATAGCATTTGGTGAAGAAAATAAGATGAATCAAGTGAATCAACACCTATATATGTGTGTTGAAATATCGTGTTCGACATATGAATGACTAATGGATAAATCTGGCCAACCACACGTGTCATGTGCGACAGCTATTCACCACAAAAGACCATGGGATGAAAGGGTAGTTCACACATCTACTAAGATATTTTCTCGCCCGACAAGTACTCATAGATTCAAACAAGTGACAAACACAGTAATCATGTAATGCATTAGTCACGAACATAGTAGTGATCACGAAATATAACATGTAAGAAATCCATAATAATTACCCTATGTAACAAGCGTGTCAGCAAAACAAGAGATGCATATGTATAACATGTAATGGAAAAACTATCTGGAATTGAAAGCAATTAGTATATATACTTGTATGTGGTCTTGTACTGCGAATACGGGTCGAGCACTGAGTCAAAGTCCTAAGAACCTATATTATGAATTAACCAAATTAATAGATATAATTTGGAAAATAACAATTTACCTATTTTATGTTTAGCTTCTAGGTCCATCACTTATATACTCCTTAACTTACCTATCTAGATCTATCAGTGTAGATTTCTGGACTCCTGGCTCAACCTATATGGGTTTGCAATTTATGCTATCCATTAGTTACCTATATGTTGCCTAGGTTCATGCTTATGCAGGTATATATGATACCTAGTACAAACTGGTTTATGAACTTTTCCCTCCATGCGAAAACTAGTATTGCTACTATCTAGATGGTAGTTGCTACCTATTCCCAAACTACATACTACTATTTGCGAGAACAACAGTTTTACAAAAAAAAACTTGTTTATAAACTAAGAAAGAAAGGTACAAAAGTACAGATTGATTTTTGGGAAAGTACAACTATAGGAATCTGATCAGAAGATGATCACTTTATCCCTTGGACGATGCGATGTTGAAGACAAAAGTCTCTGGGGAATGCTGTAACAATTTGCTCGGGAGATTATGATCATTAGTGATGATTGTGAGGTGATTTGAAACTCTATTTATAGAGTTATGAAATAACTGTCAGCCAGTTATTTTGATTGGCACACACAGCGATTAGTGCACCATCATCCTTTGCGCGAACGGTTAACTTAACTGCATAGGATGCATGACATTCTGTGAGAGAGATGCACGTGATCATAGGCAGTATCGTGTGTACATTCTTCGAGATTAGTAACATGCGTGCCACGTCATCTAACTGCTTCTGGATGATGATTGATTGATTAGCACCAATTACTGAATAGCGCCGGGCGCTATTTGCTATTTTGATGCTCTCTGTTTTACTGATTACCTTAAGCCAAATAAAGATGGTGCATGGCAGCTGTCAATCATTATGACAAATCTTACACAATCTCCTCGAGCGCCGTACGTTTGGGATTCGAAAAAATTTCCTCGATGACGTGCTGTCAATCATGATGATAGTCATTTAGTTTTCCGAGAAGACTGCCATATGTCAGCCATCACTACCTAAGTACAACGCCTACTGATTCTATGTGCCATCTGATGACCAGTGCCATTTGATGATTTGATTCTTTGTACCATTTATGAGTAGTGCATGGTGATAGTTTATACTTTTTGAGCTTCTACAAGACCCCCTTCAAAGTTTTTAAATTTGAAAAACTTCAAATTTTGGAATACTTTGAATAAGAAGCGCTTCTGTGTGACTGGCGCATGTAACTGACCCCAAGTTTTTGGCACAATTAGCGTGACTGTTACACTATACTTCGGCTATAAATAGCTCTGAGGAGAGAGAGAGAGAAAAGTTTTCTCAAAAACTTTATCTCTCGAGCTCTTGTCTTATTCTTTCTCTCTTCTTCTTTGAAGCTTTCATGGTGCCCAAGGGAACCGCTGCTGAAAAAGGAAAGAAAGCGGCTAGAGCTACGTCGCGTGTGTCTTCGTTGATGGTGCTACAGCATGTCATGCCGTCGACGAGGGGCGAAGAGGCCAACCCAGCCCTTGAAGGTGAGAAGATCGATTGGGAAAGACGAATAGAATGTTCGTGCCATTCACGTGCAGCGCGATCAAGGGCCAACAACGATCGCCTCTTTCAGAGTATTGGTTTGTACTTTTTACGCACGTTCTCAGGGAGATGAGAGAATGATAGAAACACTGCTTGATTGTAATCTTGGCGGAGATTAAATTAAAGAGGACCCGATTGACGCTGCCTCCAACCCTGATCAGAATGAAACTCACACTCAAGTATTAACCCAAGATTTAGTGGCCAAGGAAGGTCAAGTCAATACAGAGGGTGAAGATTACCCAAATGAAGGTGACTAGTGATGCAAATCAGAGTTTCGATGAACTGCCAAGTGATGAAAATTCTGATGTTGAGGTTGAGGGCGACAAAAGCCCAGGTGATGATGAAGATGAAGATGAGGAAGACGATGTTGATATCGAAGGAGATCTCGATATTGAGGGTGATAAAGACTTGACTGAAGGTCTTAAAAATAATGAGGGTGATGAAAACCCTAAATTTGATACTGAAGGGATTCAGACCCCGATCGACCACATCTTTGAAACGAAAGGGGCAGAAATAGTAGCCCCAGGTGGCCAAGCTGAATCAGGGGCTGGTAGCAGCCATTTCATGTTCGGAGGCTCAGAGGCTGGAAGTAGCCAAGCGGACATGTCTGAGAACACCATGATGAGGCCTATCACAGAACGAGATACATAACCTCGTGAGACTCCATATATGCCTCTAGGCTCATGTAAATTTCTAACTTTATTTACCATTGCTCCTTTGATGCTATTTGATATGATGTATAATGATTGTATGTTTTGATTGCAGAGGGTCCCATAGGGATTATTACTGTATCCCCGTTGACTTCTACGGCTTTCATCCTCAGCTCCACTATGGCTCCCTCAGATATGGGGACTTATGCTATGGAAGGAAATTCTTCACTGATGCCTGCACCAAGATTTTTTAGAGTACAAGCTGTAATTCCTCCCTCTTCTGTGGAAGGAGGAGTTCTTGCTGAAGTGGCAACACCTGGTATGTCAGCGATGGCCAACAACATCGTTGAAACATATACAAATACCTTCTTCACCTGCCTAAGCACCCTCGTTCACATGGCCATAGATAAAAGCCATACTTACGATTCAGTACGGAATACTTCTTCTTTTGCAATTGAGGCCATACATGGTCTTGGAGACCTTGAAAGGATCAGCTACTTGGAGCATATTTTGGATAAGCTTAAAGAGCCTATCAACTCTTTTCAAGATCTGATGAGGGGTAATATACAGAAGCTAGTAGATGCAGAATGTGAGGCCCTAGCTCGTGAATTCGAGAAACGACAAGTCGCTCTGGACAATGCTGTAATTACCTTCTCAACACGATCTGCAGAGATGGAAACAAACATCGCTAAAGTTACCTCCTCCGTTGAGCGTCACAAGGCAGAAGCAGCAGTGAAAAAAAAAGAAGCGCCAAGGGCCAAGCTCATCTTCAAGAACTCGAGGCTGAAATGGCCAAACTTCGTGAGGCAATCTCATCAGCCAAGAAGCGTGAGGAAGAAGAGCTTGAATTATATTAAATTGCCTCCAGTCGTCCGGATGATCTGATCAGGCAGCGAAATATTTTTCTCGAAGTTCAAGGTGCAGAGGTAGAACTTCAAGTCAAATTAATGCAACCTTTGCAGCCAGATACTAGGAGGGACTTGGCCAGAAAGAAGGTAACCGACTCCAGGATGGAAAGAGCAGAATCTCTGAAGAAGCTGATTACCAATCTTAGTACCCAGCCCTCAAATAAAGTTATCAAGATGTAATAACTTTTTGCTTTGAACATTTTGATAAATGCAATGAGTTTGCATGATATGAAATGAAAATTAATAATGTTTTTCTAGCTCTATCACTTATTGCATATCTTTTTGAGACACAAGTAATAGATACGAGTAGGAAATATGTTCAGAGGTACTGGACATGACTTATCTCTTGAAAAATAACAATACTCATTATATATGTTCAGAGGTAATGTGCACATGACAGAATATAATTTTGAAATATTGTCATTTCTAGGACGACGTTATCAGAGGTGATATGGACGTAACAAGTCGTTTGATATAGATAGTATAATTCAGAGGTGATATGGACGTGAACTCATATATCTGTTAATTATCCTTGGGTCAACTGGGACTCAAGAGTAGGAATCTTTTAAAATAGATGAGTTTCAAAAGATAATGTTTGTAATGATGGTTACAAGCAGACTCCGCTAGAGATTTTTGATGATTTGAGGTAAGTACAATATTCGGTACACACTCTCAAATATGGTATTTCTTCAGGAATTTGTCGTTGATAGGCATCATAGCTTTTTGGCCATCCATCCTGGTTAGTTATAGGCTTCGTTTGAGAAAACTTTGCTTACAACGTAGGGACCTTTCAACTTTGATTCGAACTTGCCCTTGCTCATGTGTGTCATAGTCATAGGACGTCTGACAGTAAGGACTAGTTTGCCTTTTTAAAATGCTTGTACTTTGACTTTACGGTTAAAGGCTTTTGAGATTCGAGCTTGATATAGCTTAATGTGTTATTGAGCTAATAGCGGCTTCTCGTCAAGTGCTTCAAGCTTCTGAAGTCGAAGACGATCATTGTTGTCTATTTGAGTTCATTGGCAATAGCAATCCTTAGAGAAAGAATTTGAATCTCCAATGGCAGGATAGCTTTACATCCATATACCAAAGAGAAAGGTGTACAACCCGTCAGAGTGCGTACTATAGTATGGTAGGACCATAGACATTCTCCAAGCTTTTTGCTCTAATTGTATTTATTGGCAGAAACAAACTTCTTGAGAAGCATGATGATTGTTTTGTTAAATGCTTCGGCCAAGCCGTTAGCTGCAGGATTATAAGCCGTCGAAGCAACATTGTTAATTCGATTGTTATCACAGAATCGAGTAAACTTCTGACTAACGAATTGAGGTCTGTTGTCATGAATAATTCTCCGAGGAACGTCGAATCGATAGATTATGTGATGTTTGATAAAGTTGATGACACTGCTTGTTTTGACTTCAGCTAAGGGTATAGCTTCTGCCCATTTTGAGAAATAATCAGTTATGGCTAGGATAAACCGATGTCCTCGAAATAATGGCGGGTTGATAGGACCGATAACATCCATACCCCAGGCTTCAAAGGGCCAAGATGCTATAATTGGATGTAGAAATTCTGATGGTTGATGGATGAAATTTGCATGGATTTGACATGCTCGACATTTTCTTGCATATTCAATTGCGTCCGTTACCATGGTAGGCCAATAATATCCCATGTGTCGGATACGATCTTGAAGCTTAGGACCAGGTTGATATGCACCACAGACCATCATGAGCTTCACATAGTATTTGCTTTGCTTCATCTTTCGCAAGACAACATAAGAGCATACCATTAAATGATCGCCAATAAAGTGTTTGGGAAGTGTAATTGTAATAGAATCGAATCAACAGCCGGCGGATCATTGTTGCTTCTTTGGGATCTTCGAGTAAGATAACATATACCTGCGAAGTCGATAAAGGGAGTTCTCCAGTCTTCACTAGTAGTACAAATCTTGATTGAATTGCTGAACTCAACATTCAAATTATTCTCTATACAAAATAATTCTCTGTTAGTTATGACAATCAGTTGTTGTCTCTTTATCGGGATCGTCGGTACTGCTACTAGGTTAGCAAGTGCATCAGCTTCTGTATTGCTCGCTCGGCGTAGATGTTCGATGAAAAATTCTTTAAATGATGTGGCCAATTTGACTGCTTCTTTCTGGTACTGAATGAGATCTTGATGTCGAACTTCATACGTGCCTCTAACCTGATTGACGATCAGCTTAGAATCTTTGTATACATCTAGATATTCGATATCCAACTATTTAGCCAATTGGAGATTGATGAGTATAGCATTGTGTATTCAGCAACATTGTTACAGCATGACTCATATAAAGAGTAGGCTCTCTAAATGGCTAATCCTTCTGGTGATACAAGGACAATCCTAACTCCAGCGACAATGGTACCATTAGGTCCAATTCTTGATGCATCGTCAAAGAATAGACGCCAAGCAAGAATTCCTTCTGAGATCATGTTAGATTCCAGAGTTTCATCAAGAATTTTGTCATAGAGATTAGAAGTCTCCAGGATTGGATGAGCAGCCAAGAAGTTAGTTAGGGCTTGCCCTTTAACAGACTTTTGTGGGACGTAGACCATATCATATTGTGCTAACAATATGGCCCATGTAGCAAGTCTAAAATTGAGTGTACTGGGTTTTTTCATCAAGACTCGTAAAGGATTGACCCTAGAGATGACATGAATGGTCTGGCTTGTGATAAAGTATCGTGTTTTCTGGACAGCGAACATCAATGCTAAGCATTCTTTTTCTACCGGGCTGTATCGATGTTCAATACTGATCATTGTGCGACTGAGATAGTAGATTGCCTGCTTATGACCTTCCTTGCTCTTCTGGGCCAACATGGCACCTAGGGAGTGATTTATTGCTCGAACATACATCAGGAAAGGTATCCCCGTGATTAGTGGAACTAGAACCATAGGATTCATCAGATACCGTTTTATGTCTTCAAATGCTTGCTGGCATTCGTCAGTCCAAACGAAAAACACACCTTTCTTCATCAGTTGAGTGAATGGTCTGCAGCATCTAGAGAGATTCGAGATGAATCTCTAGATGTACGCAAGCCGTCCCTGGAGTCCTCATAACTCTTTTAGGTTGCATGGAGGACGTATCTCTTGAATGGCTTTGACTTTTTTAGGGTCAACGTGTATACCCTTAGAGGTAATAACGAATCCGAGGAATTTGCCACTAGAGACTCCCAGGAATGACTTGGTGGGATTCATCTTAAGTTGATGATGGCGTATTAGACCGAAGATAGTTCTAAAATCTTGGATGTGATCTTCTTTTAGACAACTTTTGACATCAATATCGTCAATATAGTATTCTACAGTCTTCCATAAATGCTCATGGAAGATGGTGCTCATAGCCTGCTGATAGGTGGCACCAGCATTCTTGATACCAAAGGGCATGATTGTGTAGCAGTAGACTCCTAGAGGAGTGCAAAAAGACGTATGGTTTTCATCTTCAGAATTCATCTTGATCTGATTATAACCAAAGAATCCGTCCATGAAAGACATTTGTTCGAACCCGTAGGTATTGTCGATCATGACATCAGTGATCGGAAGAAGAAACTCATCCTTGGGACAAGCTTCATTAAAGTCTCTAAAGGCAATGTAGACTCAAACCTTCCCTATTTTTTTCATAACTGGAACGACGTTAGCTACCTAGTCTGGGTGCTATTCTTCTTTGACAAAGCCACAAACGATAAGCTTCTTGACTTCAGCTTCTATGGCATCCATCATGTCATATTGGAATCGACGTTGTTATTTTTTGACTGGCCTTGCATTTGGCAGGATGTTAAGCTTGTGAGTAGCGATCTGAGGATCTAATCCTAGCATGTCTTCTTAGCTCCAAGTAAATACGTCGATGTATTCCCTGATGAGCTAGATCAGTTCCTGTTTGTCTGCTTCTGGAAGATATTTGCTGTTGAAGATTGGCCTTGGAGAGGCTTCGTCTCCGACGTCGACCTGGACTAATTGATCTTCAGTGGGTAGTTCTTTTTATTCGAAACGAAGCTCCCATTGAGTGTCCATTTTTTGTGCCCAAGGATCTGTTTTGGGGGTCTCGATGAAGTCATCGTCGTCTTCTGAAAATTCAGCGATCACCATATTAGAAGATAGAGTCACTCGATGGATGTGTCCTATGCTGGTGTCTGAATCCCATGAAGTAGAATCAGAAGAATTAGATCGTTCTTCTTTGTCTGACTCAGAAACATCTTGGGTCATAATTGGCGTAATGTAGCCCAACCCACGCTTTGTCTTATTGTAATATTGTGATGACTTTCCTTTTGGGGCAAGTATACCAATAGAAGTTCGTCTTCCCTTACCACTATTGAGGCCAGATTTAAAATTGTAGCCCATCTTTTGGATAATGTTCTTAGATTGTTGACTGTAGCGACGTAGTTAAAGTCGTCCGCTATCGTCGTTTTCGGATTCGCTATCAAATGCAGCCTTTTGATTTAATCCTTTGCTGAAGAGAATAGGATGTTCATCTTTCTTCCGAAAGGGAACTAGAAAGAATATGTCTTGTACTGGTTCATGTGATACTTTCTCTTGGAAAGATCAAACTGCTCCCAAGGTAACTGGTTCAAAGTTATCCAAGATTTCTAGATAATAATGAGTATAATAAATGACATCGGTCTACTACAAAAGAGATGCTACTTTATTGATATTTACATCATCATTTACAATGGTGTTCTTAACCTTAGCTGATGGCTTGCTAAGATTAATAACAAGAGGAGAAGAAGTAGGAGGCTTGTTACGACGAAGGTCGATAACAAGAGACTTAGAAGAAGTGAGCTCCCTATGTTCCTTCTTTTCAGTAGGAAGCGGTCCGGTAGAAGGATAGAGATTGATAGTCAGCATCTGTGAAGATGAGGGACAAAAAGTGCGTCCCTTGGCTGTAATCACCAAGACATTGTCTAGATTGTCCTTTTGATCTTCCTCGGTGTCCATGGCCAATACAACTTTCATAAACTCCTCTTTATACATTCCGGAGTCTGTAAAATAGGCCTCGATACCACGAAAAGGATTGAGATCAACAATCTCTTTCTTGACTTCACTATTGTTATCAACATATTTGATGCATTGATGGAGAGTTGATGGTACGATATTATGTTCATATAACCACGATCTTCCTAACAAAGCATTGTAGGAGCCATTATTGTCATTTACATAGAAGGTGACTTTTGTACGGAGATTGCCGATTTGAACTTTTAGACGAATCTTTCCCAATGGGTTATTCCTTCCTGAATTGAATCCAAGAATAGTTGTTATCATCACAGAGAGGTTATGAACTGGAATCTCCAATGCATCCAAAAATTATTTTGGCATGATACTGAGTACAGATCCAGGGTCAATCAGGATGCGATCGACTTTTATGGTATCGATATAACCTGTGAAATAGAGAGGTCGGTCATGTCGATTGTCCTCCATAAGCATATCATCTTAGGTGAAAGTGATATTGGGAATCAGTTCCATCACACTATGGCAATGAGAACATGCCACCGATTCCTCATCTATTTTCTTGAGATGTGCCAGACAGACGTCAGCTTGCATTAAAGCTTCGCTCAGTGATAGGTGATTTCTCTCTCAAGTTTGGAACTAAAGAAAAAGCAAGGAGGGTGATCGCTTGCACATTGATTAGCTCTTGAATCTTACGCTTAAGTACATAACAGGCTCTAGTTGGATGTCCCAGAAACCTGTGATACATACAATATTTGGAATTTTCAGTTTTATCTACTTTATCTGACAGTTTAGCTTCAGGTAATTGAAGTTAATTGCTTTTGATTAGATAGTCGAATATGCTCAAGACATCGTCCTCGTCGAAGAAATATTCTTCTTTAGGACGCTGTGCTCTCTATGGAGGTATTATTGTTACAGGTGTTGATTGACCTATATTGATGGCCCAGGCTTCTTTGCTTTTGCAGTTGTTTTGACGACCACTATTGCTAGTAGTAGGATGTTCATCTTTTTTAAGATTAGACATTTAGATGCCCAATTGCTTGAATTTATCAACACATCTTCAGCCACTTTGGTACTCACTATAAAGGAGCCCCAATCTTGGAATTGACTGGGTCCAGTCCACATGCTGATTATAGATAACAAGTTTGATTTTCATGTATCAATAGTCAATGTTGTTGGCCCATTGGTCATGGTCAAACCTGATTTTAATAATTGATCAAACTCTATCTCGATATAAATGCAAGGCAATTAAGATATTTACCTACGACGTTTTGGACACTGCTCAACAATGGATATTTAATATGTTCAAGACCGAAGCTGTTCCGAAGCTATTTGCCATTCAGAATGTATTTCCTTCAAAGCAATGTAATTTTTCATTTTATTGAGTCTAGAAATACATTGTACACCAAGTCGTACTGGCAAATAGGCTGTCCGGGATCGTTTTTCAAAATTTCCCTATCCTTTTAAAAATAACCTACGTTTTTGAAAAACATCATTTTTACAAAAAGCTTCTGAAGGACTTTTCAAAAAGCCAAAATAATTTTCTCAAAATCAACTGGCAGAACCCTAGCTGAACTCGGCCAGATTTCGGCCAAGTTGAACGTTATGTGAACGTTTGATTTTGAACTTGGTCACCCTTCAGTTGCGGTTTGTTACAAAGAGTCCTGTCCGAATTCTGCCCGAATTCTGTCAGAGTTCAGTCTTTGGAAAAACTATAAATAGAGAAAGATTTCGATCATTTCAAAACACCAATTCACTTTCAATCTCTTCTCTTCTAAAGCTTACATTTTCTCCAAAGAGTTCTCAAAAGCTTACATTTTCAAACCCCAAGCCAGTTACAATCCTCTAGTCGATTTGCCAGTACGGTACGGTCTAGAAGTTTTAGAGCGATTGTAATCAAAGGCTTGATTGAAGAACAACTCTTCACAATTGAAGTTGGTCGAGTTCTTCGTATCAAAGCTCGCGTCTGTAGAAGTTGCAAGGACTTCGTAAGAAAACTTATGATATTTTCCAATAGTGGATTCAACTGGAAGCTAGAGTTCTTCCGACTGGACTAGTCCTCACAAGAGGGAAACCAGTATAAATCTTGGTGTTTACGTTTGCCTTCTGATCACTTTTTATTTCTGTCATTTATTTTGTGATTATTATTATATCTGTGATCTAACTGCTAACGAGTTTTTTAATTAGCAATATTCTACTGCCTACTCTATTCACCCCCCTCTAGAGTATTCTGCTTTACGATTTCGTTCCTACAATTGGTATCAGAACGGGTCGTACAGGTAAAACAAGGTAAAATTGCAGTTATATTCAATTGTTATATAGATCACAGGATTACACGTGCCAACTGTGAAATTCACAAGTGAAGGCCAAGCCACAAACAGACCTCCACTGTTTGACGGCACTAATTACACTTATTGGAAAACACGTGTGACTTTCTTTTTGAAATCTCTTAATTTTGACTTATGGTCCATAGTTATTGATGGCTATAAAAAGCCCCCTCGTATTAATGTTGATGGTGTTTTAGTTGAAAAACCCCCATGACAAATATACAGAGGAAGAAAAGAAAAATGCCAGTCTTGACGCACGTGCTATTAACGCTTTATTTTGTGCTTTAGATAGAACTGAATTCAACAGGGTGTCCACTTGCACAACATCAAGCGAAGTGTAGAAACTTTTCGAAGTAACCCACGAAGGAACAACACAAGTCAAGGAGTCAAAGATCAGCAGACTTACTCAGGAGTACGAGGCGTTCAAAATGAAGCCAAGTGAATCAGTCACTCAGATGTTTACAAGATTCTTGGATATTGTAAATCCTTTGTCTTTACTAGGCAAGGATTACAGTAACCATGAGAAGATTCGCAAACTTCTACGAGCTCTTAAAAAGAACTAGATTCCAAAGGCTACAACAATCATTGAAGGGAACGACCACTCAACAATGTCTCTAGAAACACTCATGGGTAAGCTACTCACTCACTAGTTAGAACTTCAATACTTTGAAGATGCTACACCAAAGGAGAAGTCAGAGAAGTGGATCGCTCTCAAGGCTCAACATAGAAGAATTGTCGAAGACGACTCTGATGCCAGCAACTCCGACTCTGAAGATCAAGCTCTTCTGGTAAGAAAATTCAAGAAGTTCATGAGATTTAACAGCAGAACAAAAGAGAGCAACAACAACAACGAGGAAGATCCTATTTGCTACGGATGCAAGAAGAAAGGACACATGAAGAAAGACTGTCCAACAGCATCATCATCAAAGAAAAGCAGCAAATATGACAAAGGCTACCTGAAGAAATCTACATCAAGGAAGTAGGCCAACACAAGCATATGGCATGAAAGTGAAGCCAGCAACTCAGAAGACGAACAATCGGATGACACTGCAAATGTATGCTTGATGGCTTGCGATCAGGTAATTACTAATCCTCTATTTGATCCTTATGATGATTTCACCTTTGAGCAACTAGGAGAGGCTTTCAGTGACCTGCTAAATAATTACATGAAACTGCGTAGTAAATATAAAACCTCTAAGAAGGTACTCAAAGAGTACAAAGGTGAAATAGGAAGACTTACCGACCTACTAGATCATGTTAGAGATAATGACTCTTCAAATGAGTCTGGTGAGCTTTCATCTATTAAGTTGTTACACGAGACTGTTAAGCTATCCGAAGAAAAAGACCAAACTATTATCAGTTAAAGGAAGACCTATCTAAGGAGAGAAATAGTCTACAGTGTGCATAGGTCAGATTAGAATCACTCACATCTGACTATACTAGATTATATGACACTTCCAAAAAGTTGGAAATTAGTTTAAGAAAACGGCCTGAAGTTGCTGCTTCCTATTCTAACACGTGTCAATTACCGAATCATCGGAACACGCCCAACACTGTCAGACCAAACCATACCAAAACTATGCCCAATAAGACAAATAGGCATGCATTCTTCTATACTAGAAAACTAAAACCTACCAATCATGCACCTCACACTACTTTCAATACTCAACATACTAAATGTCATTATTGTGGCCTCATTGGTCATATATCTTCTGCATGTAGAATCAGAAAGTTAGTAGATTTAAATATTTATACATGGATGCCAAAAACTAACCAGTCAGGACCATACAAGAAATGGGTACCAAGAGTTTCGTCTGCAAATTGTTTTGTAGGTGGGATGCCCTTCACATGCTAGGAGCAAATAGATCCTCGACAGCGGTTGCTCACGGCACATGACCGGTGACGCTTCATTATTCGCAATACTATCGAAGAGGAATAAAGAAGGATACGTCTCCTTCAGTAATAATTTAAGAGGGTACATAATCGGTATCGGTGACATTGGTAAGGCTCCCTATCCAGTGATGAAAGATGTTTGTCTAGTTACCGAGTTAAAACATAATCTGCTCAGCATAAGCCATTTAGCTGATCACGGTTATGGTATTAACTTCATAAAAGATAAATGTACTATAATTGATAGTTCAACTGGTAGTACTATATTTGAAGGTATTAGGGAAGACAACATATATATTTTCTATTTGTTGGAAGATGCTAACAAAGCAGGTAGATGTTTGTTGGCCAAAAACGTTGAGAGTCAACTATGGCTTATGAGACTCGGTCATGCAAACATGGATACAATTTCAAGACTATCTACAAAGAAGTTGGTACGCGGCATACCGGATATTTCTTTCAAGAAGAATACGGTATATAGTGAATGTAAAAAGAACAAAGCTACCAAATCCGCATTCAAATCCAAGAATGTTGTAAGTACCACTAGACCTTTACAACTGTTGCATATAGATTTATTTGGACCAAGTAGAATTGCTAGTCTAGGTGGTAAGTTATATGCATTGTAGATGATTTTTCTAGATATACATGGGTTTATTTTCTTGCACGCAAGAACGATGCATTATCAGAATTCGTCACCTTTTGCAAGAAAGTACAGAATAAAAAAGGGTTCATGATTACTCGCATTCGTAGTGATCATGGCGACAAATTTGAGAATGCAGAATTCAAACAATTTTGTGACACACACGGTTATCTACATGAATTCTCTTGCCCTAGGACTCCGCAATAAAATGGAGTTGTGGAACGTAAGAACAGAACTCTATCTGAAATGGCTAGAGTAATGTTAAATCAGTTTAGTCTACCTAGATACTTATGGGCTGAAGCTGTAAATACAGCGTGCTATATTCTCAATATGGTTCTAATTCGACCTATATCGAAGAAGACTCCCTATGAACTATGGTTTGATAGAACACCAAATGTTTCATACTTCAAGATCTTTGGTTTTAAATGTTTTATTCTTAATACTAAAGATAATTTGAGTAAATTTGATGAAAAGGCCGATGAAGGTATATTTTTAGGTTATGCAGCAAAGAGCAAAGGATATAGAGTCTTCAACAAAAGAACCATGATCATCGAAGAATCTATCAATGTCAAGTTTGATGAGCTAAATCAATACTTAGACGATGATGACAATGAAGACTTAATCACACCAAGTACAGCTACTGCAAAACCTTCACACAAAGATGCAGAACCATCACATCAGGCATCAGATGAACCTCCAAGCAAAGAAGCCGGAACTAGTAATCTTGAGACTACACCAAAAGAGATGAGATTTCTTGCTAATCATCCAAAGGACTTGGTAATTGGTGAGATTACCAAGGGTGTAAGTACTCCTTCCTCGAATAAAGATATAGCTTCTTGTGTTGCTTTTGTTTTGCAGTTTGAACGCAAAAATATTGATAAAGCATATAGTGGTAATTTTTGGTTAGATGCTATGTAAGAGGAATTAAACCAATTCGAACGGAATCAAGTTTGGGAACTTGTTCCCAAGCCCATTGATCATCCAGTCATTGGCACCCGATGGGTATTCCAAAATAAACTGAACGAGAATGGTTTAGTGACTCGTAATAAGGCTCGACTCGTAGCTCAAGGATACAATCAAGAAGAAGGTATCGACTACGATGAGACTTATGCCCCAGTTGCGAGATTAGAATCCATTTGCATGTTATGTGCATTTGCATGTTTTCATAATTTTAAGTTATTTCAAATGGATGTCAAAAGCGCATTTTTAAATGGTTTTATAAAAGAAGAAGTTTATGTAGCTCAACCTCCTGGTTTTACTAATTTTAAATTTCCTGAATATGTTTTCAATTTGAAGAAAGCCTTATACGGTTTGAAACAAGCCCCTCGTGCTTGGTACGATCGTCTAACATCTTTTCTACTTGATAACGATTTTTCAAAGGGAAAGGTTGACACAACTTTGTTTATAAAATCTTTGAATAACAATATTCTTTTGATTCAAGTCTATGTAGATAATATTATTTTTGGATCTACTGATGAATCTCTTTGTCAAGAATTTTTAAAGTGTATGCAAAATGAGTCTGAGATAAGCATGATGGAAGAGCTGAAATTCTTTCTCGGACTGCAAATCAAACAAACCAACAATGGGACGTTCATAAATCGAGCAAAGTACACAAAAGATCTATTAAAGAAGTTCGACATGGAAGCATTCAAGCCACTTACACTCCAATGACGACTTAAACCAAGCTTGATATGGATGAACAAGGCAAACCCGTTGACATACGTAAGTATTGAGGTATGATCGGTAGCTTGCTATATTTAACTGCTAGTCGACCAGACATTATGTTTAGTGTTTGCTTATGTGCACGCTTTCAAGCTAATCCTAAGGAATCACATTTGTGCGCAGTTAAGCGTATCTTTCGATACCTTAAAGGCACTTTTTTTGTCGGCTTATGATATCCCAAAACCACTCGTTTGACCTGACCGGTTATTCTGATGTTGATTTTGCCGGATGCAAAGTACATAAAAAAAGCACTAGCGGCACATGTCATTTTCTAGAAAAAGCTCTAGTCTCTTGGTTTAGTAAAAAGCAAAACTCTGTTGCATTATCAACAACCGAGGCTGAGTATATCGCCGCAGGACGTTGTTGTGCACAAATTTTGTGGATGAAACAAACTTTAGAAGACTATGGTTTACATTTTTACACACATACCCATTTTCTGTGACAACACTAGTTCTATTAATTTGACTAAGAATCCAGTATGTCACTCTCATACTAAACATATCGAGATTAGACATCATTTTCTTAGAGATCATCAACAAAATGGAGATATAGACCTTGTATATATAGACACACAGAATCAATTAGCTGACATACTCACAAAACCTCTAGCAGAAGATCGTTTCAATTATTTACGTCGAGAATTAGAAATTTTAGATATCAATAATAAAAATTAATTTTGTTTTATTAATTAATTTATTCAATACTCAAAAACTGTTTTCGAGACAAGCCTAAAACGAATCTGTCTGTCACCACGACTACGGTCGAAGCGAAGTGGTACTTAAGAGTTCCCCGGTACACCTCCGTTAGCTGGGACAGTACTCCTACAGCTAATCTGAGACAGATGCTGAGTAAAGAATATTAATTTATAAAATAATATTAATTATATTATTTTGAGATTTAAAATTACTAAACTCTGAATTAAACATTTGAAACGAATTAATAAAAAAGATGTGGCCCATTGTTATTTCTTTTATATATATATATATATATATATATATATATATATATATATAGCCAGGCAACCCTTGGCAAATTCGGCCCGAGTTCGGTTCGAATTCGGCCATTGTTCGGCTGGGTATATATATGTACCAGCTAGAACCCGAGGCCCCCATCTTCTTCATTCTTCTAAACTACATCAAACAGTAGCAGCAGCGCCCTAAAAACCCTAGCTCTTATCCACCTTTGTTCTTCTAATCCGCGTAGAGATCTTCATCCAAACTTTGGATTCGTGCGGAGAATTTTGTCCTCTACAACATATGCAACTCTCAGAAGGTATAATTCCTTCTCTCCTCCACTTTCTAATTGTTAGAGTTTCTAGATTTTGGGATAGAATACCTAAGGGATTCAACCCTTTCAAGAGGAAGAAGACCAATGCCAGTGAAGAGGCATCGTCTTCGGATCCGCATACGGATTCCCTCTTTTCTTCGGTCCAATCGGATGACGGTGCATCGGACGAGTTTTACTTCAAAACTCCTGACCAAGCCCTATTGTGGTATGCCGATTTCATTATGCGTACTATTTGTATCGGATCTTCGATCAAGTGGACTGTCTTTCCCGACCACCATCCTTACTTTGAGGCATTAGGGTTATAACACTTTATTTCTTTACAATTCCCTATAGCTACTAATGCCATTAGATTATTTTACTAATTTTGTGTTAGACACTTTTACCGCGAGAACACGTGTCGGAGGGATAGATATCGAGTTTACTGATAAAACTTTAGCGAAAATCCTTGGTATTCCAAATGAAGGTGCCCCGCTCGATGACATCACTGATTTCGATTTTCCCGATGGTACGACTCTCGTTAGTTTCAAGAATGAGCTTTGTGCGCCCGCACGTGCTCGTCCTGGAAAGTTCAAGGCCAATAACTTAAACTTGTTTAACTACGAATTATATCGCATCATTTATTCTACTTTACTTCCAAAATCTACTTCCAAAGATGATGTCACTGCACTTGAGCTTTCTGCTCTATATCACATTCTTAAGGGGATTCCTTTTTCTGCCTCTAAGACTATCATTCAGATGATGGGTAGATATCGTGGAAGAGACATCAACCTCTCTTATGCGATGATCATCCCACGCATCTTTCAGAGATTTGACATTGACTTATCCACTTGTGCTCTTGACCCTAAGCCCAAGTTCCTCAAACTCTCTTATCGTAACATTGCCACTGTTCCTCTACCTACTGCACCTGCTCCTCCTGCACCAACTCCTACAGCACCTGGTCCTCCTCAGTCCTACCTTATGACATTAGAGGGTATTCATCAGCACCTATCAGATCTGCAGTCATTCTATGTTGACACTTCCAGGGAACTTGAGTTTCGTGACATGACTCGGTTCCAGGCTATTGCCAACTCTTTCGTCGATCTGAGATTTGTGCAGACGGGTCACTCAACTAGCTCTCTACCTCGAGACCCTTCTGTCTCTGGCTACCTCATTGATGATGAGGCAGTCCACTCTCTGTTCCAGCCAGGGAACGCTTACGATTGATATCGTACTTCTGGTGCCACTCCTCATACTTCTAAAATGTTAAGTAGTTTTGAGAGCTTAATGAGGCACTCAAAGGCATTTTGAGTGCTTCGTGATGGAAGCGCTCTATGAAACGTTAAGTAGATTCATTAGGCCTTTATTTGATCTTGAAGAGGGTCGACATTGTCATGTCGTTTGTTCCTTCATAGAAACGTTCCAAGAATATTTATTTGAATCCTGCAAAAGATGTTATGTAGCCATCTGGCAAGCTATGATACCAGTCATAGGCTACACCTGCCAAGCACCCAACGAATACTCTAGTGAGTAGAGCATCGTTTGGTTGAAGTTGGCCGGTCATTACCTTAAAGTGATTGAGATATTGACTTGGCAAAGAACTGTCATCAAATAGCATTATGGTTGGCGGCTTGTATTTGGGTGGAAATAGAACTTCCTTCCATTCTACAGGATAGGGTTACTTAATCCCTAACCTCTGCATACCATCATTTAGCTTAAAAGCTTCAAATTGATTTTGTAGAAGCTTGACAGCCTCGGGAGGGTCTCTTGATAACTGGAGAGTGGTAGATTGGTTTAATGGGTTGGGAGATGGAAGTACATAATAAGTACCACCTCCAGCACTAGACTGACTTGGAGTAGCCTGAGCTGGTATGGTAGCATTAAGAGAAGATTGTACCCCCAAACTGGTGTTGGCAGGTACGGATGTTGTTGCATGGTTTTAGGTTAGAATTGGATTCACAACCGATGGAATAGTATGTTGTGCTACTATCACGGTATGCATACTTACAACCATTTTAGCCATGATTTTTAAGTTGGCCTCTAAAGCAGCGATCTGCTGCTCCTGATTAGCGGAGCTAGAAGTATCTTGTTCTTCGTTAATGACATAGGAAGTCACTTCTCTAGCCACCGAGGATGAACTAGTGGATAGGATAGTCCCGTCAGAGTCTTCGCTTCAGCATCGAAATCAAGTAGAGAGCTACCCCCAAGATGAGGAGTGGGAAGATTCCTTTCATTGAGGAAATCTTGGCTTCTTGATCATGTATTTTCGTAGACTCCTTCGTTGGAGTCGCAGATTCGATCAAGATATTATTGATTAGGATTGCGAGAAGCATTACATCTTGGACGTTTCCCACCTCCAGTATTGCGAGACGTCATATTGACAGAAGCAAATGGCAGCTCATTTTCATCTACCATGATCAGTTTAGGAGTCCGAGTATAGTTCAGACGGTCAAAGACATACTGCTTAGCTGTTTGACAGCAGCATTTGATTACTACTTCATACTGATGATTACAATGATGTTCCTGATATAGAATTACAGGGGTATGAGAAGGTCCTGCAACCCTCCGCTTTTGAACTAGAAGTTCACGGAGATCGGTAGCAGTGACAGGATAAGGAGAAAAGTAGGTACATATTCCTTGATTATGTTAGGAACATGTTTCTTGTTCTTGAGAAGCCCTGTTCCTTGTGTGTACAAAAAAGTGCTGACTTCATTAGCATAGGTGAGAGGGTTCTTGATCTTAGAAGCCTTTACTTTGTGCATTTTAGTGGATGACACCAACTATGATTGGTGTATTATGTGGTTGAAGAAGTTGCTCCTATTCTGCGCTGATTGAGATAGGTGCGCATCAGAGTTGTGCACCATTTGCATGTCTTTGTGAGACACCATCAGTTTTCTTTGCCTTGATCTTGATAGGCACGGGGTAGGATGGTTCTGGCCTTGTTTTGATTGGCGCTAGCCAGATTGGTGAGGAGTGGGCAGGATGTCCTGTTGTCCTACACATCCTATTCCTGTAAATTTTACGCAGCGTAAATGGGCAACAGGGAGTAGACTTTGAGCAGAGCCTACTTTCTGGGCAAAATTTTGGCTGTCTTTGCCAAGAGAAGTAGAATTTATACTCAAAAGTGTTTGAGCAGCGATTGGCACTGGGGCGAGATCAGATACATTTTCCACCAAGTCCAGGACTAGGAAAGAATAAGAAGAGGTCATAGGGCACTTTCCTTTAATCTGCACAGAAGCAGTGATCGGTGATTTCTCTCTCAAGTTTGGAACTAAGGAAAAAGCAAGCAGTAGCTACAGGACGCTATCCCTTGATTGGCGCAAGAATCATGATTGATGCACTCTTTACTGTTCAGAATTGGTGAGGAAGATGGAATGGCTACAGAGCTTTTGCCCTTGCTTGGTGCAGGAATCATGATTGGTGCACTGGAGGACTTTAGAGTCCAGATGGTGCACGCCTTGTTCTTGGCAGCAACAATGGTGGAGCGCCTAGCACCCCCTGCACCAATCATGGCTTTGTAGGCATTTTGGTCGACTTTCACGACCAAAGTCTTCTACGTCGTGCCGACCGACGTAACATCGCATTGAGTTATCACTTTCTGGTCAGAGAAGAAAGTCGTCTCCAGAAGAGTCATCATTTTGTTTTGAGAACAAAAGTTTGACAAAAAAACTTATTTACAAACTAAGAAAAAAAAGTACAAAAGTACTGATTGATTTCTTGGAAAGTACAATTGTAGGAATCTGATCAGGAGACGATCACTTTATCCCTTGGACGACACGATGTTGAAGACAAAAGCCTCTGGAGAATACTGCAATAATTTGCTCTGGAGAGTATGATCATTAGCGATAATTATGATGTGATTTGAAACTTTATTTATAGAGTTCTGAAATAACTGTCAATCAGTTATTCTGATTGGCGAACACAACGATTGGCGCACAATCATCTTTCGCGTGAACGGTTAACTTAACTACATGGGATACATAGAATTCTGTGAGAGAGATGCGCATGGTCGTGGGCAGTATCGTGTATACGTTCTTCGAGATTAGTGGCATGCGCGTCATGTCATATAACTACTTTTAGATGATGATTGATTGATTAGCGCCAATCGATGAATAGCGTCGGGCGATATTTTCTATATTGATGCTCTCTGTTTCACTGATTACCTCGCACTAAATGCAGATGGTGCATGGTAGCTGTCAATCATTATGACAAATCTGATATAATCTTCTCGAGCGCTGCACGTTCGGAATTCGAATAGATTTTTCTCGATTGATGTGTTGTCAGTCAGGATAACAGTCGTTTAGTTTCTCCGAGAAGACTGCCACGTGTCGGCCAGCGCTACCTAAGTCCAGCGATCTAATGACCAGCGCCATTTGATGATTTGATTCCTAGTGCCATTTATGAGTAGCGCATGGTGATGTTTATACTTTTTGAGCTTCTACAACTACCTTAGTACACACAACTCTATCGTTACTCTCATACCTAGTCTACCCCTATACATCTTGGTGGCACACATGAATTTCATGTATGATACTCCTATCAACCAGGTATCCTTTACCTATTGTTGTGTCCACACACATCAGATTAGCCTGGTACCTGCTATATAGGTTGCCACCTCCCTTACTACCATGTCCCTCTTCTAAGACCCATTCATGTATAATGCATTGCCCTGCCATTCTTTCAAACATAATTACATGCCCTAAATACTTTCACAGTTGTTTCTCAGCTGTTCCCTCTTCTTGCACCTAGTATGTTATAGCCCTAGGCTATACAAGATACACCAATTCAATTCCCTATGTTTCATACCCCCACTCATTCCCCACCAGACCACTACAAAATGTTCCTCCATATTAACTTCTCTAAAACCTATACATGGAGCATACATTACCTAATTGGTCATATGCCCTATTTTTCGACTGGAAGTACATGTCTCACAGCCTTGCCATGCTCCTGCCAACCGACTACCCATATCAAGACTGTTACTCCATACTAATGGAGTATACACATACCTAATACTCTGTTGTTTCTAACTAATACACCCTAGCATATTAGGATATCCTCCATCTTACCTATTGGATACCTACAAACCATGTTTCCCCTGTTCAATACTTTACATATACCCGATTCCCTCTTGACTCCCACTGATACTCACTGTCTATAGCAGTCGGACTGCTGCCCCTTGCTTATCAAGATTGCTATTTTTTCTCTTCCCTGGTACGTTGCAGCACCCGATACCCCTCCCTGATACACAATTATCCCTCTGTATAACCTGTAACCTACACTTAAGTCCCATTAGTATAGAATTGCCTATGGACATCTCCATTAGCTCATGCATATGCGATTACTACTGGAATTATACTATACACTCACACCCAACCACCCCTTTCCTATCCCAACCACTGTATACTAATTCCTAATCTTTTCTATGCACGAGTTATGCAGTTACCTGATACTCTATGCTAACAATTCATGATACTTAGCAACTCATGAATGGTTACTTTACACCCGCCATACTGTGGTTTTGCAAATGGCTTTCCTGGGTGTACCCCATATGCCTTCACCCCAATTCCTATGAACCTCTACTGGTACACAATATTCATGGCCTATGTATCTTTTCTTACTCGAATAAGAGCCTTCTATTTTCCTATTTCTCGTGTACGTACCCCTTCCATATGTTGATACCCAAAATACCCTACCCGATGCTACTGCTTCCTGCAGATAAGCACACAAGATATATCCTCTTTCCCACCTGGACACCGTAGCACAGATACACTACCAGGACATTGGGTACTTATTGATATGCAGTTATGACTTACACGCGCACATAGGATATAGGCTATTAGAGTAGTTTTTGTCATCTGCAGAGCTGTCTGCATAGACACATATTGCCTCTTGCCCTTGTACAACCTGTATTACCCTGACAGCCACACACTGTCATTGGCAACATGGTACATGATACCCAAAGCCCACACACCGTTATATCCCCTCCGAGTATTTAATCAAACACCTAGGACCTATAATTTGTTCGAATTTATCTATTTTAGATGAATGTCAGAGTTACCTGTCGATGTATGTCACGACCCGCACCCGATGTAGGGGCACGAGTGCATGACAGTGCCCAGCCTACACCGCAGCATTAGCGGTAGAACGCTGTCTAGGTTTACTAAACTAACAAGCAATATAAATATCATTACCTGTCGAGATGGTCAACTCCAAACGGAGGACAAGTAATGACAATTTATCATACTCAATCACATTATTAGAAAGAAGATAAATGGTACGAAAAGATAAAGATAACAAGATATGAAATATCCAAAAAATCTAACATAAAATTAATACTAATCCAGAAGAGTCTAAGAGTTATCTAACACATAATAAGTCTCAAATAATACACAAGCCAAGAGCCTGATTGGAGACAAATCCAGCACAAATCAATCCAAACAGAGTCGCTAAATAAGCCTCCTCATCCTGAGCTACAAATCCTCCATGAACTAAGTCTTCCAACCCACGCCTACTACATCTTATGGCCATAAAAAGGTAGGGCAACCTTCATCTGAAAAATGTTATCCAGTCAGGATTGAAACGAGCACACCACTAACAGCAGTTCCAGTTAATTGACAAAAACTATAAAACTGTAAGTAGAGAGTACGATAAATGATGAAGAATAGAGCTACCAATATGAAAAATGTAATCCGATAATAGGTACTAAAGAATAAAGATGTGAAGAGCATAATATATAGGAATGGAAATAAACAGACAACATGTAAGTACAGTTCAGGAAATGTGCCGGGAACAATAAATCCTATTAACTACTATGTGTTTGAAATACTAGTTTCAAGATGTGTTCGGCTTTGAAACTTTTACTAAGTGGCCTGGTTAATCATGCGTGAGGTGTACGATTAACACTTATAATGTCTATAGTTACAATAGGGATTTGATCACATCTCTTACTAGTATTTCATCCGCCCCAACTAGTACAGTGAATCCAACCATGACACGTTACGATACACGAGCAATGTTTTATAATACTATCAAGTACAATGTCTAATGAACATGTCGTGTACGATATCAATACGATAACCATAGTAAAACCAACTACATATGCTTCTATGATTTTTTTATATATCTTACACCTATTGATACTCATAAGGGTGATATTTGAAATTATGCACATAGAAACTAATATATCTATTCCCACTTAGCTTAAGTTCTGATACACACACACATTACCTAAAATTATCTTCTGCACATACATTGCATTTCCCAATTGCATATTACCTGTGCACCCCCCTCTAACCTATATCTCCACTATCTATCTAGCTATCTATCTATATAACAATTTCCAACTAGCTATCCACTCACTACCAAAATAAGTCATATTAGCGACGAGATTTGCGACGCATGCTTAAAACGTCGCTGATTTTGTTGTACTAGCGTTGTTAGAGAAAGACGCCATTGAACGTCACTATCAGCGACAGTTTGCGACAAGCTTTATTATTTGGAAAGCAAACGTCGCATGTTAGTCGGAGAACGTTGCTATTTTGGTTTATTCAGCGAGGTTTAGCGACTCGGCCATTTAAATGTCGCTAGTGTTTAAGTGGACAGCGACGTTCAGTGATGCCTTTCTTGGACGTCGCTAAAATGTTTCATGTAGGTTCTAGCCGATCAACTTTTTATTTTTTTACCCAAAATTTTTATCTCCCGCTCTCCCCAAATTTCTCTCCCCCACCCCCTCCCCCTCTCGTCTCCGGCGACCCCCTCCCCCTCCCTATGGCTACCCCCTCTCCCCGGGGACCCCCTTCCTCCGGCGACCCCTCTCCCCGGCGGCCCCCTCTCACCGATGCTGCTATAATCCATCGACGTCGATACCTCCCCGTCGTCGCTCCAGTCCCCTGCTGCCCCAACCCGACCCCGACCCGACCCCGACAAAGGAAGGTATAACCCTTACCCTATCTCCCTTTTTCTGACACGACACAACACATACACATGCTGACACGACACACACACACTGACACAAACACACTTTGACACGTAGACACACACGCTAACCCTAACCCTATCTCCATATATATATATATATATATATATATATATATATATATATGTGTGTGTGTGTGTGTGTGGACACACACGACACACAGACAGGTAGACACACACGACACAGACACACATACACACACACATATACACACTGATACGACACACACACACTGACACAGACACACTTTGACACGTGGACACACATGCTAACTCTAACCCTATATTCTAATATATATATATATGTGTGTGTGTGTGTGTGTGTGTGTGTGTGTGTATGTGTGTGTGTGCGTACGTGTGTGTGTGTGTGTGGTAATAGAGGACAGGAAGGAGAAGAAGAGCTCGGGTAATGAAAGGAGGGATACACATCATTTAACTGGTATAACCCCAACCCTATCTCAACTAAATGGTAGCAGTAACAGTAACTAGAGAGTGAGCTAATGAAGGTTAGCTAATGAACCTTGGTAGGAAGTTTAGGATATGTGGACATCGACCGATACCCGAAACTGACCAATACATATCTGATATGGTTTAAAGTTAATTATTTGTTTTTCGATACCAAAAAATCTGATACTCCGATCCAAAACTGCCAATATTACCTATATCACTGATACCAATACTTATAAGAATAGTTCGATACCGATTCCGATACCGATACTGAGAACCTTGCTCAGGTGTATCCTAGTACCTAGAGTGTATAGAGTATCCAGAAGTGTAGGTATGATTGGTATAGTGTTAAGACATATGTCAAGATACTAGGTATGTAGGTATGTGCTAGCTCGATATCGCCAAGTATTTTATGGTAAGTGCTAGCTTGGACACTCCGCGGTCAAGTTTTCCTTGTAGGCTCACAAGGAACACATGGCGACAAAGATATCATTATCTCTTATGTTAAGTATCCGTGTTAGCCAGAAATCAAGTATCCATGTGAGCGCTTCTCTGAAAATTAAATTTACTTATGCCAAGCCTTTTGGACCTATCAGAGTTATAGATTTTTTCGAAAATCTAGTATAAAGCTGATTGTCTTAAAAGGCTTGCATAAGTAAGAGTGTATAGAGTGAGTATCCTAGTAGTATATCGTAGTACCTAGAGTGTATAGAGTGAGTATCCTAGAGTGTATAAAGAAAGTACCTAGAGTGTATATCATAGTACCTAGAGTGTATAGAGTGAGTATCCTAGTAGTATATAATATATTTTAGAAATTGGGTAATTGACAAGGTAAGTTTGGGGTTTAATTGAAAGTATCTAGATTGTATCCTCCCTACTTCCCTTCTCCTCATTAGGGTTATGTAGCCTCCTATTCCGCATCATACGATATCCACCTCAACCAAAGCCTAGAGAAGTGTAAAAATATTAATATTAACTAAGGTTCACAGTATTGTTATCGGAATCAGTATCATTTACGGTTGATACCATGAATCTCATGGCTTCCTCTACCAGAGAAAAATGTAAAACCAAATATGAAGCAGAGCTTTATATTCAAAACATTAGAAGTAAAAAGATTTTGATTGGTGGTAGGACGAGCCAGAATCCTTTGACAGAGAATCCTGGCTCGTCCCACCACCAATCCTTAGATGGAGAATCCTCCGTCAAATGATTCTGGCTCGCCCTACCACCAATCGAAAACATTTTACTTCTGATACCGATACTGATACCGTAAACCTCAGTTAATATTAATATTTTTAAACTTCTCTAGGCTTTGGTTGAGATGGATATCATATGATGCGGAGTATGAGGCTGAGAGAGTCAAATGAGAAGAAGAAAGTAGAGGGGGGCCAAAGAGAGGGCCTTCTTGTTGAACACGTGACAATACTCATTTAATACTCATGTGTCTATGCATCCATTTGGAATATACTCGAATAATATGTATCTATCTTTGCAGAATTATTGTCAAATAGATATGAATTACTATCTGCGGCATCGTTCGTAGATGTACAATCGTCATCCTGATGACATATACGGTGTGCGGGATGAATTTATACAGGGGGTAGAGCAGTTTCTGTAGTTCGTCAAGGCGTTCCCTCAGTACATGGACTACCGACTTTGCGAAAGATGATACCGACGTGCTAACGATTGAAAGGCCGACTATAAGTTTTGGATGACTCAGAACTTACAAAGGAAATAATATCGGATGTACATTACACAAAGTATTTCTTACATCCTAGCATCACAAAGATGTATCAGAACCTTCGCATGACCTTCTGGTGGCACAGAATGAAGAGGGATATGGCATTATTTGTGTCATAATGTGTATCCTGTCAGCGGGTAAAGGATGATCATCAGAGACCGGACGGGGAGATACAGAATTGGCGATTCCAAAAAGAAAGTAGAAGCACGTGAACATGTTTGTTGTGGGCTTGCCGAAGGTACCACAGGAAAATGATACCGTCTGGGTCATCGTCGATCGACTAACCAAGTTGGCGCATTTCATTGCCATCAAAGTTACTTGGAGCGTCGATCGTTTGGCTTAGATATACCTCAACGAGATACTACGGCTGCACGGAGTTCCAGCATCCATCGTCTCAGATCGGGATGGGCAATTTCTGTCGCACTTCTAGAGTAGCCTTCAGTCGACTATGGTCACTAAGTTAAAGTTTATCTCAGCTTACCATCCTCAGACCGATGACCAAACGGAGTGCGTGAATCAAATTCTACACGCTACGGCTCTAGGCAATTAGAACAGACCATAGAAAAGGTCAAGCTTATTCGGGAAAGACTAAAGGTAGCACAGAGTCAGCATAAGAGCTACGTAGACACGCATTGAAGACCACTTGAGTTCCTGGAAGAAGATAACATATTTTTGAAAGTAACGTCGATGCGTAGGGTTACCAGGTTTGGAGCAAAGGAAATGTTGTGGGTCCTTTTATAATACTGAAGCTAGTCACCCCAGTTGCTTACCAGATTATGTTGTTGCCAGCACTGTGGGATGTTTACGATATCTTCCATGTTTCACAACTATAAAAATATGTGCATGATCCGAGCCATATGGTAGATTTGGGTCAACTGGATCTGAAGGCAGACTTGTTGTACGTAGAAGAACTGTGCAGATCTTGGAGCACAATGACAATTGCTTTGAAATTGTGTTTTCCCTCTCGTCCACATACTATGGAGGAACCATTCGGTCGAGGAGTCGACCTAGGAACTCGAGTCAGAGATGAAAAAGAAGTTTTCTTTGTTGTTTTCTTAAAGGTAGGTTCTATTCATAAGTTTCAAGGGTAAAACTTTTTCTTAGTTGGTTATAATGTAGTGCCCCATCCCAACATCATGCCCCATTCCTCGTTGCAATGTGAGGAACGCGGTTAAGAAATACTGTCATTATCTATTGGTCGAGATCGGTTGAATCAAAGCCCTTTTCTCGTTATTGAAAGGATTCTTCGGAATTAATCTCATTCAGTGGATTGTGCCTCGAGGATGGACTCTACATCTGAGTCACGAGAGAACTCCAGTTGCCCTATTTTTTATGTCGCACTTGCTTCTTTGGCTTTGGATTTTCTGAATGCATTTTTGTGAATGTCTTTGATGGATTTCATTGCTTTCGTTCTTCGAACTTTGCATTTCATATTAAACTCGGAATAGAAGGATAGAGTATTAATCGTTTACTTATGCGATTTCAACTAATCACATAGGCAAGCTCACGGATTAGAAGGCTTATTTCCCTCGTTCATTCAATCAATGGTGAGTGGCTCGACCTTCTCTTCTTGACCTTTTTGTTCTCCAATCGATCGATAACATCAATAGCCCGAATGCTAGATATAGAGGCGAGGATGCTATGTTACATAACTGTTTTATAGAATTGTATATGTTTACTTTTCTGGAACTGCTATACCATAAAATGTTGACTTGCTTACTGATGTTATGCCTTCTATAGAACCGTATTAAGATAAAGGGAATGAATCAACAAATGAACACTAGAAAATGATAAGGCAGTATACGCCGAATTTGGTTAAGTTTTCTATAAAATTGTAGACCATGCTTGAATAATTAGTTTTAGTCTAGCACGGTCATGGACAACTTGTGCACAAGGGCGATGTTTTCCTCGAACGGTAACCCGGGGCCACATGACCGATTCGGCCTAGGGAAAATACGGTATAGCTGAACTGGATTTAAGCAACAGGTAATTCAGGAACTTTCAGCGAAGCTCACTAGTTGCGTTGAATGGATCCCATCTAACCAGGCTATGTTCAGGATGGCTAGTTAATGACAGTGATCTCCACATCATACACTGTTTTTAATTATTGTTAACAAACTGACATGAAGAATTATTGTAAGCTTTATATTGCACCGCATGCTATGTCGTAGGTATGTTCTAGCATAATTTACCTTGTTTATGTTTGTCAAACTGCTTGCATAAAACTAACTAGGATGGCTAGAAAGATCACTATGATGCATGTTTCACCTAAATTCTTGAACCAAATGAGAGCACAAAAATTAATTATCTACTTACCAGTATACGGTAACGTACCGATCCTCACTATCCACATGTACTACAAATTAGGAGGAGCGTGCCACCTGACTGAAGGCAGCACTCATGGGTTTTGAAGCTTCGCTTGTGCGTGTGAAGACTTTATTAAATCCCTTTTGAAGATGCCATAATTCCCTAATCGAAGATGACTCAACTCTCCCCTATTAAAGGTGTCTGAATGTTCTGGCTGTATAAAGGGGTGTGATGTATGGAATGGCTATCTCATCGACGTTCATTTTATAATTGAGTCAGTTTGTAAGCCCGTGCGGCAACTTTCTTTTGTATCTGTGTCAATGTAAATGCTATTTCAGTATTATCAATGAAAAGAAAGTTACTTATATATATGTGTGTGTTGTTCAATTTACTCTACGTACTCTCTTAGATGTTGTGTTCAGATAACCTTATGTAACTGCCTTGTTGGGGCACAATTTAGGCCTGCACAACATCACGCCCGGGGACGACTATCGATTCTACCGAATCGTGGCATGACACATGTTTAGCAGGCTTATTAGTTATTAGGAGTTCATATGTGTTGTGGAGATGATACAGATAGGTATAGAGTGGGGAGGACAGTTCCTTAGTGTATGGGCCACATTTGCACTTTTCCTTTTGTAACCCGTGAGCTCCACCGGAGACACGGGTACTGATTACCCCTACTGTTACTGATTGCCTCTGATGTTCGAGGAGCATTATGCACGTAGGCCCTTGATGCCCAAGAGGGGATGTAACGCCCCAGTTCCAAAATACGTAGGACTAGGTACGTAAACATACCAGCTGTATAATAAATATACGTAAGCTGTAAATGCAATATAATAACGGCTAACTAATCGTATCCACAAAATAAAGAATAATTTTTTTTATAAAATCAAGTATAAACTATTATTTTATATGTTGTTGGATGGAGACAAATCCACTACCAACGTGAAACTAGAAAGAAAGAAATATCAAAATAAAGAATACAAGCAGCAAGCATGATCCAAGAGCACGTCATCTTCGATAGGAATGAGAAGGTCACGATCTTGGCTGAAACTCCTACAGAAGTCAAGGAAACGCACACACCTGGAGATATCATCAAGTCCTCAGAGAAACGTAACAAGATACAGAAAAACATGCCATATAAACTGAATATTAAATATGTCATAAGTCGCAAAAAAGTGTAAAATAGTCTGAATCATAACAAGGCCCAACATCCCATCCTCGAAATAGTGGACCATCCGTAAACTAAATAAGGATAAGGGGTGGCATACTATTCCGTGATGTGACACTACCCATGCTATGATTAGAACGGAGTGCGACATGACATCAACTAAGGTCATCTAACCATTCTACTGTGAACATGCAGTTAAGAACAAACATTTAACGCATGGACACTCTGGCTATATAGAATTGGCACAATCTTCTCTCTGGGCACCAGGGGCCTACGTCCATAACGCTCCATGAACGTCAGAGAAAATAAGTAATAGTAGGGATAATCTTACCTACATCTTCGGCAGGAGCTCACAAGTTACAATAGATAAGTACATACGTGATCCATATATTAAGGAACTGCTTTCCCCACCCTATGCACCTATCTATGTCGTATCCACTTCATTATAATTCTACTAATTTCCAAGTCTTCTAACATGCATCTAATTGGCAGTTATACCTAACGTACGTCCCATACGTACTGTGATCAGCCAATACGCTTGTCCGGAGTCTATATGCTACTCACAACTCACACACAACTCGTGACACATACATGTCAAAGTTTATAAAATACACTAGACAAGGGGTAGTCCTTTAACTCTAGGTCTGCATGCACAATAATGAAAATATGACTAATACTATTGCATCAGGTATAACTGGAAGCACAATAAAGAAAACCATAAACAGTAAATAGAGATGCAACTGGATGAACTAGAAATGGCATCAATAAATATGTGTTAACTAAACAATAAAGTACAAAATAATTACAAGCAGTAACTATGACAAGGTATCTTGCTTGGTGGTGTACGATGATCTGACAAGTTTCGATTTATTCAATAGCCATGGTCGTTTTGTAAGGGTCCGAATTTGCGAGAAAGTAGGAATAGGGAATTAGTCACGGTTACGAGATAATCTATGAGGGAAATTTGATTTAGGAAAATAAATTCTTCATAGGGAAATATATTTAAAAAGTATTTATGGAGTTCAAAAAATTATTTAGAAATATATTTTATTGCTCAAAATATTACGAATACTTGAAAACTAGAAAATTCATTTTTAAGACTAAAATCAAATTTTGAAATCAATTTAGGCCCGATCTCAAAATCATATATGTATTTTTTTTTCTAAGTCAACAATTATATTTAGAATACTAATAAAATAATACAATATTATAATTTAAAAATACTAATATACTTCCCAATATTATACCATCTATATAAGCCCAAATAAAATTTTATATCTTTAGACAACTAAAGATATACCTATAAAACTTTTATAAAATCCAGTAATATAATCAGTACATATATAACCCATTGGTTTAAAAGCCCACAACCCAATTTTTTTAAATAAACCAACCCAAATAAATAAATTTATAATACATAAATCTAAAATTATTATAGTTTATATATATATATATATATAGCCTCTAAGAAAATAAAGGTTTTGTTTTTTTAAAATTCAACCCAATTAGGCCCAGCCCAAAAGGCTGCTGCTGCCCCTTTTTTTTGAAAAATGAAACAAAATAATAAACAAATAAATGAATAGAAAGAAGGAGAAAGAGAAAAGTATTAGATGAGCAAGAACCAAGGGAGAGAGGGAGTGAACGGAGAGGCGAGAGAAGAGGGAATGAGTGAGTGAGTGGAAGAAGATGACCTCAGAGAGAGAGTGGGAGAAGAGATCGAGTACTTACCGGGAGGCTGCCGACGTGGGGTTGCCTGGACCCAGCGGAAGACGCGGATCAGGGCCTGGCAGCTCAACGAGTCTGGCGCTCGGCATATCTGGCCGTCTGAAATCAGATGGCTGGAACCGTGTTGCTCCTATGGCGGCGAGAGAAGCCGGCGGTGATGTGTGTAGTTCAACACGCGGCAGAGCTCCAGAGGGTAGCTCCGGTGAGGTGAGTAGTCGCAGTGTTGCTGGTGGTGGTGGTTGGTCGGTTGTCCGTAGTGGTGCCTGGTGTTGGCGGTGGTAGATGAGTAGGTACGGGCTACTGGCAGCGGAAGGTAGTGGAGTTGTGTGTTAGCGTTGTAGATGGGAGATGGTCGGAGTTAGGGGATGTAGAGACGGTGGAGTGGTTTCAACGGGAATAGATGAGGGTGGGGTGGATGGAGTTTGGTCATGGTCTAGTGGTTGGCGATGGCTGAGGTCCAGTGGAGGGTGCGGGGATCGTGCGACTTCTTCGACGCTGGGGATGTGTGTTGGTGGTAGTGGAGATCCAAGAAGTCGGGGTTGGCCGAATAGGGTTAGGTTTTTGTCACGTCCGTGTGTCCAGGTGTAGGACACATGAGCGGGGAAATTGTGTCCTGCATGACACAGGTTTGAGTCGAGGTTCGAGGTTATCAGACACGAAGATAGGGGAAAAACTTGTACATGTAATTAATATGATATAGTGGAAAGACACTCAGGGACGGACCCGAGGCCGTCACGGCTGACACAGAGGAAGTGGACAGCGACACGGTGCATACACCTTGTTGGTGGAAAAATTTGTGGAGGAAGTTTGTGGAGAAAACATTAATGGAAAGGCTCTCATATAAATAGGGTGGAGGAATCCTAATTAGATAGTGATTAGGATCGTTTAAACCCAATAGATAAATCTCACATCATTACCAGAATCTGTGGCATTAGCTACGCAACAAAATGTCGCTAAATGTTTTTACCGACGTTTTTAGTGACATTTTAGTATTGTCGCGTATCTGCAAGTCGTAGCTCACATAAATATCGCTAAAAGTCGCATGTGCAACGTTTCTCAGTGACGCATCTAACGTTGCCAATTTAGCGATGTCTACCGACACAATATCGGAAAGTTAATGACACAATTATTGTCACTAAAAGTCAGTAAATGTTGCAGCAAATAGCGACGTCTACTGACATATTATGACTCGCAACGACGTTTATAACAGACGCAAAACGTTGGTCACTTAGCTACGCGTAGTGACGCTTAGCATCGATTAGCAACTCAGTTTAGCAACGCTAAGCGATGCAAGACTGTATATATTACCAACGTTTACTGATGCATTCTTGCATCGCTCAAGGTCGCTAGGCGTCGCTAAACGTCGCTAATTTTGCATAAAAAATAAAATAAATATAGAAAGCTGAGTGGTATCCAGGTAGTTTATATCCTTGCAGTTTAACAATTAATATCAATAGACCCGGAGCAACCCTCCGTTGAATTTCTTGGGTTCGCCGACCCCTTCGGTAGAACACTCAACACCGGTAAATTCACATACATTTAATACAAATAATAAAGTAAAATATGAATAAAATGACACATTAGAATTATAAATCGAGTCTGAAGAAAATCCCGTCGTACAGATCAGTACAATAAATAAACATCCACACAAATAAGTGGAAGAAATAAAGTCTGGAAGTCTCAACAATATTTTGGTTTTACATATAAACAACTAGTCTACAAACAAACAACCAATAAACTGTGCTAACTAGGACTACTATAGATCTGGAGAAGGAGGGGCACCATCGCGCATCAGGGAAAAGAATAACTCATACTGCTTCCGTGAAATCGACACCGATGTCGATGAAGGCAGTGACATCGGTGGAGTCGGTGTCGATAAAGAAGGCAGTGACATCGGTGCAGTTGGTGACGATAAAGGTTCACCCGGAGGATGTTTCTGCTCCAACTCTGTCACGACCCGTACCCGCTTTTTCGGATACGAGACGTGTCCAAGCCAGCCTACGTCGCAGAGTCGACGGTAGAACGCTGTCAAGTCCGCAAGAAATAAATGCTCAAAATATAACATTTGCTGCTCATTCACATTTCTAAATTTATTACAACATTCACAACATTTATATTTAAAGAAAATACAAAGTTCTGCAATTAATGAAAATGATACAACTGCTATCTATTTCTAGGTTTCTGTCTGCAAGTACACCCGAATCTCCCAAAGCTAAGTGAAGACACAGCTAACCTAAAAAATGTCGGTTTCCAGTCAGGAATAGAACAAGTTCACAAACAGACGACAATGCAAAAACACAATAGAATAAACAAGACATGAAAATAACATATGGAATATGAAAGCTAGAAAGTAACTGATGACATGGCAGGTGGTGAAGATGAAAAGAAAAAATAAATAAAAGACAACTACCTATGTGGTGTGAAATATCATTTTCAACATGTGAACGGATAGGGGGTAAATACGGCACCCTGCACCTGTCGTGTGCAGCTGCTATCAGTCAAGATTAGACATATTGGGATAATTCTGGGTAGTCCACATGTATACTAAGATATTTCCCCTCCCGACTACTCCGTGTGACGAGCGTGTCAACAAGCAGCAAGATATATGTATAAACATGAAATGAAAAGACTACTATGAATCGAAAGTAATCAGAAAGTGCACTTGCCTGAGGTCCTTGGCTGGAGAAACCGATTGTACAATCGCATCAGATGAGTCACTAAAGTCAACACATGCAAAAAATCTCCAGATGCTGAAATAAACATTACCAACATTCTCAGAATAGTCAAATTAGCTAAGAATTGCCTGTCCTTAAGTCCAATTCTAGACACAGGGGTCAAAACGGTAATTTTGGGTCAAAACGGTATCCGCCGTTAGACACGCTTTGCACCGAAAAGTGTGCCAGAGTCAATGGTCTCTAAAGTCATCAAACTATATGTCAACAGGTCCAATTTTTGATACAAATCCAACCGTATGTCCAAAGTTGGATTCCGGCAGGCCGTGCACAAAATCGCCCGTTGAGTCAAACCGTGGGGCCTGCAAAACGACGGTCCGATTCAACTGTCTCAGATTTGGACCAAACTTGGCATACAGGACCAGAAAAATGACACGGTCCTGTTGGCATAAGTTTCGTCTCGATCTGACGAACATGCACAAAGTAATTGGAAAATTTGTACAGAGGTCGATTCGGTGAATTTCGACGGATACGCATCAAATTCGTCTCGCACACGCGACCAATTTAAATTTCGTCAAAGCCCATATGTCCACGAAGCCGTTACGCACCTTTCGATGCTTTCGGTTTCCGACCACGTCGCCCAGATTGGTGGGATGCACGTCATATCGAAGGATTTTTCTAGTTTTTTAACACAGATTTATGTTATTTTTTCTAATCTTTGTAAACCAATAACTTGATACAAAATAATTGAAAGTGAAAACTACCAAGGCCGCCTAGAATGTGTATAGGTTGGCTATAAACCCCTTCAGGTGGATTTTAGAAAGAGTCGACATCCTGCGTGCAATTCGCCTTGCAAGATAGGGGTCTGTCCAAGTTCACACTGTTCTGTTTTTGTCGAAAAACCAATTTTTTTTCCTGATGTGGTTTCGATCATTCGTCGAATCAGGATCATTTCAATTTGACTTGTTTGATGGGATTCCAAGATGGTTACATGGGTTGTCCGTAGGATTTTTCGAAATCGAAATCGATGAACGGGATGCGTAGGAATTTAGTTGCGAATATGGTACCTGCTGCGACTGCTCTGTTATTGTTGCTATTGTCGCGAGTTTAAGGCGCACGTACGGCCGATTCTGGCGCTTACGCGACGGTGCACGGCTGCTGGGAAGGCCGCCCAGGTTCCAAGGAGGGTGGCGCGCGAGGGTGTAATGTCCTTGGAGTTAGGGTTTTCGCGTTTGCTCCCAAACTCTCTCGCTCTGTTATGTACGTACTCGCGGATGGGGTTCGGACTGGGACGCTGTGAAGGAGGAAAAGTATTGGGCTGGGATGTTGCTTTGGCTGAGGAGGAATAGTGGGCTGGCCTGGCTTGCGCTGGGTTTGCCTGGGCCGGCCTTGGTATTCCTATACTGTGGGCCGGCTGCTCATATGTTTTGGATTTGTTTTCTTTTTCTTTTCTTTTATTAACATACATATCTATTTATATGTATATATACACATATACGACTATGTATATATATATTTTTTATACGCCTATGTATATATTAATATATATATATATTTTATATTATATATATATATTTTTTTTTTTTATTTTTTTTTTTTATGTATATATTAATATATATATATATTTTATATATATATATATTTATATATATATATATATATATATATATATATATATATATATATATATATATATATATATATATATATATATATATATATATATATATTTATATATAAATTAACATATACACGTATACAATATATATATATTTATATATACATACACACACACACACACACACACACACACACACACACCACACACACACATATATATATATATATATATATATATATATATATGTACACAATATTTATATATGTATATATATTAATAAATTATAAATATATTTACATGCCCATATAATCAATATATATATCCTGGTATTTATACGTATATATAATATATATTTATATACCACAAATTCCATTATAAATATAATCGATATTTATAATATAGAATTATTCATTCATAACCTAATATATATTTTTTTTCATTCATAAACTAACATATATTTTTTGTTTTTTTTTGTTTTTTTTCATAAACTAATATATATTTTTTTTTTCATAAACTAATATATATATATATATATATATATATATATATATATATATATATATATATATATATATATATATATATATATATATAAGCCTAATTTTTGTATATCATATATATATATATATATATATATATATATATATATATATATATATATATATATATATATATATATATATATATTGCAAATGACCTCTAGCCTAGTGGTTAAGAGAGATGCATGCGGCCCGAGTGGCCAGGAGATCGATTCCCGGTGGGAGCGTTCGCCACATTTACCTCTTTCAAAAAATAAAAATAAATATATATATATATATATATATATATATATATATATATATATATATATATATATATATTATATAAAGCCTGATTTTTCTATATCACGAATATGCTTATATATACGCACAATACGTATATATATAGCCTACATAAATCTCACATCAAAATATATGTTTAAGGAAATATTCACTATAATTATCAAATAAAACATTTATTAATGTTCTATATGACAATTATATATATATATATATATATATATATATATATATATATATATATATATATATATATATATATATATATATAACATTTACTAGACCACTACACAAATTACGAAGTAGGCACATGCATACAACACATCTATGGTCGTGAACGTCTTTAGTCGCTCTACAATATTACATGGGCCCGGATTTGGTTCGGGTCAAGTCTGGACTAGTTTGGTACCACCGGGTTATTTAAACCTCAATAATAATAGTAATAAATAATTAAACTATTTATAATAGTCATGTCACAACTTGGCCTGGTTTTCCTAATTAGGACACACTGATGGACAGGTCTTCCCTACCAGGGCTAATTACACTAGTCAAAGCACGCCACTGCACTATCCGTGCCACGATTTCTAGTCACCTTGTACTCTAATTATTAACCATGACTAAAATCATCTACCATAATAATTAACTAATTAATTATTTATAAAATCTAATAATCACCATTTAAATCAATTAATAATAAATAAAAATATTTCCAAAAAATTTCGGGAAGAGGAGCTATAAATCTACCCACCTTAAAAATAATTTCGTCTTCGAAATTCTAATTCGTAACTATTTCTTAAAATTCAAAGTCTACTATTACCTTAATGTTCCTCAATTTAATTTATCAAAATATTTTATAACCTTCCTAGCCATTTTATAACTCCGCATACTTGAGGACTTATACCCACCTTTGGTCACACCACTCTATCAAATCTCCTGTCGCTAAAACTTTATAATCTTCCAACTAATTACTAAAATTTTTACCAATAGATATCTACTGCATATGGCATATATAATCCTCTCCTACCTATCAAACAACCCAAAATTTAACAAGCAACAAATTTATACAAGTAGCTAAGAGTTATTAATAAATTCTAATAAGCATGACCATTCATTGCTCTGAAATAGGAAGGACAGTAAGATAAGGAAAAGTAATCAAGAGCAATTATGAAGTTTCAGAGCGGTAGAGCTTATCCAATAATACAGATAGAAAGAATGTTTATGAACCATTGACTTATTTGCTAGATTTGGCTACTCTAATCCAGTCAATTGCTAAATCGAAGAACCCTTCGTTTCTTAGAGGGGCTTGCAATCCATGCAATACGAAAATTCCATTCTCGAAGTTAATCTAAACAAGGTTCCATAATAGAACAGAATTTAAGAAATCAAGATTATGATCTTTTCCGTGGTTATTTAAACACACGAGCATGGGGTACAAGTGCAATACAAGATCGTATCGCGACTTCCAGGTGGATGGAATAAGGGTTACGAATGACTTCACATTCTAAGAGGTGGAGACTACATAATAGGTATAGGGACCTATTTCAAATAGTTTGGTTTTATAGTCTAAATATGGTGGTATATGTGGATGGGTTTTACTGGGTCTTAATGGGTCCCCTATTTGGACATCACTCATTGGTTGGATGAACCTTAGATTTCAATCTATATGGATTGGACAAGATCCCAATGGTAAAACTATTTCTACTAGGTTAGTGTAACCTAGAATAGGTTTCAACCCAAGTGGTTGAACTAGTTGCCAGTCAGGCTGGTTAGCTAGGTTCCTAAAAGCCAAAAATGTGCCCTCAGTGACTTTGGTGTTTAAGTAGCACATGAGGCCTCCATTGGGTGGCACACTAGTGGCATGTGTGTAGTGGGCTTCGAGTAGATCACAACCATATATTGGGTCACAGGAATTGAGTCAAGGTTGAGGCTCTAATAGAAGTCAGGAAGTATACCGGTATTATGGTAAGGGTGACAGCTAGTCTTTTTGACCTAAAAGTCGTACCATGAAAATAGAGTACAAGGGGACGGGTTTGTGTGGGACATGATATACCTAGATGACGGTGGACTCGTCTAGATATTGTATGTGAAATTTGTTGGAAGGTAAAAGCTGGTCTTGCACTCTGAATATTAATGACACGGCCGGGGACACAAAATGATTTAAATGGAAAGTGGGAGTCCATGGGGCACTAATTATCATCCTAATGGAAATTATTCTAATTAATCGGTAATCCTTGTATATCCCAAAATTTTGAAGGCTTACAGTCTACCCACCTTAGAAGCTAGGATATGGTTTTAGTATAGCTCCCCTTCCCGAAAATATTTAAAATATTTTTATTATTTATTTATTTTGTTCTCGGATTACTGTTCAGTGAACAGTAACCCGAGAACCTACTTCTTCCACAGTCACCACAACTTTTTTTATCAATCCCCAGTATTTAGTTGTTGGGAATGCACATGTTAGAAGAAATCATTTTCAACCTACAAAAGTCATGAAAAGCCAGCTTAAGGTTCTTCCTGGCATTCTTCAAAGCTTGGAAGCTGCTATGCGTTGTGTACAACAACAGTGGTTGTGTATTTTGGTTGGCCCAAAGGCAAGGCCAAGCAGCCCAGCCCGAACGGCCCAATTCCCACAGGCCCGAGCCTCAGTTTTTCAACGCGGCCCCGATCAATTCGTCAACAGCCGAACCAGGGGGAGAGAACTCGCGTATGCGAGTATATATACGCTCGGGAACTAAACCCTAATCTCGCAACGCCGACCCACACACCTGGGTGCACCCCACGCAGCGCCGCCGGGAAGCCACCGTCGGCTGGCCGAAGCTGCCGCGGCAGCAGCAACAGAGCACAAACTGCAAACAGGCAGCATCCAGTAGTGAGTTATTGATCGATTTTTGAGGTATAATTTCCTCTATGTATTCCTCCAATCTCCAATCCTTAAATTGTTACTAAAGCCTATTAGATCCTCTTCAAACCATTGGATAAGTTTGAATGAAAATGAGTAGGAATCGACCTAAAAATAGAACACGAAGTTGAGTGAAAACTGTCCAAACCGGGACAGAATTTTGAACCCAGACCCATCTTGGGAGGCCAAAACTGGTCAATCCTGTTTGGAACATAAATCTAATTAAATAAGTTTTTAGTCAACCTTTACAGCTTCAAAATGCTGTTACGGATTTTAAATTCATCTACTATACATCAAGAAATACCGTTTGAAAATCAGAAAAACTTATTAAAATTGTTTTCGAAAACATTAGAAACTCATCCACACGACATGTGTCCCGTCAATCCGGACGACATGGTCGTGAACCGAAAGCATCGAAGGTGCATAACGGCTTCGTGGACGTGTGGGCTTTGACGGAATTTAAATTGGTCGCGTGTACGCGACGAATTTGATGCGTATCCGTCAAAATTTGCCGTATCGACCCCTGTGCAAATTCCGAATTACTTTGTGCATGCTCATCAGATCGAGACGAAACTTGCGCCAATAGGACCGTATTTTTTGGTGTATGCCAAGTTTGGTCCAAATCTAGACAATCGAATCGGAACGCCGTTTTGCGGGCCCCACGGTCCGACTCAACGGCGATTTTGTGCACGGCCCGCCGGAATCCAACTCTGGACATACGGTTGGGTTCGTATCAGAAACCAGACCTGTAGACATATAATTTGATGACTTTAGAGACCATTGACTCTGGCACACTTTTTGGGGCAAAGTGGATCCAACGACGGACATCATTTTTGTCCGAAATTACCGTTTTGCCCCTGTATCCAGAATTGGACTTAAGGACAGGCAATCCTAGCTAATTTGACTATTCTAAGAATGTTGGCGTTGTCTGTTTCAGCTTTCGGAGACATTTATGGATTTTGGATTTATTTGGCTTATCGGTTGACGGTTATTGTTGGCTCTTCGTGCAACCTCCAGGCAAGTATACCTTGCCAGCTTGTACAGTATAATTTATATGCATGTTCATCATCTCGCTGCGGTTCTTTTCTTACCTTCGTGATTGCTTTATTCCATGTCTAGTACACTCATCCTGTTATAGTTTTACTTTACGTTTCTTGTTGTCTGCACATTTTGTTCCTTTCTGTTATATATTTCTACCTGTCACACTGTATTAGTTCCATACGTATCCTTGATAGAGGTCTAGTCTACACTACGATTTCCTCGACTTGATTACAACTTGACTTGACTTGACATGACCTGAGTAGGACTTGACTTTGACATTCTATAGATTGTGAGTACTTACCTTGACTACGGTCTATAGGATTTTATACTAGGATTGGCTACCGTCTTGGTTGTGAGTACTTGCCTTGACTGCGATTGAGACACTATAGATGTGAGTACTGCCTTGACTGTAGTCTATAGCTTGGACCTATTAGCCATTCTAGTATGGCATGCCAGTGTCTTAGGATCCTTGTGTTAGATATTGTGTCTTGGTTCATTTGTCTCGTTGGATATCCTTGATTGATTCTTACTTCTTTGTATATTTGTTACATGTTGGCTTGTATTATGTATCTTGCTAGTCCTCTGAGGGCTCATGATCTCTTCAGGTTTAGCGACTGCATGGAGTTAGTTAGCAGAGCGGGTTGGTAGAGGATTGCGATGTATGATACAGGTATTTTCTTGTGATATTTCTTTATTATCTCGTGCTTTATATTCAGTATCATGTTATATTCTGCTTATTTTATAGACTCATACTATTCTTGGAGTCTAATCGACAATATGCTAATGGGCTGCAGACCATGACCCATACTTGTTCATTCTTGTTTACATTATTCATGGGATTGAGATATAGTTTAGATTAGACATGATATCATGATTTGACAGCTTATACTTACTCGAGTCGGGCTGGAGTCCGTTCGATACGTAGCTGGCTTGCTCATGAGCCCGCGTCCGAAAATAGGGTGCGGGTCATGACATTTAGGAATAATGAGATTAGAAGAATTCCAAGTCCGGATAGTGTGCCTCGACTCTTGTTAATAAAATAAGGCACGGCGGGATACGGTATATATAAGTCAAGTCAAGGATCGTTCCTCAATAAATGGAAAACGATGTGTACAATGACACACGTCGATAAAATAGAACGATCTATTCGTCTAGTATACAAGAGTTATCGATAGGGTAACCAACTCTAAGGAACATCATATGAAAAGATTTCTAACAACTGAGTCATGAATTTCTATTTGTGTCAAGCCTGCCAGACTATTGTCACAAGGTTCTAGTTAAACCAAGCTTCAAACAAATGATTAGAGGCTCACAATATTTGGTCTCTTGAGAATAGGTAGTCTCCTAGGTTGGCATTTGATCAAGGGAACTATCCTAATCATTCTCGGACTCCATTGATTAGAAGATCAAGAAGTATTTTTAGTGTCGAAGGGAGGACTAGTAACTCAAGGCAAGGTTCCAGTCACAAGGCTGGCCGATGGTAGCTACACTTGCGTATACAACTATCATAGCCATGGGGAATACTCTGTATCTATTTATCAATTACGAGCTTTCGTCTTCCAATCAGTGAAAGACAAAAACAATAAAGTTCAAGAGAGATGTCACTGAATACAATTACGTGATTCAAAGGTGAATGTATAATTCAGAGGAATTGTCAAAGCAGTCGCGGATGAGATCTTAGAGACATCTACATCTCAATCTACTACTTAGGGTATTAGATGAAAAGCAAACCAAATACATCATGGTTGATCAGACCGTAATACAATGATTCTGGTTTGACAATATGTTAGCGGGCGTCCCCAATAAACATATGTCTTGAACCAAGCTCGATAAAAGAGTAAGCTTGCAAAACTAGGCTGTAATAGCAGCGTTGGTCAAGATAGTCAGAATATAAATATGCGAGATTTTGAAAGAAGGAATAAGTAGTTCGAGTTTTGAGAGGACAAAATCTTACCTAGTGTCATTGCTTATACATCCTATCCTACTATCTTTTATCCATAGGCCTTGGTCGACTAATGGGTTATAAACTCTAAATTCTCTATTCTAGGTAAACCTATGTGTCAGTTAATTTCTCGTTAATAGATCACAAGGACCACAGAAATGCTAGGTTAGGAGACATGTTCCAACTTACAGAGCTTCACTAGTTTTGTCTTTGGATCTTATGGGACACATAGGGCATCTTCCTATCCTCTATAGTATCCTAAACTGTAATCATGCCTGAAGTTGTTTGACCGAGAATTATGCTTCGCCCGTATACTCGGACTGTGGTAAACCTTTGGTTCCGTGATTCAGATGTGATATGCCATCAGATACTCCACCTTATATTGACACAAGGGTATCTAAGATCTAAATAGGTCACGACGACATAGTTTTAGCAATGTTCTTTAACCTATGATCCTCGAAATGATTTCAATTCTATGGGTTGTGCCTCGCCAGTGCGCTGCTGGGTGGCCATCGCAGTCGTTAAAATTACTCCAACTACATTCCTAAGAACTTCAAAGAGCTGCTAGGGATCCAAACTGGTTGACTGTGGTAGGAAGCGTAAACATCTACCTATAAGTCTCAATCCTTAAAATAAAGGTGAGTGGGGAGGAAATAACTGAAGACAAGAAAAACAGAACATCCTAATATTTATGTTTATATGCATTTCAAATGGTTGAGGAAAATTTTGAATCAAATCTACTCGAGATTCGTATATGAATAGCAGAATTAGAAATTATAAACCAGTTCCTTACAACAAAATAAAATTAAAATAGGCAATTCTAACTCAAGATATAAAATTTATATCTAAATAGAGCAAAAGAGAACTGAACAAGTTATCAAGATTATAGCCTTAATTCTAGGAAAGCCTAACTAACCAAGTGAGTAGTATACCCACGTTGGATCATACCGTCATATCAAAAGTAATAGTGTATCTATAAAATCTGGCAAGCACTCTAAATTAATAGTTCCGTATCTAAATTATATGGCCTATCCACAACCTTAACTACCCAACGATCAATTAATAAGGGACCCTTATCCTAGTTATTCTTCTAAATCATTTTAACCCTAATTGTGAATGAGCATTTCCTAGGCGCAGGCTCGCAATGGTAGACTAACTTAAGTACCATCACGAGTTTGCAGTCTTTTACGAAAACTGACTTGCATGGGCCACCACAAAAACTTGTCATGACCCGTACCCGCTTTTTCGGATACGAGACGTGTCCAAGCCAGCCTACGCCGCAGAGTCGGCAGTAGAACGCTGTCAAGCCCGTAAAAAATAAATGCTCAAAATATAACATTTGCTGCTCATTCACATTTCTAAATTTATTACTTTACAACATTTATATTTAAAGAAAATACAAAGTTCTACAATTAATGAAAATGATACACTGCTATCTATTTCTAGGTTTTTGTCTGCAAGTACATCCGAATCTTCCAAAGCTAAGTGAAGCCACAACTAACCTAAAAATATTAGTTTTCAGTCAGGAATGGAACAAGTACACAAACCGACGGTAATGCGAAAATTAATAGAATTAACAAGACATAAAAAATAACATATGGTATGAAAGCTAGAAAGTAACTGATGACCTGGCAATGGCAGGTGGTGAAGAAGACAAGGAAAAAATAAAAGACAAACTACCTATGTGGTATGAAATATCATTTTCAACATGTGAACGGCTAGGAGGTAAATACGGCACCCTGCACGTGTCGTGTTGCAGCTGCTATCAGTCAAGATTAGACATATTGGGATAATTCGGGTAGTCCACATGTATACTAAGATATTTTCCCTCCCGACTACTCCGTGTGACGAACGTGTCAACAAGCAGCAAGATATATGTATAAACATGAAATGAAAAGATAACTATGAATCGAAAGCAATCAAAAGTGCACTTGCCTGAGGTCCTTGGCTAGAGAAACTGATTGTACAATCACATTAGATGAGTCACTAAAGTCAACACATGCAAAAAGTCTCCAGATGCTGAAATAAACATTACCAACATTCTCAGAATAGTTAAATTAGCTAGAATCGCCTGTCCTTAAGTCCAATACTGGACACAGGGGCAAAACGGTAATTTCGAGTCAAAACGGTGTTCGCCTTGGATTCGTTTTGCACCGAAAAGTGTGCCAGAGTCAACGGTCTCTAAAGTTGTCAAACTATATGTCAATAGGTCCAATTTTCCGATATGAACCCAACCGTATGTCCAAAGTTGGATTCTGGCGGCCGTGCACAAAATCGTCCGTTGAGTCGGACCGTGGGGCCCGCAAAACGGTGGTCCATTCAACTGTCTCAGATTTGGACCAAACTTGGCATACTACAGGACCAAAAAATAATATGGTCCTGTTGGCGCAAGTTTCGTCTCGATCTGACGAACGTGCACAAAGTAATTAGAAATTTGCACAGAGGCCGATATGATAAATTTGACGGATACGCATCAAATTCGTCGCACACACGCGCCAATGTGAATTCCGTCAAAGCCCACACGTCCAAGAAGCCGTTACGCACCTTTCGATGCTTTCGGTTCGCGATCCACGTTGTCCGGATTGACGGAACGCACGTCGTATCGAAGAATTTTTCTAGGTTTTTTAAACAAATTATGTTATTTTTTCTAATCTTTGTAAACAATAACTTGATGCAAAATAAATGAAAGTGAAAACTACCAAGGCCGTATAGAAAGGTGTATAAGTTGTCTATAAACCCCTTCAGAGGATTTTAGAAAGAGTCAACATCCTGCGTGCAATTCGCCTTACAAGATGGGGGTCTGTCCAATTTCACACTGTTCTATTTTTTTTCGAAAAACCGATTTTTTTCTTATTTGGTTTCGATCTTTCGTCGAATCAAGTTCATTTAAATCTGAAATGTTTGATGGGATTCCTAGATGGTTACTGGGTTGTCCGTGGATTTTTCGGAATCGAAATCGATGAACGGGATGCGTAGGAATTCAGTTGCGAATATGGTACCTCGGCGCGACTGCTCTGTTATTGTTGTTGTTGCCGCGAGTTTGAGGCGCACGTGCGGCCGATTTCGGCGTTCATGCGACGGCGTGCGGCTGCTGGGAAGGCCGCCCAGGTTCCAAGGAGGGTGCACGCAAGGGTGTAATGTCCTAGGAGTTAGGCTTTTCGCGTTTGCTCTCCCAAACTCTCTCGTTCTGTTATGTAGTACTCGCGGATGGGTTCCGGCTGGGACACTGTGAAGGAGGGAAAGTATTGGGCTGGGATGTTGCTTTGGCTGAGAGGGAATGGTGGGCTAGCCTGGCTTGCACGGGGCTTGCCTGGGCCGGCCTTGGTATTCCTATACTGTGGGCCGCTGCTCACATGTTTTGGATTTGTTTTATTTTTCTTCTTTTCTTTATTAACAAACATATCTATTTATGTATATATACACATATATGCCTATGTATATATACATATATATACACCACATACATATATATATATATATAATATATATATATATATATATATATATATATATATATATATATATATATATATTATATATTATATCTATATATATATATAATATTTTACATATATATATTTATATATCTATATATATATAGATATATATATAT